>BPQB01000034.1:0-340678 GCA_019973155.2 Phanerochaete sordida
AAGGTAGGCCGGGGACAGTGAACTAAGGCCTCGAGCAGGCCTTCCTAGGGTTAGGGTCTCTTAAGATCCTTACGATTCCTTACGGCTTAATTAGGCGCCCCCTGGCCATGACGAAGCTCCCCGACCGCGGGCTAGACCCTCCACGCCTGGATTTCGATTCCCTTCCTCGCCGCCCACCTAACCAAGCGCAGGTTGGTGGTGGGCGGCGTTGCTCAGCGCTGCTGCTGGCACTATTAAAAGAATATTTCTTCCTCTTCTCGGTAGCTAATTGGCAGGTACCGCAGTAGCTGTACTTCTAAATGGTGCACAACTTAGAACTACCGAGAGCCCGAGGTGTCATGCAATTTCAAGTCATTCTCGACAGTTCTGAGTTTACTTTTGACTGCTTCTACTTGGTTTAAACATGGTGACTTAAGCTGCAAGGGGTAGCGGGCACTGCCGCGCATGCGCGGCCTTATGACTATCCGTCTCGTGCCGAATCCATGTGGAGCATGATAACCTCCCCATGAAATATAGAGACCATGATCGCCAAGAGGCCTCGAGAACAATTCGCGGGCTTTGGGGAGATGTCGGGCTTTCCTGGCTTTCAACATGCCAAGCATATAAACGCGAGCGGGAAAATCGCCATCGAACGAACCTGTCGGCTCACCATGAATCCCTCCAAACTTGCTATGGTAGTTCTGCTCGTCGCTGGTCTAGCGATCGCAGCGCCCAGAGGTACCATCGGCCTCTTGTCCAATCGTGCGACCATACTGACTCCGCGGTGCTCCTAGGCAGATCCGAATTGGCAGGTAAGCTCTCGAAAATTCGACAGCTGGATAGGGAAGCTTGACGTACGTACAGCAAGATCTACGGATAGCCCCATCCTTTCGAACCACATTCACTACAAGGTGGACGAAGAGTCAACGCAAGGGACGAAGCATTAGAGCAGTCTGTAACAAATGTCAGCTTGACGCAGGGAAAACTTGGATACTTGCTCACCCTTGCAGCCCTGTGTAGGCAGCAATCCTGATCAAAGGGCACCTGAAGGAGAGAAAGTGCCGTGCAGCCTACTTGGTCCCGCCAGAATTGGACGCGCCTTCGGATTTCTATTTTAGCTTTTCGTCGCATCTGGGCGTAGGAGGATGCGATATGTTCCGTATGTGGTCGACCGAGTACTGTCAGCGTGATGCGAAGTCAGAGAACGAAGCGAACCCGAGTCGCATGAGCCCGTGTAAAGGCCTGGTGTAGGCCGCAGGCCAGACGCAAGCTCATACGCTTTGCAGTCGTACCAGAGCACCGGAGCACGACATCGAGCGTAGCCTTGGCACGTATTTGTGACGGCTTTTGTCATCTATCGCCGATGAAGAAGCGAAAAGAAGCGTACGTGCACGAGCTCCATCACCACAGATCAGACTCTCCCGCGAACCATCCATGGGCGGGCATGTGGAGTATCATCCAGAAGTTGTGGAAAATACCACCTGCTAAGACGTATCTGGCATAATTGTCGGGATGCTGGCCTTGCCTAAGTACTAAAACGACGATGTAAGAACGGTAAGCACAAAAAGACCCATCAAACGACCCCTGCAGGCTCACCATGCACCTCTTCAAGCTCTCCACTGCGATTTTGTTCACAGCAACCCTAGCGATTGCGGCGCCCAGAGGTATGACCGAGTTCCCAAGGAGCGTGCGACCAAGCTGACTTCGTGGTCTTCGCAGCTTTCCCGGATGGGACCGAGCTACTAGCAGGTAAGCCGCTGAAATTTCGACCATAGGACAACGAAGCTTGACCTAGCCGCAGCACGGGCAACGGATAGCCCCATCCTCCGTAACCACATTCATTACAAAGTCAATGAGAAAGTCGACGACGGTTCAGCGTAGGGGTTCGAGCGCTGCAATAGGGTACGATGTTTCGCAATCTGTACCAAATGATAGTCGAAACGGATCAGAGTTGGAAGCGAATCGAAATTGTAAACACCCTCGCGGTCGTGTGCACCATGAAGTACCTCTGTGGTCTCATCCAGCAGCCTGACACAGGTGCATACGCCCGCAGATCGAAACGTGAGAGAAGTAAAGCTTAGCACCGTTGCGCCCTGGGCCTTTGTTCCCATCGAATTCACAGTGAGGTCAACAGTCAGCCAACGCAAAGAGGGCGGACTTTACACGGTCGCACCAGAGTACAGTCCTCGAACACGTCCTGGGTCCTCTGATTCAGGGTTCGCCGCATCTGTACGTTGGAGGCTCTGAAAGAAGCGCAGACTCGTGGACTTCGTGGACTTGCAAGACCAGACGCTCTAGCAAGCGATACACGCCAGAAAGGCGAGGCGACCGAGAAGTGAGAGAGTCCCGATCATAGTTGGGAAGAGCTTTCCATGATCACTGTCAGGGTGCTGGATTCCCGCTGAGCAGGGTAGAGAAGATGTCGTGCGGGCGGAAGTGCAGATGCGCCAGTGTCGTACGTGCTCTTCTGGCTTTTAACACCGCAATATGAGATCAGGGAGCAGAGCTGTTCCTCTGTGAACGACCCCTTCAGCTCACTATGCACCTCACCAAGCTTTCCGTGTTTGTTCTCTCCGTCGTCGGTCTCGCAGGCGCAGCACCCGTCGGTATGATTAGCCTCCCAGACAGCCGTGCGACCAAGCTAACCTCATGGGCTTCGCAGTGCTTCCAGACGCTGTTGACGCAATCGAACTGACAGGTCAGCTGAGGAGATTTTGACTAGGAGCAAGGAAGCCTGACCTGTTCGACAGCAAGGAAAAACGAATGCAACATTCTCCGCGGCCGCATTCACTACAAGGTTTTCGAGGATTAGGCGTAGGCTGCAGCAGGATGCCATGTTCCGCAACGCTGCAGCAGATATCAAAGAGCCATAACACAAAACGAACGCAGCTTGTATGGACCCTCGCGCGCTTGCATATGTCTCATTCGCACCTCTGGCTAGACCGATGTGTAACGCCCCTGAGAAAGCTGAGTGAGAGCGATAGAAGCTGGGGATGATAACGCACCTCACCGACGACGCCAGAAATCAAAGGCTCGTCTGCTAGATAGAAGCAGGAAGCACGGAGGATATAGGCGCGTTGAGGGCTGCTGCCATTTTCTGCGGATCAGGTGAGCGAGTCGAAGCAGAGGTCGCGTTCCCAGCAAAGAGGCCGACGCGAGATGATTCAGGATGCGGTTATACGCACAGGAAGTTCGAGCCTTTGCTTCCCAGGCGGCGCACCTTTCCCATCGGTTCCGCGTTCTGGTCTTCTCGGAACGGACTCTTTCACCTCAGTTCGTATGCCTCGTGACCACCTTATACTGCTGTTCTGTGAGATTGTACGGGCGAAGACCTCGTTCTGGAGAACGCACCGATATATGCGGATACAAGGGACTCTGTAAACCCACCGATAGAACCTCAGGAATCCGCAGCAGTGCTTGGAAGCTGTAGAGATGCACATGGAACCTATCTGCGCAGAATGGTGGAGTTGACCGCTAGTCTGGGCCTTGAACTTGAGACGGCGACTTGCCAGCCTTATGGATGCTCGTCGACTGTGACCTAGGTTCAGTCTGTGTAGCTCCTTCGTCCTGCTGCACTCAGGACATCTCTAGCCTCCGCGGTACGATGCGCGTCCCACTTTGTACCGCTTACTTCTTCTTGCTTGCGACTACAATTTTTGCTGCGCCAACAGGTCAGTAGCCGGTCATACATACAAGCACACGCATGTTCGACGCCGCTCTGTTTAGTACACGAGAGCTCAAACGCAGTGGTACACACAGATGCAGAACTGCGCAAGTTTCGGGGTGAGCAAGCACATGATTTCTGCAGGAGCGTTGACTCAGCATACAATAGGTCGTTCGCCCTCGCCCGGTACTGTGGACCCCGTACTGGCACACAAAGCTCACTACGTCGTGAACGAAGCTGGTTCAGCGGAATCAGCCTGAACGCCGAAAGCAGGGCGAGGAACTGAATGACTAGAATATAAGGGCCAGTTTGGTCGGGGTCAAAGAGGACTACGCACGGGTCGCTTGGTGGTTTCGCTGAGCCGCTTCCAGATGTTGATTACACTTCACTACAACAATTCAGAAAACTCGCCCGGTCCCATACTCCTCATTACCTGTTCCTTGACGCAGAGACGAGTGAGCTCCATGGTAGAGAATCAGACATTCTGGCAACTTGACAACAGAGCGGGTACACGAAGCTGTCTATTCCTTGCTACGTGCTGTGGGCTCTCTGACCATCTGGCGTTGCTCATGAGCATGCTACGTTTCTGTTGGATTTGGGACCCACCAAGGCAAGCTTTACGGGATCCCCTGTCCATGCGGGATTGTCATCTCCGAGGACGATGTAATTCACAGTCTTGAAGCCGAGAGACTCGTAGAATGGTGTGTTGTCGACGATATTTGAGTTGACGAGCCAAATTCCTCGTCCTTCCTCGTCCGCCTTCCATCACCAGTGAGAAAGAAACAAGACGCAAGAAGGCGGATCACACACCTGGTCCATCATAGCGCGGACGAGGCTGGACGCGTATCCTTTGTGTCGCTGCTCTTTCAGCGTCAAAAGCGCTTCGACGGTCGTCATATCCTGGACTTTGTCCCCCAAGGACTCTCCAACGCAGAGCTTGGCCTTCTCCCCGAACTCCTTGACGCGCTTGGGTATTGCCATGAGGGTTGGTTCACTTCTGAAGGTGACTATTCACGCACCTTCTTCTGCTCCGGAGTATCGAGCAAACCACTCAGCTTCGAAAGGCGTGACAGGATCGCACCGACTATCCGGCTGAGAGGAGACTCTGGCTGCTTCGGCTGCGATGAGGCAGAGCCCCTGGTGCGCAGAGCTCAGACACAGGACGCAATTCATGAAGACGAACGCAACTCACCAGACCATTAGAGAATACGCATGTCCGACGCCCCACAGCTTCCCCTGCCTAAGAAGATTCGCCCATGCCGGATACAAGAGAATGTAGAAGAGCATCTCTCTGGTTCGCGAAGGCGGCTTCGCCTGTCAGAGCGCGTGAGCACTGTCGGATACATTCATGCGAGCTCGTGCGTACCGTACTTCCGTACGCATAGTGAAGCAAGGAGTCCCTCATTAGCTGCTGAAGACGCGTGACATAGACGGTGTGCACTGCCGCAGACAGGTCCGCTGCATCGAATTGTGAGCACGTCGTGAGCGTGAGTCCTGACTTGGTGTACAACGTACCGAGGCCCAGTTTCCGAGGTTTGAGGTCGCCTCCCGCCAGCTCTGTTCCTTGCGAAGCCATAACGAGGATTTGCTGAACGTCGTCTAGAGCGGCCAGGGAGAAAGAGCCTGAGCTCAAGGACTCTGTGGGGACTGTCTCCTTGCTCGGGACTTCATATGTAGGGCGACGTTGATGGGGTGATAACATCCCATGATCAACGCCGTTCTTCGAACCCACGGTCAATGGACCACGCTGCTCTACTCTGTTATCTCCTCGAGACCGAAGTGCGGCGTTGCGAGTGCCGAGAGTACGTGCTGCGCGCGATCAGTGGTGGTATGGGCCGACTCCTTGAGGATAGTCGCAATTAACGGTAAGACGCGGTAGTCGTGAACCGCAGACAGTCTATGAGACCTGTGCACGGAGAGTGACTGAGAAGCTCTATGTGCATGGCCTGACGCGTGGAGCTTTGCTGGCTCTGACGACGACCCGTCTATGTCGAATTCAGAGATGCAGAGGTAGGACGGTGGAAGCAGAACAAGATCCTGGGGGAGGGCGCTTGGGCGGGACGTGCTCACGTGGGGGCATCGCACGCGTCGTGAACGCGATGCCTGCGCGCCTGATTTATCGCGAATTTTGATGATTATTCCGTTCCTTTGACCTCGCACACCATCAGCCATGTCCGACCTCCCCCAGCTCCTCCTCGCGTCTCTCAACCCCACAACACGAAAACAGGCCGAGCAGAGCCTCCACGCACTCAGCCAGCAGCCAGGCTTCCTTCCCCATCTCCTCAGACTCGTTCTCGAACCATCCCAGGACAGGTCTGTGCGGCTGTCCGCGAGTGTCTTCTTCAAGAATGTCGTGAAGAACAAGTGGGACGATGTGCGTGCTCATCGGTGTCGGTCTGTAGGCCAAGTGCTCACCGCGATGTATAGGAGGAGGCACCAGTGGGCGAGGCAGACAAGGCATCGCTGCGCAATGATCTCGTCCCCGCCATGATCGCGCTCTCCGCGCCCACAGACAAGCCCGTGCGCGCACAGATCGCAGAGTCCATCTCGTTGATTGCCAGCGCCGACTTCCCTGAGCCGTGGTCAGACCTCATAGATGTGCGTGTCGTCTCTGCACGCGTAGATGGGCCGCTGACAGCTGTGGCACCCAGAAACTGGTCAGCTCGCTATCCAGCACAAACTACGCCATAAACATCGGTGTCCTCCAGACCGCACATTCCATCTTCCACCCCTGGCGTGCGGCGACCCGATCCGATGCGCTCTACACTGTCATCAACTACGTCCTGTCCCGTTTCAACAAGCCATTCCTGCAGCTGCTCGAGCACACCGCCGAGCTGCTCTTGAACAACGTGCCCGGCGATGCAACTTCGACCATGGAGCTGCGCGCACAGTCCATGCAGCTCCTCGTCGAGCTCTTCTACGACCTGACCTGCCAGGACTTGCCGCCCGATTTCGAGGATAACCATGCCCGCTACTTCGCCCCACAGACAGGCCTCTTCCTCCGTTTCATGACATGGGATCCTGCTGAGCTTCGTGGCGACGTACGTAGCTCTCTGGAAATGAATGGTATCGAGCTCATGCTTCCCCTCTCTCTACAGCCGGACGACACCACCGCGTCCCTGCCCTCGCAGATCAAGACCGGTATCCTCGAAATCGCAGAGATGTACATCAAGCTGTACCCGGAGACTCTGTCAAGCTCTGCATCTATCGAAGCGCTCGTGCAGGGAGTATGGGAGCTCGTAGGCAGTGGCAAGCGTCCCGGTGTCGCGGATGACCAGGTGCGTCTCGTGCATGTAGGCACTCTCCTGAGGTACTGATTATTGTACGTGCAGCTTGTCTCCCAGGCGCTGCGCTTCATCTCGACTGCGATCCGCTCCGGCTACTACAAACAGCTATTCTCGTCTAAAGAGACCATTTCGGGCCTCGTCCAGGGCGTCGTGGTCCCCAACGTCGGCTTGCGGGGTGCGTTTACTACCATATCCACAGTCACACCTAAATTCACTGACACGTATCAGAGCACGAAATTGAGCAGTTCGAGGACGACCCGCTCGAGTACATCCGCCTCGACTTGTCCCTTCCCTCCGCGTCTGGTGGACTCGGCCTGTCGCACGACGCGGTCACCCGCCGGCAGGCAGCTGCGGATATCCTGCGGGCCCTTGTCTCATCCGGCCTGGAAACCGAGGCTACGGAGGTCACTGGCGCGTGGATCAACCAGGGCTTGGCCGAGTACAACCAGAACAAGGAGAAGGAGGACAGCTGGAAGGCGAAGGACACCGCGGTCTACCTGCTTACCGCAGTCGCGACGCGTGGAAGCACCACTCAGGTATGCGCAGGGTGTCCCTGATTAACGTGAACATCGTCACTGATTAGGCGTGACAGCACGGCGTCACGTCCACGAATGCGCTGGTCGACGTCGTCCGCTTCTTTTCAGAGCATGTCTACCAGGACCTGCAGGCCGCGCCGGGCACGGTGCACCCGCTGCTGCAGGTCGACGCGATCCGCTTCTTGTACACGTTCCGCACGCAGCTCACGAAGCCACAACTGCTCTCCGTGTTGCCGCTGCTCGTGCAGCACCTGGCGTCGGACAACTACGTGTGCTATACGTACGCTGCGATCAGCATCGAGCGCATTCTGTTCATCAAGCAAGGGAATCAGCTTCTGTGCGTTGTGGTGGCTTGGAGACAGGAATGAAGCTGATTGTGTACGCAGGTTCACCCAGGCGGACATCCACGAATTGGCACCAACCTTGGTCGACGCGCTGTTGAAGAAGGTCGAGCAGGGCGGCTCTGCGGAGAAGATCGCAGAGAACGACTATCTCATGAAGTGTTCGTTTGACTCGCTCGCACTACTCACTGCGGCATGCTCACGGGCCCCTAGGTATCATGCGCGTCATTATCACGTCTCGCTCATCACTGCTGCCTACCTCTGACAAAATCCTTGCCCGCCTCGTCGCCATCCTCGGAGTCATTTCCAAGAACCCGAGCAACCCGAACTTTGATCAGTACATCTTCGAAAGCATCTCTGCGCTCATGCGTTTCAGCGTCGCTACAAAACCTGAGACGCTGTCTGCGTTCGAAGGCTCCCTCTTCGGTCCTTTCACCATCATTATCCAGCAGGATATCGAACGTGAGTCGAATTGATTCGCTGTAGCAGAGCTTCGACTGATAGCAATCTTCCAGAGTATGTCCCCTATGTCTTCCAGCTCCTTGCGCAGATGCTCGAGATGCACACTTCCGTTATCCCTCCCACCTACCGCGACCTTCTTCCGTACTTGCTTACGCCAGCAAGCTGGCAACAGAAGGGCAGCATCCCAGGTCTCGTGAAGCTGCTCACTGCGTTCCTCGCACGCGACGCACAGCAAATGGTCGCGACGGGCCAGTACACAGCGGTGCTCGCGGTCATTCAGCAGCGCCTGATCCCCTCGAAGCAGAACGACGCGTGGGGCTTCGAGCTCCTGCAGGCCGTCGTGCAGTACATCCCGCCCGCGCAGCTCAAGCAGTACATGCGCGCGCTCATGGTCACGCTCCTCACGCGCATGCAGACGAGCAAGACCGACAAATACGTGTACCACTTCACGCACTTCTTCCTCTTCGCAATGGCCATCGACGTGCCCGGGCTCGGCCCAGACTTTGTCGTGAGCGCCGTCGAGGAGGTCCAGCCTGGGTGCGTGGTTTTGACCAAACTTTGTTTCGCGGAGTATGCTGACGTGATCTCTCTGTACGCAGGCTGTGGGCACAGCTTCTGTCGAACTTTATCGTCCCGCAGGTGCCTAAGATGCCCACAAAAGACCGCAAGATCGCCGCCGTCGGCCTTACGCGCCTGCTGACGCAGAGCCAAGTGATGCTGCGCGAACCCGCGGTTGCCCAGTGGTATGCAGCGCCGTCTCTCGGACCTTGAGCCAACTCTGACCGCGCGATCCGCAGGCCCGCAGCGTTCGCTGCGCTCGTGAAGCTCTTCAGCGAGCCGCAGTTTCTGACGCGCGAAAAGGACGAAGACCCTGACGCCGGGCTCACCGAGATCGACTACGAGGAGCAGAACGCGGGCTACCAGGCCGCGTACTCGCGCCTCGCCGCGTCCGAGACCGCCTCTGTGGACCCCGTCGCGTACGTCGCGCACCCGCGCGACTTCCTTGGCACGGAGCTCGTGCGTCTCGCGAAGAGCGACCCGCGCGTCAAGACCCTCCTCACCACGGACCCTGCGTACGGCCCCTTCCTCCAGGCGCTCGCGGGTGCGGGTTATGCGATCTAGGGGTTAGCTTGGCTGGACTGTGCTGCGTTTGTACGTGTATCCGTCTCCTCAGATAATGTAGCATGATCTTTCTCTCCTGGGCACCTATTCCCATGATCTCCCGAGCTCGGGTGTTTTGACCGTGCGAAACAAGACAGGTAGCGTATAGCTTTGTTTCCAAACTCTCAGCTCCCTGCTTTACTAATCCCCAGAATGCCTGCACGATGCACCAAAGGTGAGCGTTTGCTCTATTCCTGTCCCGTTTTGCGGCTGTACTGATGTTGGTCTAGACGGGTGTGTGACAGCGGATGACAATTCCGTCCGACCCTATTTGAAGCCTTCCGCCTCGTCCTGACTACGCCCACGGGCGTTGCATTCACCATGTATCATAGGCCTCTGTTGGGACTTCGACAGCACGTCTGTTGGCGACCACACCGCATCAGCCCCTTGATCCCTTTCATAAGCGTCCATACAGTGCGCTTTTGGCCGTCGTAAGTACGAGGTCCCATCGCGTCTGGCTGCGCTGATGTGCATCTCACTGCTCGCGCACAGATGTTCCGAGTCGGCGGAGGACCGTATGGCGCCTCCGGTCAGGAATGATCTGATCATTCGCGTAGGGGCACGCGTGGCCTCTGCGGCAGGGCCAGAGCGAGCACAGGTGAGCACAGGTACGATGCGCGTCGCCGAGGCCGCTGCTCAACTGCTTGGCTCAGCAACCCTGTTTGGGCCAGCGCGCTGGGTCTTCCAGGCGCTCCGCCGAGCGAGGAGTCGCTCTAATGTTGATCGCGGTCAGTGCGCCTGGCTGATGTCGTGCCTCTGCCGAGTGGAACTCTGATGTACACCATAGGGTGCGCAGATCTGTCTGTGCCGTCTGTGCAGCACCGTGAAAGTCTTTCTCGCGGGTTGCGGATGCTAGGCGTACACGGTATTCGGAGGGCAGTGAACCGGCGGCACGCCAAAGCGCCACTCTCAGGCCGCGTAACCAGGGACCAGGGGAAGAAAGCGGCCACAGACAGAGTGCTGTCAGCCCAGTGGACCGCATCAATGAGGATCTTGACCAGCAGCACCGCCTTGGCGACATCTGGCGATCGGCGAATCTTTCCGTCGAATCAGGCCAGAGACGCACCGTTATTCATCTTATAGCGCGTGGACGATGTGGGAAGCAAGGTCGTCAACTACCATTCCCCTGCTCGATGGATACCCACGCGGCGGCCTATGCCTCCCTGCCACACCTTGAAGACGACTCAAAACCAGAATTTCGCAAGAAGTATACCGATGAGGAGGACGAGACACCGACTTCTGGCCGGGGGAGCTTCATTATCGAGGTCACGCTCATAGTCATATGCATCCTCGGGCACGTCGCCCTCGTCACGGCGTTCGTCGTCTTGATCATCATTCGCCATCGAAGAGACGGCAAGCCACTCAACTTCGACGACAACAAGCTGGGGCAGGTGACGGGGTATCTATACCAGCGGCTCGCGAATAAGCCAAGCGCGATAATCAAGGTGCGTGCTGTGCCTCTCCAGCTCCATCGTACGCTCATGAACTTCGCCGCAGGTGTACCTAGTCCCGCTCCTGTACCTCACCCAGAAGCTTGCGCTCCGGCGCAATGTCCGTGCGCGGCAGACGCTCACCGCGATGGACGACCAGGCAAGCGCGTGGCTCGGCCTTGGTGCGACGGTACCCGTGCTCTGGCGATACCACGACATGTTCTCGCGGGGCAGCCGCGCGACGAGGAGCGGAGACCTGAAGACGCTCGGGTTCATCATGTGCATCATCTTCTACCTCGCTGCGAGTCTCTTGCTAGGAATCGTCGCGACCGACCTGTTCATCTTCGCGAACGCCCATGGGACGAACGGCTACCAGAACCTGACCGCCCCTGCGCTCATGACCAATATGAGCGAGAACGCTGGCTGGTGAGTGTCAGCCATATCCGGTTGCTTCGCACTGCTCAAGGGTCTCCTCTGGACAGGGTCGAAGAAGCGTTTCCTATCATCAGCGTGCTTCCCTTACTCAACTCACTCAATAACGTAGTCATGACCACAACCGGCCTTGTCGGTCCCGCAGTGTACGACGTCCCAAACTATTCCACGACACTCGATCTTCTCAGCGTCAACGCGCTCGGGTTTCAAGCAGACTGCAAGACCCTTCCAAATGCAAAGCAAAACTCGACTTTCGACGACGAGGACCCGCATTACTATATCCACATTGACGATTCTCTGGACGACTTTGAGGTCGCTCTTAGTCAGTAGCAGAGCACAAAAGCCTGTAGCCCGTCTCTGACTTTTGCACTTCCAGCATCTCGTTCGCTTGGCGTAGTCTCGACCAACTGGACGCGCGGGGGAAGTCCCGCCACTGTGTTCGTCGCCTCCACGATGCCAATACTAGACGACAGCAACACGACTGCGCCTAGTACGGCCGTCTCTCCTACGATCGTCCCGTGGGGGTGTAAAGTGGACAATGGCTGTAGTGAGTCCCAGCTCCAAAAGCGGAATGAGACAACACACTAACGGTCTATCCTCCCACAGCCAATGTCACGTCCATCCAACTCCTTGCGTGCGACCTGAATTACACGCAACAGACTCTCCAACTGGACACATCGGTTTTCCCTGCGGGAGTGTATGGAAATGTCCTGGAGCCGGATACTTCGTCATGGAGGGAGTGGTCACCGCAGGCCGCTGGGTCTCTGAACAGTACACTTCCGGTTGTAAGCTGCCAACTTCTTCAGGGGTAGTTTTAACAGGCTGATATACACAGGCATGGCAATTCGGCGCGCTGTCGCATCGTAGCCAGTACACAGAGTATTGGAAGGTGGGAGACGTCCAGATGCACTATCATCCGACTCTCTTGGAAGAGTGAGTGAGCCCGTACATCTTGCGTCGCCGTTCTCACAGGTCGCTCAGGACACTGATGGAAATCCTGGGGTTCTATGATGGCGATGTCTCCCAGGTGCACCTATCGCGCCTGGATTCTCTGCTTGCGCAAGCATTTGCGCTCGTATATTGGCGCAGTAAGTCTGCATGCTATGGCGTATCGATCAGGCATCTCTGACGCATAGCAACTCTTAGCCGCAGTCAGTCTTTTGCAGAAAGAAGCGGACCAGAAGAATTTGCCTCCAGATAGCGCTCTGGCACGATCGCACGTGAAAGATCTTGTACAGGTGAGCTCTGTCTATCATCTCGGGCAAAGCGCAGCTCCTGATATGTTATCACACAAGATTGACCCGATCGTGGTATGTTCAACTCAACTGCATACATATATTCTCGCATTGCTGATGATTTTCTGCAGCCGTGGGAAAGCTTGGTGCTCTCGATTATCATGCTGTGCACGGCCGCGATAGTCATTCAACAGCCCAGAGCCCGGACGAAGACCGGAAGACACCACAAACTGAACGGCCTCGGTGTCCTCGAGATGACGTGGCTGCTCGGTCGTGACGAGCGAGACGTTGCGGGTGAGATCGCAGAGGTTCGCGAGCCGTCGCTGCAGAACCTACGACAGCGCGGAAAACACTTGACCAATCCGTACTGCGGCATATAAAGATCATCGTGTGTGTTATTATTCTGTTATATAAGGCACTGAATATTCGCTCTGCACGGTCCGATGTCTGTCGGGTATTGCGGACTCAGGCGTTTCTCGTGCTGCCTTGCCTCGAACGCATGCAGTTTCCTTCTGTTCGCTCGCTAACTCGAATTCACTGACTTGACCCTAGGATCTGCCGGCACGTAAACCGCGGACAGGCGGGCTGAAATTCTCGCAGGAAACCGTGCTTGTCGTGGAGCCGCGCGGCTTCGGACTTCGCGAAGGTTAGCCCTTGGTAGCTGTGTAGTGCGCTGTGTTTCTGATCATGCCCAGTCCAGTGAAGAACAGCGCTTGGTCGGGCTCCCGGAATAACCTTATTTGCCCCTGGACTGCGATGCGGTGCTCTACATGTGGCTGCCTGACAGAGACGTGAAAGTTTACCACAGCGGTAGGCTCTGCCTGCGCTTCATCGTGGGAGGCCGAACTCGACGGACCCAAGATGATTCTCGAAGACCTGCCGGTGCTGCATCAATGAATCCTCAAGTAATGCCGAGAGCCTCCGGGGTCATGGCATAACATGCCCAAGTGCGTATCTCTCTCGGACTACCAATCAGAACACGTTAGGTAATTGGTACGCATCCTGAAAAAATCATCGTCAGACTGAAGTCCCTCATTGCGGTGCGCGGCTACTAGGACATGATAGCGCTATTCCTGTGAACGTTCCGTTCCGTTGGATCGCCCCTGCCGGTCCGCAGCTGTGTTTACTAAGAAGCAGAACGCGTGGATACCACGGCGCACAACACAAGGGTAGGGCGATTATTCGGTCGTGCATGATCAATGCGCAGAAGTGCTGGTTATAAGGCTACCGGCGGAGGTGGTGCCTCCCTGCATAACATCCGCCATAGGCCTCTCGCCCCGGCATGGACCATACAGCAGCCTACGACTCTCTTCCCCACGACGACGATGACGAAGACAGGAGCGAGTACCAGAAGGGTGGCTCGATCAACCTCGAGTCGAAGGGTAAAACACCGACCCGCGGCCTCCGCTCCGTCTTGACGGAGCTTGCCCTCATCATCTCCTGCATACTTGCTCATGTTCTTCTTGTCGTGTTCTTTGTGCTTTTAATTGTCATTCAGAAGCAAAATGACGGGCAGGTCCTCACCTTCGACGAGAGCGCGCACGGGAAGACGTCACAATACATCTACCGGCAGATAACAAACAACCCTAGCTGGATCATCAAGGCGAGTCTGCTTATTCATGAGCGACTGTCCTGCGGAGCTCAATGCTAACGAGCGGTGCACCAGGTGTATACCATACCCCTATTGTTCATCACCCAGAAGCTCGCATTGCGACGGGTCGTGCGAGCCGAACATACTCTCACTGCGATGGACGACCAGGCGCACGCCTGGCTCGGCCTCGGCGCTACCGTGCCGGTGCTGTGGCGGTACAAGGATATGTTCAGCAAGGACAGCCGCAGGACACGGAAAGACGACCTCGTCACGCTTGCTTTCCTCGCTTGTGTTGTGCTCTACCTCGCCGCGAGCACCGTACTGGGCATGGTCGCGACGAACCTTTTCGTGTTCGCGAACACATGGGGCGCGAACGGCTACCAGAACTTGGTATCGCTTAAGATTATGGATCAAATATATGCTGATCATACAAGGTAGTGTCCACGCACTGCCTCTCCTAACACCAACCGCTTCTCATCACCGAACAGAATGCTGGAGTCTTTCCCTGTCATCAGCGTGCTGCCTCTCCTCAACTCCAGCAACAACGTCGCCATGACTACCACTGGTCTTTGGAATAACGTCGTGTACAACGTTCCAAACTACTTTTCGACGCTTCGCGTCCCGGCGTCTGCTCTCATCTTTCAGGCAGACTGCAAGATACTCCCACATGCGACACAAAACAAAACGCACATCCACGAAAAGCCCGCGCGATATGTCTTCTCTCCCGACGATTCTTTGGAGGACGTCGATTTTTCTGCTGCAATGTGTGAGTGATCCTCTTGCCAACTCTCGACACACTTCTGAGAATCGGATAACCAGTTTATCGTACACTGAATGTGAGGCGAACGCAGCGACGGGATGGCACACTTCTTCCGACCATCCTTGTTGCTTCCACACTGTCTGTGGTAGCGTCCAATGGCCATGCCGCACCTTGGACACCGATTTTTCCGAAACAGGCTGTTGAAACATGTGGGGTGATGCCTCATTGTAGTAAGTACATCAAGTGAACTCCATATGCAAGGCTGCGTGTGCTGAACCGTTCGTAGAAAATACTTCACAGGTTCAACTTTTTGCCTGCAATCTGAATGGCTTGACCTCGGAAGTCCAGCTGAATACGACGACCCTTCCTTACGGTGTAGATTTCAATGTATCCTCTCCAAACGCGTCTTCTTGGGAGAAGTGGTCCGGGCCGGACAACACGCAATCCCTTCGTCAGATGTCCACCCTAGTGAGTTTACATCTACATTGACAAGGTCATTGACGACATCCAGCTACGCTGGCAGGCATATCAATTCGGCTCGTCTTCAGATCAAAGTCAGTATGGGCTGACGATGCTCATGGGCAACATAACTGAACGCTACCGCTACACTCTACTCGAAGAGTGCGTGAGCATGTTTTTCGCATTGTATACAGAATTGTTTGATGCATAGCACACAGAACGCTCATGGAGGCCCTCGGCTACCGTAATATCAGTGTCCCCTCGATCTCTCTACAAGACTTGAACTCCATGCTATCGCGAGCATTTGCGCTTGTGTACTGGCGAAGTAAGTCCAAGTACTGTTATCCGTTTTCTGCACGCTAACGAAGTCTCGTACGAATGGCAGCTGCGATTGATACCATGGCACTGTCGGTAGTAGAACATCCAACTGATGGCAGTGGATACTCTCCGTGGCACACTCGTGATCTTGTCTTCGTGAGTCTCGGGCCTGGTATATCGCAGATTACAGGTCTCATGCTTGAGCCGCTCTTTAGATCGACCCAACGTCGGTGCGTTTGAATCTATTCCATCCCTGGCCGGTGCTTAGGAATTGCGGCAGCCGTGGTACGGACTGGCACTGTCAATTGTGATGCTTGCCACTGCTGTCATCGTCACATGGCAGCCGAAAACACGGCCGAAGCAGGGGGAGCACTACAAGCTGGAAGGCCTCGGCGTCCTTCAGATGACGTGGTTGCTCGGTAGAGACACAAGAGGTACTGCAGTCCAACTAGCATACGACCCAGAGCCCACTCTAGAGCACCTGAGAAAACGTGGCAAGGAGCTCAGGAACCCCTACCCCGATATTTGACCTACGCCGTCCACAGTCTATCTTCCGGACTCGTGCTATACATACATCTTGTTTCGTCGGTCCCTACGACAACCCCTACAACTGCTCCCAGGCAATCGTCCGAGATGGTGTGGTCGAAGGGGCGGTATCGGAGTCTGGATCTCCGCTGATCCGACTAAGAGTCCGGTCCCAGGCTCGCGCTGCCTCGCAGCGTACTCTTGCGGGGACCACGACGACGATCTACCTTGCATGCATCTTTGCGGAAATGGCCTGCGTAGACCTCGCAAAAGTCGAAGGTTTGCTGACTGCTTTCAACGCAGCCAATCTAATTTTGTTTATTTCAGCAGTGCAGAACCTCGACAGTCGGCGGCCGCGTTTTAAGGGTCGGCCTTGTTTGCTGTCGGAAATTTTGGGCCGAGCTACACAGGTATGGCACACCTTGCGAACCCATTGCCCAAGGGCCGTCTAACTTACTCCGGGCCAGGATCTCGGCTCGTCGGCGTTCCGTCGAGCAAGGACTGCCCGCGGCTTTGACAGACTCATGTGCGCGAGAAGCACATTTCCTCCAAGCCGGACGCTGACCAGAGTCTGCGCGTCCGGCATCGCAGGCGCCACGGGACAAATACAGCGCACTTACCGCGGCGCGTGGGTGCTGTAGCTACGCTGCGCGATGGCAGTGATACGGCGACGCTCGTCCTTCCCGGGGTGCCTCTCAGGGCCAGCAGCCGAGGCGTCCTGGGAAGGAACAGCATTGCAGCGCCTTTGTTCTCCGCCCGAGCTTTACAGAAGGTCGTCGAGGATCCTAGGCCCTCTTGACAGATGTCCAAGGATGTGCGGCATCTCGTATTATAACGTAGCCGCATTGCCGCAGGGGGACCGCCAGCATCTATTCTCTTCCCGCCATGGACTACAAGGCAGCGTACGACGCCCTGCCGCACTTCGATGACGACGCACGGAGCGACCTTCGGAAGGACGGGGCGGACCACGAGCCCGAGGGCAAGCCGACGCCGCCTGGCCGCGGCAGCGCCCTCGTCGAGATCACGCTGCTCTTGTCCTGCGTGCTCGCGCACGCCGCGCTCGTCGCGTTCTTCGTAGTGCTCATCGTGATGCGGAAGCCGCGGGACGGGAAGCTGATCAACTTCGACAACAACAAACTCGGAACGGTGACGGGCTACGTCTACGAGCAGCTGACGAACAAGCCGAGCTGGATCATCAAGGTGCGTTGCGCCCTTTCGTGGCTTTGCGGCGTGCTGAGGCGGGAGGAGCCAGGCGTACACAGTTCCGCTGCTCTTTATTACGCAGAAGCTCGCACTGCGGCATGTCGTGCGCGCGGACCAGACACTTACGGCGATGGACGACCAGGCGCACGCCTGGCTCGGCCTCGGCGCGACAGTGCCCGTGCTGTGGCGGTACAAGGACCTGTTCAGCAAGGACAGCCGTAGGACACGCAGGGACGACCTCAAGACGCTTGCGTTCCTCGTCTGCGTCGTGCTCTACCTCGGCGCAGGGCTCGTGCTCGGTATGGTCGCCACGGACCTCTTCGTCTTCGCGAACACGTGGGGCACGAATGGCTACCAGAACCTGACGTCGCCCGCTTGGATGGTGAACATGACCGAGGACAGCGGCTGGTGCGTGTCGGATGTCAATCAGGAGTCGCGCAATCTGACGGAAGAGGATCACGCCGTGCCGCACAGGATGGCCGAATCGTTCCCAGTCATCAGCGTGCTTCCGCTCCTGAACTCTGTCGATAATATCGCGATGACCACAACCGGTCTGGTGCAGAATCTGGTGTACGACGTCCCGAATTACTCCTCGACGCTCCGCATCGGCACGCATGCGCTCGTGTTCCAGGCCGACTGCAAAGCTCTGCCCAATGCCAAACAGGACGGCCAGGCAGATCCAGATGACCCCCACTATGTCTTCACTGTCGACGAGTCTGTGGAGGAGATAGAGTTTACCGCGCTCAGTGAGTGATCTGGCCAGCGGGTCGTCCGCGCTAACTGACATGGCACAGTCGCGCGCGCGCTGAACGTGAAATCGGCGAACTGGACTGACGGCGGTAGCCCTGCGACGGTCTTCGTCGCCTCCACCATGTCCGTGGTGAACGACAACAATCAGCCTGCGCCTCGCACAGACATATTCCCGACGCTCGAGCAGGACAACTGCAGGGTGGCGTCTGACTGCGGTGCGCTTGTGTGCTGGCATGTCATCTGCAGGTATCCTGACGCCTCCTCACCAGCCGCTATCTCGTCCGTGCAGATACTCGCCTGCGATCTGAACTTGACGCGCCAGTCCATCGAGCTGGACACGTCCGTCTTCCCTTTCGGCGTATATGCCAACGTCTCGTCTCCGGACTCGTCTTCCTGGCGAGACTGGTCGCCGGAAGATGCAACCACCCTCAATTACTCACTTCCCTTAGTGAGTGGACCTGTGATCTGCGTCGTACCGGCGACTGACTCCACTAGGCATATCAATTTGGCTCGCTTTCGCATCCAAGCCAATATTCGCAGCACATTAATTTGGGCGATACGACGACGAACTATCGCTATACCCTCCTGGAAGAGTAGGCTGATCGGTACTCAGCGGCCGCTGGTGATTTGCTAACGCATTGTACAGGACGCTGATGGAGATTTTGGGCTACTACGATCCCGACGTTCCTCAGGTGCAGCTGTGGCGCTTGAATGCGCTGCTATCACAGGCTGTCGCCTTGGTGTACTGGCGTAGTAAGCCTGTCGACTCGTTTGCGCTGGTGCTATGTGTACTGAGGGTTCGCACTGGCCAGCCGTCGTTGACATCCTAGCGATGCACAAGATAGATGCGGAAGCCCAGCAGGCTAGTCGACAGGACCTGTTATCGCAGTACCAAGTCCGCGACCTTGTCTATGTGAGCCTCAAATTTGTGCCTCTGATAGCCCAGAATCACTTACCACTCTGCAGATTGACGCGAGGGCGGTGAGGATGAGATCTGACTGGGCCTCCGGTGCTCGCTGACACGCTTTGTTAGCCATGGTACGGCCTGGCGCTGTCTGTCGTCATGCTCATAACCGCAGTCGCCGTAATCCAGCAGCCGAAGGCGCGAACAAGGATAGGGAAACATTACAAGCTCAATGGCCTCGGCGTGCTTGAAATGACATGGTTGCTCGGCCGCAACAAAGGCGTCGTCGCGGTGGACCTAGCGCAGAACCCAGAGCCTACACTGGTGAGCCTGAGAAAGCGCGGGAAACACCTCAGAAACCCCTACCGCGACATATGATCTCTGCTCTGCGAGCTCCGATCCTCTCTCTCTCCCATTTTTAGCACATCGCTGTATTTACTAGGTTGTCTTGGGTGTGGGGCTGTCTGCGCTATTTAATCGTAATCTGATTTGGCTGGACACAGAAGTTGTCGCGCTCGAAGGAACGTGTCGCGCCACTTAGAGACTTTTCCTCCTGTAGATATATTGTAACCTGTCTTGCCACGGATGTCAAGCCATGCTCACTTAGTCCTCAATTACCAGCTAAACTTCCGCACTAGTTAGTAC
This sequence comes from Phanerochaete sordida, assembly GCA_019973155.2. Classification (NCBI taxonomy): domain Eukaryota; kingdom Fungi; phylum Basidiomycota; class Agaricomycetes; order Polyporales; family Phanerochaetaceae; genus Phanerochaete; species Phanerochaete sordida. The sequence continues at coordinate 19,683 of BPQB01000034.1, forward strand.
ATCAATCTTTGTAGGAACTTTGAGATTACTTGCTGACCATCCTCACTAGGCCTCGCTAGCGCGTCGACCCGCGGCCGTCCTACAAATCTGATACAATCGTCTGCCAGGGAAACGTACGTATACTCTACCCCACGCCAGGGGACGCTGACGTCGCCTGCAGAGTGATGATGATGCACACATGACGACACTCCCGCCTCGAGGAGGCACGCTCTGAAAGGGGGCGACAAGGAATGTTCAACGTCCAATGGCATGAACAGCATCGGAGTTAGCAGAAGTTTGTGGTGCAATCAGTGTGCATCACCAGGCGAGAAGCTTGTGGGGCAGATTTCGCCTGTTGCGCGGCCGCACGCTCCGTTGGTGGCTTCCCAGGCCCGCGAGAGGATCCGTTTCAAGCGCGAAGTCTGCCCTTGCAGGATACGATGTTTGGCAGTCGCAATTAATATGCGTGGGAACACAGACTCCCACGCCACAATGACAGCCTCATATCAACGTCCGGTGCAAAGGCATGATAAACGTTACGGTTATGGTCCTCTGGATAGGTGCCCTTTGGAACGATTTAGACGGAATATTTGACTCGTAATTCTTCCTCCATCGAAGGTCCTTTCGTCGTAGGTTTCCCAAGTGCTCATGTCGACCTTCTTGGCCTTACTAAGCACTTGTGCGTCAGCAGATTTTGCAGCTGGAAGACATGGTAGCGAGCGAGACTGAAGACTTGTGTACCGGGCACCCTCTGACCTTGTGACCTGCGAGCCTTGTAGCCCAGGTGTATGTATTGTGCCGAGCTCGTGACAGCCGGGCGCATGTTGTTGTTTCGCCGCCGGTACTCGTGCAGAACAAAGGCTGCATGACTCTCACGCCGCCACCACGATAGCACAACGCTTGCGGATAGCGGAAGCAGCGCGCTCGCGGCAATTGTTATGCCAGCGAACGGTATACAACAGCCCGAGACAGAAGTACAATAGTCTCGTCGCCAGCTCTCGTTGCCAGTGTCTCGAGGCGGACCGCGGCAGCGCGCGTCGGCTTCGCAGGTCGCGCAATGTGTACCTCGGTGCCCTGAGTGACTTGCGCCGTTCTTCCCGCTCTTCCTGACCCGCCGGCGGCACAGCAGCACTGCGCGCACTGCGCGAACTCTGTAAAAAACGTCCACGGCGGGTACAGTACACACAAGGTTACGTCTCGGGCAGCGCGGCTGTGCCTGATTAGCAGGGAGCGCATGGCCAGCGGCCGCGCCAACCGTCACCAAACGCTAACAGAGGTCCGGATGTCGTACCTACCGGTGTGCATATCGTTTGCTCGTCCCAAGGAGCGACGGTGCGCGCCACGAAGGCAGAGTTGCGGGAGTCAAAGCATGCCACGAGGCCGGTCGGACGCACGCGCGCTGCTGAGCGATGGTTCATGACACGCGTGCCTTGGCTTCGCAGACTCGGAAGCCAGTGCACGCCTGTGCACGCCGAGCCACGCCCAGGAACCGCGGCGGGCCCGGCACCTTTGCGTCGAGGACGCGTGAACGATGACCCAGCAGCACGCCCTTAAAATCAGCTCTGGGCGGTGTCGCGCGGCGTGCAGGACAGCGTGGGCCCGCCGCGGCGGTGCCTGGCGATCTGTGCGCGACTACGTGTGTCGAAAGTGTCATGGGGCCGCTGCGAGACTGCAGCGGGCACAGGAATGCGGCGCGTTGGTGGCAGGCAGGCCGCGGTTGGCGGGGCAGGAGAGGCTTGCCCACATTGTGCGCAATCTCTGCGCGTTTTGGAGCAAGAATTGATGGCCGGATCAAGCAGCATAAGGAGTCGATAAGATTGTCGGACTGATGGGATAAGTCTCGCGTTTTTACTGTTGCGGACCAAAATGCCGAGGCGTGCCAAGAGGCGCGAAATCAGGAAGATCTGGATCGGGCGAGGGCGCGGCGGGGTGCCTGGTGGCTCGATGCAGGCGTCGGCGAGGTTGCATGGTTGGAAAATGCGATGCGCTGAAAGACGTGCTCACGGCTGTCGCTCGACCCGGCCAAGCACGCTCTGGGACAAGCGTCGTCCACTCTGGCAATCGCCCGCCCGCTGCCAGCTATCGCCTCCACACCGGCTGCGTTGTTCGCCTGCCTGCGGGACGACGCCTAGATAGCTGCCGAAACTTGAACGTGCGCGACACCAACACGGCGACCGCCCTCCCGCAGCCCTCTGCCTCCCAAACACACCCCGAGACTCTCCCCCGCGCGGGCCTCCCGAGGCCGGTTCGCACGACTGCAGCTCGCCGGAACACTTGACGTGCGCTGCGACACAAAGAACGGGCAGGCACGAGCGGGCGACTCGGAATCGGACACCGCGAGGCGTGCGCTCAGGCTGCATACCTATCTGCATCAGGCCGGCGACCCTGATAGACATAGCTCGGCAGCCGATAGCAAAGTTTATATAACCGCTGTCGGAGGCGCTGCCTGCGACTGGGGCGAGGCGTGCGCAGGGCTCTGTCATTACACGTCTGCCGCCGTCCACGCTGCTTCTACTTTAACCCCCACCACCCATATCTCGCTGCCCTTGGCTCTCACGCAGGCTCGTGCGACGCGTACTCTTCGTTCATAGACTCGCAGCTCGGCCTCGGTGGCAATTGCCTCGATGCCTATCACCGGAAGCTCCCAACCGTCTCCCAGTGCATTGCCTCCGATGCGTTCGAACACGACAGGCCACGCCCGACGAGTGAGTGCTGGCTGGTTCGCTTCGCTGCCTCTTCTGACCCGCCCGCAGCCGTCGCGTTCGCAGTCATCGCTGGAGACGCTGCTCGAGGGCGAGCAGGAAAACGGAAAGCCAGCAGCAGCGAGGGTGGCACCGAAGGCAGCTCCTGTGCAGACCGCGCCGCGGGTGAGTGCAATTATAACTGAAACCTTCGCGTCCCTGCTGTGCTCCACGCCCCCCAATATTTTCGCGGAATTAATGTGCGTCGCGGTGACGTCCTGGCCACCCTCGACGTCGTTCCGCGAGGGCGATCTCGATCGTGCCGCCGAAGACCGAGGCTAAAGCCGTCTGCCGACTCTGGCAACACTCGGCCCGCCTCACATTAAAGTTCAGTGCTTGCCTTATCCGGCAGCTGTCATTTCGTTGCGGGCTCACAGTCCCCGTCCCGCCCTTGGCGGGGGTCTCTCCTTGTTCTTGACTACCACCATCCTTTGCACGACCCCAGCAGCGCGCAGCTCCCCCGCACTCCGCCACGCCGCTGCCCCCACTCTCGCTTTGATCTCCCTTTCGTTTTGCACCTGGCAGCTTACACCTCCTTCCTCCTCCTCAGACTCGCCCGACAAGCTCTGTAATGAGCTTGCAGACCCAAAGCCACATGCCGAGAAGTATATTCCCCGAAGTACCTGCCTCGCGACGCGCGTCGACCGTGCCCGTGTCGACCTCTGCAAGCACCTTCCACACCATCCCCAACGCATACGTCCCCGCACGTAACCAAATGTCGCGGCGGCACACCTACCTCGCGCCTGCGCCCGTACCCGCGCCTGGCCCTCGTCGCGACCCGCGTCCGCTGCGCTCGTCGCCGCTCGCGGGGCCCTCGCTCGCGCTCTCCGACGACGGCACCCTCACGGGCTCAGACGAAAGCGCCGATCAGGAACGGAGGTTCAAGCCCAACCGCATAAGCTCCACGCCGGACATCTCGACGAGCACGCTCATGAAGCTAGAAGGGCGCGTTGCTGCCAGTGCTCCACCGTCGCCGCAGGCGACGTTGCGAGGCGTCCCGCCACCAACAAACTTCACACCTGAGACGACGCCGCAGAAGGCAGACGAGCCCCAAGCGCCTACGCCGTCCTCGCCCCCATCACCCGCCCGCAACTCGTCTATGCGCCGGCTGGCCAAAGGCTTGAGGCGTCTCTCGACGCTATCGGCGGCGCCCAAGCCATCCGGGAGCGATTCTTCCTCGCCGACGTCCTTGACCCCGGGTGTCTCGCGCGCGCGTTCGCATACAGTCTCAGGCGCGACTGCACAATCCGGAACCGAGGAGCTACTAGTACCTCCGGTGCCCTCGATCCCTACCTGGGCAAAGTCCTCCCCCAATCCGGATGCCGCCCCTGCCGCCGAGGCTTCGACGTCGAAAGCCGCAGCTGACCCTACACCCTCCACCACGCCCATCCTCCGCCGTCCGTCAACAGCACCGTCATCACCATCTCTGCTCACCGGCTCCTTATCTCGGCGCTCGTCAGTGTACGGCTCTCATGAAACGCTTCCCTCCGCACGCACACCCCAGCCACCCAGTCCCAGTGGCAGCACGCCGGAGCAGAACTGGCTGCTGACCTCAGCGTCGCCCCGGTTCTCGCGGCTCGGGCTCAAGGGGGACGGCGTCGTCTTGCCTCTGACGGCGAAAGAAGTCCGTCGGCGCTCTACAATCCGTGTCGCGTCGAACGATGGCGCAGACACACGGAGCATCACAGGCACGATCCGCAGCAAACGCAGCCAGGCGAGCCTCGCCGCATCAACCATTGCGGAGGACGACGTCCGGCCGCCCGCGCCGGCGTTCCGCCGGGCGGCGAGCGCGTCGAGCGCGAGCGTCGCGTCGACGGCGTCGGCAGAGTCGGACACGCAGACGACGCCGAGCCTGAGCCGCGCGTCGAGCGAGTCGGGCGGCTCCGCCGAGGAGGTGCGCACCCCCCGCGACGCCGCGCAGAGCGAGTTCGGCGTGCTCACCCCGGGCGCGAAGGAGCAGGGCACCGCGGGCGTCGAGCTGCGCGTCAACGACGTCACGGTCGAGATTATCGACATCAAGGACAAGGCCGAGCGCGTGCGCGCGCCGCCGCGCGCCCCCGCCGACGCGCCTGTCTCCGAGAAGGCGAAGCGCGGCGTGCCCGAGCGGCGCAACACGCTGAAGCGCGTGTGGAGGAAGCTCACCGGCGGCGGGAAGGGGTAGCACGGTGCGGACACTGGACGCTCTCTCAGGACAGGGGGCGCACACTAGACTTTTTTCTTGGACTTTGGACTTTCACAACGGGCTTCGCGCCCCCCTGGTCGGTTTAGAGATTTGTAACGTTATCCGCGCGCGGTGCTTTCCTTTTATTCTGCCCGCGCCGCGCTGCATTTGCCCCGCCCACACCCCCACTTGCCTCTGCACGCGCAACTCATGTTCGGACTGTATTCCCCACCACGTCTCTGTTCCCGTTCGCTCCACATTTTCCGTCTTTCCACGCATCCCGCCGCACGCGCCTCGACCCCGCACACAAACTGAACAGGCTGCATCACGTAGATCATATGCGTACATTAATCCGTACATCCCCTGTACCGCTCCCAGCCCCTTCCCGCCTGCGCCTTCATATGTACTCCGCGAGGCTGGCGAGCCCCACGAACGGTTCGGTACCCATGTATTAATAGACTGCCACACCTTGTTTGTGCACTTGCGTACGGCTCGTGTGAGTGTGGGGTAGACGATCCGCAGCAGGACCTGCAAGGGGTGTCGAGGCCCTTATCACCGCGACTTCAAGCTCAAGCTTCGGCTCCAGGACGTCATCGATGCATCTGCTCCTCCCTGCAAGCCGGCTGCCATTCCAGCTGCCAGGAGAGACAGCTCTCGAGCGAACGCAAACAGAGGCCGGCGTGATGCACGCGGGGTGGGCTGGTGCCGCGATGTGGCGCTACGCTGAGAGCAGAAACTCGAGCGCCACGTCCCCACGCTGGCGTGCAGCCCTGGCAGGGCCACGCCCACGCGCAACAGCTCGTAAATTGGATCTGTCCCGCAAGCTTCCCGCCATCGATTGGGACCCTCGCTGGCGGGGATGTCTCGGGAACTGCGCTGCGCCGTGCCGACGAGGAGAGGGCTCACGTCGGCCTCGGCCGACATGCGCCTCCCCACGGACGAGCGCACGCGCGGCGTCATTCGCGTGTCATGGTCCGAGCCCGGTGACCAACGCCGCGGGCAGCCCCATGGGGCTCGCGCGCGGCGCCGCCGGCGAATCACAGGCGCGCGATTACCGGCCGCGCTGCGCCCGTTGCCAAACGCGGCATCCCGCCGCGCCAGAAACACGTGGCGCGCACCGGCCGACGACTTTGTGCCCGCGCTTTAATGCCCCCTCCCCGCCCGCCGCGGCCCCCACACCACCCGCCTGCACCCCCTCGTCGCCACGCACGGCGGACACGCAGCAGGACAACCTACAGCCACACGACATGTTGACGATCGCGAAGGGCTGCCGCAGGGCGCCGCCCCGCGCCGCGCGCTGGCTCCACACCTCGCCCGCACGCCGGCGAGACAGGTTCGACCCGAAGAGCGTCGAGCGCGCCGAGGACGAGGTCGACGTGTGCATCGTCGGCGGCGGCCCCGCGGGCATCAGCGCCGCCATCCGCCTCAAGCAGCTCGAGCAGGAGAAGGGCAAGGAGATCCGCGTCGTCGTGCTCGAGAAGGGCGGCGAAGCCGGTGCGTGCGCCCGTCCCGTGTCGCCGACGACCGCCTGTGCTGACCGCCGCGGCGCGCCCCAGGCTCGCACATCCTGTCCGGCGCCGTCATCGAGCCGCGCGCGCTGGACGAGCTGCTCCCCGACTGGAAGAACATGCCGGACCACCCGCTGCAGCAGCCCGCGCTGCACAGCAGCATGCGCTGGTTCACGCAGCGCGCGTCCTTCCCGATGCCGCACCCGCCGCAGATGAGCAACCGCGGGAACTACATCGTCTCGCTCTCGCGCGTCACCGCGTGGCTCGCGGGCATCGCGGAGGAGCTCGGCGTCGAGATCTACCCCGGCTTCGCCGGCGCGGGGCTCGTGTACGGCGACGGCGGCGTGCGCGGCGTGCGCACGAACGAGGTCGGCCTCGACCGCGAGTTCCGCATGAAGGACAACTTCGAGCCCGGCATGGAGTTCCGCGCCAAGGTCACCCTCCTCGCCGAGGGCGCGCACGGCTCGCTCTCCAAGGAGGCCATCCGGAGGTTCAACCTCAGGGAGGGCCGTGACCTGCAGACGTACGGCATGGGTGTCAAGGAGGTCTGGCGCGTCGACCCGAGCAAGCATCGGCCCGGCGAGGTCGTGCACACGATGGGCTGGCCGCTCACGACGGATCTGTACGGCGGAGGCTGGGTCTACCACATGGCGGACGGCCTCGTTTCGCTCGGACTGGTCATCGGCCTGGACTATGAAAACCCGTACCTGAGCCCGTATCGCGAGCTCCAGGTGAGCATTTCGTTGAGTATGCTCTCAGCGCAAGGCTAATACTCCCTGCAGCGCATGAAACACCACCCATACTTCCGCGACCTCCTCTCCGGCGACTCCACGCGATTAGCCTACGGCGGCCGCACACTGAACGAAGGCGGCCTGCAGTCCGTACCAAAACTGAACTTCCCCGGCGGCGCCCTCATCGGCTGCTCCGCAGGCTTCGTCAACGTCCCGAAGATCAAGGGCACGCACAACGCGATGAAGTCCGGCATGCTCGCCGCCGAGGCCGCCTACGCCGCGGTCCACGCGCCCGACGCGGACCCCGCGCAGCCGACAGACATGAGCGCATACGAGACGTCCTTCAAGTCGAGCTGGGTATACAAGGACCTGCACGAGGTGCGCAACGTGCGCCCCGCGTTCAACAGCGCGCTCGGCGTCTGGGGCGGCATCGCGTACGCGGGCGTCGACACGCTGCTCCTGCGCGGGCGCACGCCCTGGACGTTCCGCCACGCCGGCAGCGACGCCGCGCACACGAAGCGCGCGGCCGCGTGCACGCCGATCGCGTACCCGCCGTTCGAGCCGCCGCTCTCGACGGACCTCCTCACGAGCCTCGCGCTCACGGGCACGAACCACGCCGAGGACCAGCCCGTGCACCTGCGCGTGCGGCGCTACGCCGCGCGCGCCGCCGGCAGCGCGGATGGCGAGAAGGGCGCGAAGGCTGAAGCGTTCGACTACGAGGAGGCGTACGACGAGAGCAACGCGGTGCGCCGCGAGCACGTGCGCGTGAACGTCGGCGAGTACGCCGGGCTGCTCGGGCGCGCGTGCCCGGCGCAGGTGTACGAGTACGTCGACGACGAGGCGAGCCAGGGCGCCGACGGCGAGGGCTGGGGCGGCAAGAAGCTCGTGATCAACTCGCAGGTGTGTGCGGTTCTGTTTGGATGCGCGGGCAGCGCTGATGTGGTCGGGCAGAACTGCATCCACTGCAAGCTGTGTGACATCAAGGTGCCGACGCAGGATATTACGTGGACTGTGCCAGAAGGTGGCGGAGGCCCCAAGTACAGTGAGTCCTCCTTCAGCGGTATTATTCCGGTTGGAAGCTGATCGTCTGCGTAGCTGTCACATAACCTGTGCCCAAGCCCTGATTCTGCCCTGCTTGCATACCACTTCGGAGTCTATCGCATCGCTGCCTAATTGTCGGATACGAACACTACGCTGGTGTAAATACAGAATATGTTATCCTGGAATTAGACACTTGCATCGCAAGCTCTAGTGTACTATATCACAGATTGTTGTACAACACGGCCCCAGGGTCCCTGAACTCGTCATGCGTCAGTGTATGCGGAGTGGTATCGACTGTCCTCTCGTCTATGTCGTGTCAGCCCACCTTCCCCCGCCTCCTTCGCCGTCATTCCGACGCAGGCTCCGCGCGCTCTGGCTCCGACGACACGGCCGTGCTCAGCGAGCTCTGCCCCGCCAGCGAGCTGCGCGGAGACCTGCGCGGCACCGGGCTCGACCTGCGCGACGACGACGGCGTCCCCGCGGGGCTCGCCCGGCCACGCACAGACACCGCACTCCCCGCACGGACGACGCCCACCGGCGTCGCCGCGCCGCTGCCCGCCGCGGGGGCGGGCGCCGGGGGCCGCACGCGCAGGACGCGCGCGGCGAGCCAGCCGGCCCACGTCGCCTCGTGCGCGGCGCGCTCGCGCTCGCCGCGGCGCCGCTCGAAGGCGGCGCGGTAGCGCTCGTACGCGTCGCGGAAGTGGCGGTCGACGCGCGAGCTGAAGATGAGCTCGCCGCGCGGGTGCTGTGCCGGCGGGATCGGCGCGAGCGGCACGCTCGAGGCGCGTTTCTGCGCCGCGGCGGGCGCGGGCGAGGGTGAGCGGCGGCGCGCGCTGCCTGTGCGCGGCTCCGCGGCGGGGGCGGCGGGCGAGGCGGGCGGCGGCGACGAAGGCGTGCGCGGGAAGAGCAGGGCGAAGAAGCGCGCGAAGGGCAGCTTCGAGCGTAGCGGCGGCTGGCGGACGTTGAGGTACATGTTGAGGTTGCGCAGGGCGCGGTTCGCGTGGGGGACGTACCTGGGTGCGGCGGGTGCGGTGAGCTGCGCGGGGCCGGGGCGCGGAGGTGCGTGGGGGACTCACTTGTTCGCATAGCCGATCTTCTCGGAGTACATGCCGCTGAGGAAGAAGAGGGCGAGCGTCGTGACGGAGACGCAGAGGAGGCCGAGCGTGAGGTAGCGCGGGAGGCGCACGCCCGCGGCGGGGCCGTAGATGTCGGGGAGGATGCGGCGGAGGACCCAGGTGTAGGGCACCGAGAGCAGGTTCGTCTGCAGGAGGACCTCCGAGAGCAGGAAGGCGATGATGAGGAGCAGCTGGACGAGGAAGACTGTGCGGCCAGCGGATGAGCTCGGGATCAGTTCGTGCTGCAGCGGGCGGACGCACGTTGGTAGCGATGCTTTCTGCGGTTCAGGCTCGCGGCGTTCGTCTTCAGCCGTTCCTCGAAGAGAAGCAGGTCTCGGTAGGTGGCTGGATCGCTCGCGGGGTAGAAGGCACCATTCCTGGGTACGGAGGAGAGACGTGGAGGCATAAACTTCGGCGTAGCAGGGCTATACAGTAGCTGGTCGTCGTACGGCGTGCGGTGTGGCAGTCGTGAGGCCGCCAGAGCCTAACGGAATATGGCCGTAGGGTATAATGAGATGGATGTAGATGAAGGTCGAACGCAGGCTCCGAAACGAGAACGCATGCCTGATCGTACCACTAGCGCCGGACGCACTGGGGTCCAGAAAGCCGGAAAACACGAGAAAATATTCATACTGCTACATCTCAGTCTCTTTGCCTTCAATTGTACAGATGCCATGCCAGGTCCTCCATCCTACTTGGATTTACCACCAGTGCACACCTTCTTGTGCCCTTGAGCCCAGTTCGCCTGACCAAAGCGCGGTTTTAATATCAGCGCGGACGAAGCATCAGACCCACGTACCCGTTGGCACGAGCGGGAGCAATAGTACCGCTGCTTGCACCCGCTGCAGGCCTTGAGGCCATGCGGGCTCCCGCAGTTCGCACAGGCGGTGTTCGCGGGGTTGTCCCGGCGCTCCTGCGCGACGCCCTCCTCCATGAAGACGCGCGCGGGCGCGCCGTCGGCGCGCGGGACGGGCGTGCGCACGAGCCGCTGCCCCTTCTTGAGCGTGCTCGGGTACACGAGCGCGTCGTCGGCGCCCGCCGCGAGCAGCGCGGAGAAGTGCTTCGCGCCGCCGGGCACGGAGAGCTTCGACGCGACCGCGGCCGCGACCGCGCGCTGCGTCGCGGGCACGGAGAACTCGGCGAAGTCGAAGTGCGGGTCCCAGCGCTGGCCCGCGTACCCCGACGACTCGTACAGGACGTCGAGCGCGGCCTTGCGGTCCTTCGCGCTCGCGTCGACCTTCTGCATCAGGTCGATCCACCGCCAGGATGCGACGCCGTCTGGCGGATGGGCGCCCGTGCCGCCCAGCACGACGACCTTGCCGGTGCTCTCTTCGACTGGAGCGATCTCTGCGACCTGGAAAGCTCTCAGATTACGTCGTAGCGACAACGCAATGAGGAGCATGTATGCGGACCTTGATGAGGAAGTGCCAGTTGTCGCCAAAGTCGTAAAGGTATCCAAGCTCATCTCCGGGTTTGCGCAAGAAATGTGCGAGCGTGTATCTGAGGGCACGTCAGGTAACTGGCGGAATGTGACCAGGGAAGGACTCACTCGTCGTCTGGGATGTATGCGTAGCCAGTCTTGTCCAGATGGTGTATCACGTCAATGGCATTACTGTCACGAGGGCCGAACTGCGAGCCATCCGAAAAGTCCTGGAAGATATGGGCATGTAGATTGCGAACGCTAGAGGATAGGTTAGGCAAGCGAGGGTAAGATGGAGCCAGCGCAGCTTACAGTCCAAAGAGCGGTTTCATGACCTTGTCCGAGAAGACTGCGAGGGAGAGGCCACCAGAGACCCGGATTTTGCGTTCAATCTTCTTGGTCTCGGGCATGTATTCCACGTGAATGTCCAGCGTGTAGTCTCGCTTCGACAGCTCACTTATGTCCACCTCCTTCATTGCCGCTTTCTGAAGGCGCAGTCACGAGACGTTAGTAGAGGAGTATGGAGAGCAGCGCACTTTCTTCTCCATCAGCACATTGATAAACTGGATCTCGGGCCGAGGAGAGTCCTTGGTGTAGGCTTGCTGGGACTCCATCTACTTGGACGCGTCGGTCAATTACGAGCGAACTAGTGTGGGCGACGCAGACATACAGTGCGGCCGCCAAACTCCCAGGGGTTTATGTCTGCATGTCCGTTTTCTCTCATCTGTGGAGTGACAGTGAGCGTAAGGAGCGGACGACGCGGCGAGTAGCTCACAGGAACGGTGCCCCAGTAGATGGTGCGGCCTGTGAAGTCGCTGTGGTAGGGCTCAAAGTCGTTTGGATCTAGACCGCGATCCGAAGTCAGAGCAAGGCCACGCCGAGTGGTAGTGCAGCGGGCTCACCTTCCCAGAAGACCTCGTTGAGCAGCGTCGCGGGGTCCTCGGGGTGAAATTTGACGAACTTGGGCATCTTGAGCTCGCCCTTGGGGGTTGTCCGTCGAGGATCCGTCGAGGGTGCTGCAGCAGCCCTGGACGGACGGCCCAGGGCGCCCATCATCCGAGCGAGCTCTGCGTCCATCATGGCGGGAGATGCAGACCCGACGCGAGACAGCCGCCGTCGCGTTCGCAGATCCGAGCTCCCACGCCACGACGCTAACCGACGGCGCCAAAGTCGTCGTTCCTTGCCTTGCACCTCCACCCGCCACGACAGTACGATACCCAGCTCTGGACGGTTCTCCGTGCGCGTGAGGCGCAATATGTATGCACTTGCTGTCGCTTTCGAGAACACAGCATCAACGCGCTTCACAGATGTAAGAAAGCAAGGAACTCTGAGATATCCAGGGGCAAATCTTGGGCCGACGTTCGACACTCAAGTTGCTCGTTAGGTCACAAATCCTTCCTGGAGATCGTCACCCACTGTGCGCTGAACAAATCATACCCAGACGCTTCAAAGAGAGACCAGTGAGTGCTCTTGCTCATGCGTATGCTGATGCCGAATCTCACGCTGCACCCTAATCCTAGTGCCCAGCCGACGCGAACGTGACAGGGCCGCATTCCTCGCCGAGTGCGTCGCACTCGCAGAGGCCGAAGATAAAAAGCGCCCCGCCACCGCCTGTGCGCTCCCAGAGTCGCTCTCGATGGCGGACTCCTACTAGTACCCTCCTGCCCGCGCCTGGTGGCACGGACGAGTAACGCCCCGTGGGAGCCACTCGCGGGCCCGGAGGACGGGTGGAAGGCCAAGGGCCTGGGCCTCGCCACCAGCCACCCCATCAGTGCCGTGTGGAGCGACGACCTCGCGCGCGCGGTGCTCGCGGTGCTCGACGCGGAGGGCGTCAGGGTCACCAGCGTCGACCTCGTCCGCATCGGCTACTACGACGACTACTACGTGTGTCCCCCGCCCGTCGTCGTCTGGATCGGCGTGCAGCCGGCGACGCTGTCCGAGGAGGACGGCACTCGCGTCGCGTTCAAGTGCCTCGAGCTCGTCACGCAGCGCCAGCTCACCGGCGTCGAAGTCGAGATTCGCGAGTCTGTTGTGGCCAGCGGGCCTTCAGATGCATGAGCTAGTATCGACGCTGGTGGCGCGCAGCCGCCCACAAAATGAAACAACGTGTACAGGACGAGATAGCGAGGCGAGGCGTGGATGGTGTAGCTCAGATATAGGGGTAGGGATTTTTGAGCTCCTTGCCGCGTTTCCTCAAATTCTTCAGAGTGGGCTCGGGGTCGCGTGCTAGGTCGACTGCCACACCTGCTGCGTCTCTGCCAAGCAGCCACGTCATCTGGAGAACGCCGAGGCCTTCCAGCCTGTAGTGCTCCCCCTTCTTTGGCCGCGTCTTCGGCTGCCAGATCAGGACGCCAGCAGTGGCAAGCATCACAGTCGACAACGCCAGTCCATACCACGACTGCCCCAGTTCGTGAGTGCTACTAGTAGCATAGAATAGATCCACACTTACTGATGATGGATTGACCTAGAGATCAGCTCAAGCATGAGACCTGTAATCTGCCATATACTAGACCCGAGACTCACGAAGACGAGATCACGGGCTTGCCACGGCGAGTATCCACTTCCAAGTTCTGGACTTTCTTCTGCTGACAACGCCATCGTATTAATTGCCGCTGTCGTTCATACGAGCCTTCGTTAGTGTGCAGAAAGGGATGATCGTACTCAATGCACATACTGCGCCAGTAGACAAGCGCGAACGCCCGCGATAGCATAAAATTGAGGTCTTGTAGCGATACGGCGGGCATACTGAGATTGTAATAGCCGAGGACCTCCATGAGCGTTCTGGGTACGCGTCAGACGACGTTGAAATCGACATGGCAAATCATGATCCGCGTCACTCACTCTTCGAGTAGAGTGTAGTGGTAATATTCGGTTTCGCGGCCCATATTCATTGTCAGCGTATACTGACTGACACCTGAAGACGAGCTAAATTGGAATGCCTGCCAACAAAGATAAACGTTACTGACGACCTTGCCAGTGTCAATCACGACTCACCAGAGTGGGCATCTGGGGCAGGGATGACGCGTTGTCAGGTCCGGACCACTCCTCCCAGGAAGAAGGGTCTGGAGAAGGGACACTGAGGTCTACGCTGTAAGGGAGGACCTTCGTGTCCAGCTGGACCTGTGAGGCCAGTCCATTCAGATTGCAGGCGAAGATTTGGACCTGTGCAATGGTGTCTGTGAAAGCTTAGCACTCAGGCTCTTGCACGCGGACTTCATTCGAGATTCCCACCACATGAAGATACGACTCTGCACTTGTTAGGAACCTGAGGCGGATCAATCGGTGTCCAAGGTGCAGCCTGGCCATTCTCAGCTACCACAGGCAGTGTGGAAGCAATAAGGATGGTCGGAAGTAATGTACCATTCCGCTGCTGCGCTGGTCTCACATTCAGCGTACGGGAAACTGATAATCCGATTGTCAGAGGTGTATCAAAGACGACAAGTGGGAATTGCTCACTCATTGCAGCAGAAAAATCGACTTCTCTCAAAGAGGAGTCAGCGGTAGTAAAGACGTATCGGGGGATCTTTTCGCGGACGAGCGTCAAGTCTTGTTGCACATATGGGAGCACCTTGCAATCGGCCTGAAAAACGAGTGCATGCGCTGGGATGCTAAGCGTCGAGAAGTAGTTCGGAACGCTGTACACGACGTTGTTCCAAAGGCCCGTCGTGGTCATGGCGACATTGCTGCTTGAGTTGAGGAGAGGCAGCACGCTTATGACAGGAGATGACTCCAGCATGCTGCTCGGTAATGAGAGGCGGCCGCCAATGGGTTACCAGGGCGCGGAGCTCACCTCGTATTATCAGCACTAATCTCATCCATGAGCATGTGCGACGCCAGGTTCTGGTAGCCGGTCGCCCCCCATGTGTTCGCGAAGACGAAAAGGTCCGTCGCGACCATGCCCAGCACGAGCCCCGCGCCGAGGTAGAGCACGATGCAGACGATGAACGCAAGCGTCCTGAGGTCGGCCTTCCGCGTCCCGCGCGCGCCCTTCCCGAGCATGTCCTTGTACCGCCACACGACGGGCACCGTCGCGCCGAGGCCAAGCCACGCGCTCGCCTGGTCGTCCATCGCCGTGAGCGTGTGGTCCGCGCGCACGACGCGCCGCAGCGCGAGCTTCTGCGTGATGAACAGCAGCGGCACCGTGTACGCCTGGCTCGCCCCGCCTCAGCACGCCGCACAGCGACGAAAAGGGCGCAGCGCACCTTGATGATCCAGCTCGGCTTGTTCGTCAGCTGCGCGTAGACGAAGCCCGTCACGCTCCCGAGCTCGTTCCTGTCGAAGTTGATGAGCCGGCCGTCCCGCAGCTTCTGTATGGCGAGCAGCGCCACGAAGAGCGCCACGAGGGCGACGTGCGCGAGCACGCAGGTCACGACGAGTGCAATCTCGACGAGTGCGCTCCTGCGCCCAGATGGCGGTGGCGGCTCGTTCTCGTGCTCCGCCTCGCCCTTCCGAATGTCGCTGCGTGCATCGTCGTCGAAGTGCGGCAGGGAGTCGTACGCTGTCTTGTAGTGCATAACGGGGAGGGAGCAGATATTGATGGGGCCCCTTCGGCAATGGGACACCCGCTATAAGACGAGGCGCACCCAGACGACTGAGAGAAGGATCCTCGATGCTCCTGGACGAAGTTTGCGCACAGATGTGGCGGCAGTGCTGTGACTTCCCAGGACGTGCCGGTTGCTGGTGATAAAGAGGAGGACGAGCGTCGTCGTATCACTGCCATCGCGCAGCGTCGCTACAAGGCAGTGCTGTGTCTTCTCAGGACGTCCCAGCTGCTGGTTCTCGGGGGACGTCCCTGGGAGGACAGGCGTCGCCGTATCACTGCCATCGCGGAGCGTAGCTACAGGACATTCGCACGCCGCGATAAACGCACTGTATCAGCTCCGCGGCGCGCGCAATGCTGAACGCGCGGAGCATAGTCAACATTTCACATGGCGTGGGGGGGTACCAGTGGTTCTGGTGCACATACTTATATTTGTTGAGGCCGTGGGCAGGTCCTTGTTCGACGGAGCGCCAACGAGCCGAGATCCTAACCTCGAAGGAGTTAGACGGCACTCGGGCAATGGGCTCGCAATGTGCGTCGAACCTGTCATCTGGACAACATCTCTGATTTGCTCATGACGTTCGCTGAAATGACAGGTGAGAACAGCCCATGCCGAGCCGAGAGCACATGCGAATTTCCATACCTTCGGCTGTACTCTATCCAGGGGGAGCAGCGTCGTCCTGGGAATGCGGTGCTGGTTGCTGTGGGCCACGCGCCGAACGGCTTATTGTGCCTCCGGCTAGATTCAGCTAGAAGTGCAGCGAGTATTCAAATATAAAAATGGTCGCGCAAAACTGCCCACGACTCGTCTTTGAGATTGTGACCCTAGAGGACTCTTCAGGACGAAAGCATCGACGTGTTAGCGCACCCACGCATGAAGATAAACTGATGCCAGTCGCACCTCAATCATACACGTAAAAAGGCATTGGACTGGAGTACCGATAATGCGTCTTCTCTGGCTAGCAGCGATGCCATCTGCTCGTGAGCGCGTGAGCATCCGCACAAGGTAGCAGCCGCCTGCGGTGATTCACTGCCTCAGAGACCGGCTTTTGGAACACTGCACCCGGCAGCTCTAAAGCCTTCACTGCGTTCGGCGAAGTTAGATTGGATGCAAATGACACTGGCAGTGTACCGCTGACCATAGCCTGCGCGGGCCGCCGCGTTCAACATAATTGCTTGCATAATGCAGTGAACCTCATTGGCCGTGAGGCCATAGACTTTCGCTAGCGACCGTCAGACACCGCAGGCTGACCAGAGCCTACAGAGCAGGTGTTCTACACATAGAAAAGTGAGTGCCTCTTTTCGTGCGTATGCTGCTGCACAATCTTACGCTGCATCCCACTCTCAGTGCTCAACCGGCACGGGCGCGACAGGGAAGCCTTCCTCGCCGAGTGCGTGGCGCTCTCGAAGGCCAAAGAGCAGTGACGCCCTACCACCGCCTGTGCACCTCCGGCCTTCCCTCCTGCCCGCGTCTGGTGGTGTGGACGGGCGACGCTTGAAGGTGGTGGTACTTCGAAGGGACAATTCGTGTCAATTACTCTGGCAGCCTGGAATGATCTGGGTGTGGACGTGCCCACCATCTGCTTGAGTTTGGGCGTGGAGGGCGTATCACGAGAACGAATACTTGCCAGAACCGCGTGGCACAGCCCAGGCCTGAGGCAGCAGTTCGTCGCGCGTCCGACGCGCGCGCAGGCTGACGGAGGGCTGCTTAACGCGTCGAGCGGGTCACGTGCCGGGCGACTAATTTGTTTCCGAAGCGTCGCGCACGGGCTGCCGAACGAACTCGTCCTCTCCCTCCGCCGTCCCGCCCGCCGGCGCTCCTATCTCGCTCGCCGCACGCCCCGCCGCCCTCGCTTGCCCGCCGACGCCCACCTCGCCGTCTCTTTCGTGCTCTCGCTGTCACCGCATCTATCTCTGTCGGGTTTTTCGGCACACGCTCCTCGACGCACACACCACCCGCTGCACCACGCTTCGCCGCCAGCACTCGAAAACGATGAACCTCGCCGCGCGCGCTGCACAGCGCATGGCCTCGTCGAGCCACGCCGCGCCCCGCTTTGCAGGCGGCTGCGCACGCAGGACGACCGCACACTTTGCCTCTCGGACGTACCATTCCGAGTCACCCGCGGGCTCGTCGAGGCCGATATATGGCCCGTCTCGCCTGCTGAAGACACCTCTCTGCGGCATGCAGAGCTCGGCGCGCGTCCAGCGGCGCGCGATGCACGCCAGCGCAGGTACGAGCCCAGTCCCATCCCCTATCGCCGTGTATTTCTCATTTCCCGTATAGCAAGGCAGCACGGGCCGATATCGAGGCCTGCGCCGGGCACAGGGTGCGTGGTCGCACATGTTCGTGACGTGCACGTATGCTGAGGGCGCGGCGGGCAGAATCAAGGTGCACTGGAAGGACGCGAAGGGCAACCTCATCAAGACCACGGAGGCGAACGAGGGCGACGACCTACTAAGCATCGCGCACGAGTACGACATCGACCTCGAAGGTACGCCCGCACGGCTACTGCATCGCGGCCGTCCGCAGGCGGCCCGCCCCGCGCACGACGCTGAGCCATTTTTGCGCAGGTGCATGCGAAGGCTCGGTCGCGTGTTCGACCTGTCACGTCATCCTCGACCCGGAGTCGTTCGACATGCTGCCGGAGCCCGAGGTGCGTCCCGCCCGTGCCGCACAGTCCGCACCAGCTGACATGCAGGGGTGCACAGGACGACGAGAACGACATGCTCGACATGGCGTTCGGCCTCACGGACACGTCGCGCCTCGGCTGCCAGGTGAAGCTCACGAAGGAGCTCGACGGCATCAGCGCGACGCTGCCGAGTGCGACGCGGAATATGTTTGTGGATGGTGAGTTGCAATCTTGTATTGAGGGAGGTGGAGGCCTGACGGCCGTGCAGGCAAGAAACCCACACATCACTAGCACTCGGCGTCGCGGTCTTACCTTATATGTTTTGCACACGCTATTGCATAAAATTGACGGCGTATAACGACCCACCGCTCTTACAGCTCAGTGCATGCGCGACAGATCGTCGACCCCTCTGATGCGGTTTTCCCTGACCATCGACAGATTACGCACGCACTGAAGCCCTTCGTATCTCAGCCGTCGTGCAAGCGATTTGAAACATCGTGGACGTGAGATGTTTGCTGCCTCTTTATCGCGCTGCATGCCTTGCTGTGACCGGACACGCAGGCGACTGACGAAGTCTCGTACGGAAACTGTGAGGGCCTCGCTCCTTCTTCCCCCTTCTTGCTAGACCCGCGGTACCACTAACCGCCGAGGTCGAGTTGTGCGTTCGTTCGTCCAGGAATCCCGATTGCTAGCGCATCGCCTCCGCCAGCGTCTGCTCACAACCCCAGAAGTTATGCTCTCCTCGTCTCCCTTGCTGCTACCAGGTTCTGCAGATTGTCACTATTTCCCATTTCCTAATAGCCCCGTGAGCGCTGCGCTGCTGGTCATAAACCCCTCATCCCTGCCTCCACCCCCCGTACCCCACAATGTCCTCTACAGCTGCAGCCGTCTACGCCAGCGAACTGGTTAAACTCCGCTATGGCCTTCCTCTCTGGCGTCCAGAGCCGACCAAGTTCGGCGAAGTGGAGATCGGCGATGTAGGCTTCGTCCTGGACGGGGCTTTGTACCGGCTCTTCAACGCGATGCGCCCTGCGACCGACCCGTTAAACTCGCGAGGGGTGCCCGAAGGCTTCATACAATTCCTCGTAGACGAGAAGGAGTTCTTGCACGTCGACGACTCCTACCTACCCCCGGGTCCTGTATGCACTTCCTCGACAAAGTTCTCAAACGTTCAAGCCGGTCTTCAGGCCTCAACGTGCGTTCCCCCGCCCATCATCGCCCGTGCTTGCTAACGTTGAGGGTGCTCAGTGGGGTGGCCGGCGCTGGGGTCTCCTATTCATTCAGCTGCAATGCCACGCGGGGCGCGATTGCTGTCTTAGGAGACTCCGGAAGGCAGGAGCGCTACATCCACAGCCAGGACCTTCGCGCATACGTCCAGACATACCATCGTACCTGGCTCGACTTTGCGCGTACGAAGAGGTACGATGTCGACAAATTCGACATGGTGTTCGTGTATGGCTGGGTCAAGACGTCGAAGTGGGCTCTTGCTACCTACACGAGCCAAGACACCGACCATCAGCTATCGTTCGCCGCCACGGCGAACGGGTTCGCATCCGCTCAATTCGAAGTGGCCGCTGGAGACTGCGCGAAGTCGTCTGTAGAGCAGCGCGCTGGTCCAACGTGTCACCCAGGGGGCGATACCCACGGGACACGCCGAGATCAATGCTTATTTTTGAGATACTACAAGGTCAACCGCCGAAGCCCAATAGCATCCAAGCTTCAAGTCGTAGCTAGACCTGAAGATGCAGAAGATCGCTCCAGAGACACGTACTTCTGCACGCCCTGTCACTGTCTCCCCTTTCAGCCTTTGCAATGGTTAGGGCGGAAGATAAGGCCTTCAAAGGGGAAGAAGCAAGCAAGAGAGCTCGAACGTGTGCCAAATGTGAAAGACCAAGTCGAATCTATATCTTCAGAAGATGGTGATATATTCTACGACACACAATCTCCCGCGGAGGTATCGCATTTCCAACGTTCCTGCGAGTGTCGAGGGCTGATCAGCTGCGAAGGTCGCGGATCCATTAGATGTAATATCAACCTACATATTTGAGGTGATTACATTACAATCACTTCGGTGCTGCGTCGTTTATACCGTGCATTTGCCGTCGTCCGTAGACCTCAGCGGCAACCACAGCTGTTGTAAGTCACGAAGAGCTATACGAACTTATGCCTGTAAGCATGCGTCCGAACATTTTCAGCTTTATGTATGCGACTAACCGATATTACTGTCACCAGTCAGATGATTGGCCTCAGGATATTGCGTCTTATATGCGCCTCAAGCTGCCGCAAGTCACCGTGAGCAATGGGACTGGTAATTACCTCATTTACGCCAATAGAAATGGGCTTACATGTGCCATACTTAGGTTGTCTCGCCATCGACGCTCCTCGAGATTCCTCATATCTTCGTCACGCCTCACCTGTACAGGATACTCTGCAAATTCGGAGCTGTCTCACCGATCTTCCACGCATTGTCACCGTCGATATACCACGACGAGACTCTGAGGATCGGTTCGACACTCCGTATCTAGAGGAACTAGGTGTAATTGTTCCTTCGCGAGCATCAGGGCATCCTCTTGACCTGTCGTGGCCGACAATTTCCGATAGTACATACAGGCACGCAACAGATAGCCCCACGACGCTCACGGCCCAATCTACCTATGCGAGCAACGCAGACCTGCGATACTACCAAGGGTCGAGAATGGTCCCGAATTATGCTAGCCCTCCCGTTGACCATGCCTGCATCCAATGTATTTTGATGTGATTGTCACTGCCTGTCGTGTTGATCCCAATCCAATATTTGCATTATTCACTTCTCGCCACTGTCGCATAGTGCTATTCTTCAAAATATGCAACTCTCGACTCCCCATGAGTGTCGTCATACTTAGCGGCCAGTGTCCGCTGCATCATGCAGCCCAGTGGGCTTTGGCTGCCCCACACGGGTCGCACGCTGTGAACAGGGCGCGCTCGACAAGCGCGACAGCGGCAGGGCGAACGACTCGGGCTCCTGCCGGTTCCCGAAGAAGTCGCGTATATTGAAGCTGTGGGAAGAGCGGAGCGTGAGGAGCGCGCGCAAAGGGGAGTCTGGTGCGGCACTGACGAGGCGAGCAGCGAGTTTGCGTAGATGCTGGCCATAGGGAAGTAGACTGGGGAGTATGAGCCGCTGTTGGAGGATTCTGGAGTGCGGAGGCAGGCTCACATGCGACAAAGACGAAATTGTGCTGCAGCCGGACGAACTACGGCGTCCGTTAGCTGGGAAGAGGCTTGATCGTAGATGCGTTCTGCGTACCGTGATGAGACAGCCCATCGCCACCATGCTACAAGAACGTCAGTGAGGATCTCTGGGCATCGCGCACTGTCTGACCTTGTGAGAAGTCCAGTGTTGACAGTGTATACCAAGAGTGCGTTGATATAGGACCCAATCCTGCGCAGCTCGTTCAGCATTCGGGTCTCTCGTGCTCGCAGGATGAGCTCGCCGTCTGCTGAACACTTTGTTGCGGGTCCTCGCGAGGTAGTAGCAGAGGAGGAGCGCAAGGACGACGTCCGAGACGAAGACGCTCGCCATGTCGGCTTGCAAGACCCACTTCAGCGGGTACAAATCAGCGAGCGGAAGAAGCCGAGTACGAGGGCGGGCTGCACCTTGCTGCTCTCGCGGAAGGCGGGAAAGGTCATCGCCCTGTATCTGCGCGTGATGAATATAATCAGCAATCGGATCTTGTCATGTCAGGTTTCCGGCTCTGACTTACGATTGTCCAGCGACGACTATATTATGGTCAGCGTTTTAGATCAACGATAACGCAGACTCGGAGGCTTACCCATAGTCATCGCTGCAATGGAGAACCCAAATTTACATCTCTATTTTGCCGAATAGCAGATATTGAACGTACCGAAAGCAAACGCGATACAGGTAGCCTGTAGAAGCCATGAATATTTCAGCGGGGAAATATGCCGCAGTGAATAAGGTGACTAACCAACGCGGCTGTCAAAGGACGGTTCCTCTCGCTCACTGAAGGAAGTTAGCACGCTGGGATCTGGCGAGCATAACATACGCACAGATCCAGACCCGGTAGATGAACCAGCTTTCCGACCAGCCACATGTCAGAGGTTTAAGGGGACTCAAAACTTGACAGTACGAACCTCCGGACAATAGCATCATTAAGTCCCTTGAGTTCAATAATCAGTCCATCACATTTGGTCGAGCCGGTTGAACTCGACGCGACGTACGGTCAGGACGACCCCAAACTAAATGGCCGTATTCGGCGAGTCAAATACATTTGCCGTCAAGGACAAAGGGTACGACGCACCGAAATACTCCTGCAGCATCTGGATCAGTGATGATTGACAGATCAACACGCAGATCTCGGGGCTGACCATGTTATGCGGTATATAGTCGTAGGACGTCCGTAATTCGTGACCATGTACCTTTCGCCGCACAGCGTAAGAGCGTGGCGTGTTTGATCAACGAAAGAAAGCGTACCAATAGCACGGGTGTATCGACAGAGCCAGATGCGCAGTATTCACGACCCTGTAGGATAATCGCGTCAGTGAAAATGCACACTGAGCGTCTCAAAAAGCCAGCTCACCAGAGGACCCAGACCTAGATCGCAGGGTAGATTCGCTGGTCGTCAGGCCCGACTCGATGTCCTTCGGACAGAAGACAGTGCTCACAGTGCATTTTGTGTACACATCATCCTTGCAGAGTTTGTGCAGGACCATGAAGCTCTGCAGACAGATGATCCCGTACCAGCTAGATCAGCCCGTAAGCCATCAGCAACAGACTGACGAGATGAAGACTAGAAGTGTACGTACATGGCGCAGATGAAGGCACCTATCATCACCACACCCAGGGTGTCGTCCAGCGCGGGAAGAGTAGGCTCCAGCGGCGACGGCATGGACAAGGGTGCAGCAGACATGGCTGCAGGATGGTCGGTCCACGTTTCGCCCCGCCAAGATCTATATGTACCTCCCGTACCCTTGTCACAGCCGTGTGTTCTCCGCAGCACTATCTCCCTGGATCATCGCGTACGTCGAGGGCGGTGCGCGCAGAACCTTACGACGAGCCGACATCAATGAGGCGGGAGCTTGCCTGAGGATCTGGCGCGCCATCCCGCTCACATGGCCATATGTTTTGTCGCACGCTGTCGGTTCGAGACCAGGTGGCGAACCCGAGCCTCCCGCAGTGCCTTGCAACAGGGTGATTGGCAGATCCAGCACAGGACTGCGCGTGGATCGACAATTGACGTCGGGACGGCCATCAAGCAGAGCTGATCTCGAGGGCCCGTGCCACGGGAAACATGTGAAGAAGGACACGGTTTGAGCAGCACACACGTGGTGAACTTTTAGTCTGACCCTCATGACGGTGACATGCTCAGCAATGTATCGTTCTGGCTTAGCTTCTTGCATCGCAATTAGGGTCGCGTACTATGGTAGATAACGTGCTCCATCAACATACCAGTGACAGTGCTTGTGATCCAAGCCTTTGTTTACTACTGCTTCCCTGCGACTCGTTCTACATCGTCGCACTTCGCAGCCGCCTGCACACGCACTGCCTTGTCCAGGGCCCATTTGCTGTCGACCTCCGACGTGAGCGGCAGCCCTTCCATGGCAAGCGAGGCAAAAAGCCCGATGGCGCCGATTCCGGCCGTAACCTGCCATATCGTTGCAAGGCTCTCCGCGAACGCGACCTTGACCTCGTCCCTGAACGGCTCTGATAGCGTCGGCACGACGGGTATGAGCGAGAAAGCTAACGATACGCCGCCGGGGACCTGCGCGATGAAGTCGGACGGAAGGCGCTTTGTGAGCTGTGTCTGGAGCACGGCTGTGCCGATGGTGATGCCCCAAACCTATCAAAGTCATGGTCAGCTAGGAGACGAGGGAGGAGGCACGAACGAGAGCGCACCCCAGCGAACGAGCGAAAAAAGGCGAGTAGGGAAAGTGCATGGGCATTCTCGGTGACAGGCAGCGGTGCAAGGACAGGAAAGTAGGTAGCTGTCGAAAGGATGCCGCAGCTAACGCCGAGAAGGATGGGGAGACCAATGCTTAGCGAGGCTGGGCTGTCGGCCTTGATTATTGACATGACGCCGAGGCCGGCCACCCCTAGCACCCATGCAATCCAGAGCGGGACTCGGTATGACCCAGTTGTCTTGATGGCGATAGCAGTAAGGATTAGGGCAGGGAGGAGTGGGATGACGAGACCAAAGAGCTCCATGCCAGAGAGGGTAGGAGAAGCGTTGAGACAAGTTTGATAGTACACCGGGAGAAAATCTGGCATCCTCGTAAGCTGCAGGCATCGGGTCGCGCGCTACGATACTCACAGATAGTAGTCATCGAGACAAGGTAGCAAATGAACGTTTGTATGTAACTGTGCCAAGGTCAGACATGGCCCTTTCGAAGGATTTCTGGGAAGTACCCGCTTAGGACAGTCCGGTTGGATATTAGCGTGAACGGTACCTAACGCACGCATTGAGTAAAAACCACCTCACAGAATGCACTTTCAGAAACCTACCAGTGGCTCTTTCGCAAGCGTCGCTTCATAAACGAAGAAGCCTACAATACCGACTAGCCCGACGATAAGCGGCACTAACACTTGCGTCGAGGTCCAAGAATATTCGACGCCCGCCCAGGTCAGCCCAATAACACAGGAACTGGACGCTGCGATAATCAAGAAATTGCCTCTGACAGGCCATCAGCAGCGGCGCACACAAACCGAAGGGACAACGCTCACATCCAATCCATGCGCCCGAGCTTGTCTGTGAACGATCCGCCAGGGGTAGGGAGCTTGAGGAACACAGCTACGAGGACGATGGCCACGCCTGTGATCGGCAGGTTCATGTCTGAGATAACGAGTGTCAGCGGGCATGGCGCGCAGGTGACAAACATCTCTTACAGAAAAGCCATCGCCATTGTCCATGCTGGGCGAATGCCCCACCCACAACGGGGCCTACAGCAGCCGCGATGCCCCAAGTCCTAGCGGCGGATAGTGAGTGAAACACCTCGCTATGTCCAGTAGAGGAGAGCTCACAGGCTGACCAGGGCGGTATACATTGCGCGCTCCGACAGCGGCACGAGGTCTGATATGATTATATTTGTGACCGCCAGCAGCCCGCTACTGCCGGCCCCTTGAATAGCTACATAGTGCGTCAGCGAAGGTATACGGCCAGCGTAATTACTCCGCACACCTCGCGCCGCGATGAGCCAGCTCATATTCGTAGCGGCGCCGCAGAGAGCGCTGCCCAGGACGAATATCGCTTGTGATATAAGCATGGACGTCCGTCGACCGAAGACCTGTGCAGCACGCGATTGAGCGAAGAAAATAAGCACTCAGATTGATGAAGCATACCTCTGCCAAGCCTCCTATTGCAGGCAGAAAGGCAGTAGCGGCAAGTGCGTACGCCGATCCGATCCAGACGAAGTCGCCTCCGTGCAGGTCGTGTACGATGGTCGGTAATGCTGTCGACACGGCCGTCTACGTCGGTTGTCAGCTCGTGAAAGCCGTGCTCTAGAAGACATACGCACATATTCCAGCGCGCTCAAGAATAAGCAAACGCAAAGGGCGACGAAGACAGACCAAAATTGCAGGCCCTTTCGAGGCGGAAGGTCACGTAATGTGTCCTGCGAAGTGTTGGCGTCATGAGCGGCCGCAGGGAGATCGGAGACGGACGTCGTTGAAGTGCGTTCCATGGAGATCGCAAGCGATGGGCTGTCTTGACGGAGAATGGCGACCGAGGATGTGGGCGAGAAATTAGGAGAAATAGTGATGTGACCGAGACTCATTGGCGAACACCAAACGCTGCTCGACGTATATATTCGCCTTGCAAGGAGCCGCACAGCATCTGCAAGGGCCAGCACTGCGACAAAGGGGAGCAACCGGGATAGTTTTTCTGTCAAGGGACATGGCGAGAACCTGGCCGTTTGGTGGACATCAGCGCTGATGCCGGTCAGAGGGATGTCGGGGCCCACAGCGCACGGCCCTTCAGCGCTCCGAGACGTGGACATTGTGATTGAGCGGAGCCAGCGGTTGATGTGGTCGACGCAACGCAGAGCGATATGAGGGCAAGAGCCAGCAGCGTGAAACATCTTCTCATGCTCGACGGTGAAGGCCGGCAGGGTAACGTTCCGCCCTGCCATTGATTCGCTTGTAGTACATGTCTGCCTGGCGAAGGCGTGGGCCAAGCGCGATGGTCGGAACGCGCGGACTACACAGCTCCGAGAAGTTCATTTCGTTTTTTGTCGTCGGAGAGCGCGAGCGGTGAATCCGGTGTCAGGCATTTGTCCTGCGACGACATGGCGGCTCGAAATGTCGAGTGTGTAGGTAATGTCGCTGGCGGCTGCGAGACGGAATGAGGAACGTCGCAGCCAGTGGGGTCACCAGTGAGCGTGCACAAAGTTGCTAGTCGTCGGACAGCTCCGCGCATGGCATGGCCCTGCTTTTGGCAATGCAGTACGTGGAGTGTAACCCTCCGTGTTGAGAGGGCGCCTGCGGACGTGAAAGTCAGGCGCGTCTCTGGGGGCGTGTGGTTACGGCCTCTTTTGCGCAGAGCGGCTGTGACCTATACAATGGCATTGAGCGAACAGAGGTCGCCGAGCCCACGGTACCCTAAGTTGAGCGGAATGAGCCAATAGTCAGCGGCGTCTCGCGAGAAACAAAACTTGCCCTGTCCAGGCCCACAGAAAACTGTTGTAGACGGGTCATGATGCATGACGAATGATACTTTGAAGGAGACCTCTTCTTCATTCCGCTGCTCAAGATTGGGTAGAGATTCGCATCTGGCGTTGACGAACGATGTCTAGGGAGGTCAAGAAGGGAGAGAGAACGTGATGGCAAGAGCAGCGTTTACCACGTGGCCTCAACTCTAGCGCTCTCAAGACATGACCGCTGCCTGGCTGGCAGTCACGCTCAGCGAATTCTGTAGCTTGGGTGCGAAGAATTTCATTTCTACTGCACGATATGCTCAAGAATACGAAGGGCTAACGCTAAGAAGTACACATATGGGACTACGAAGAGCTGAAGTTTGTCAAGTAGTACAGTACGGTGGGCTCAACCATGTCCATCGCGATTGACCAGCAATCACAAGAGGGGAATATTGACTAGCCGAGTATATCTACGCTTTCATAGCTTTGCATTCCTTCTTGTGCCCCTGCGCCCATGAGACCTGCAAAAAAGGGCAGACAGTTATTAAAATCGCGATCAATTAGGAGCACAGAAAGAGCGTACGCGCTGGCAAGACCGAGAGCAGAAATACTTCTTCTTACACCCACTGCACACCTTCAAATTGTTCGGGCTGCCACAGTTCGCACAGGCGGTCGTGTCCGGGTGGTCTCTTCTCGACTTTGCGACGCCCTCTTCGAGGAATACGCCGGTGGGCTTCCCCTCGGCATCAAGGACTTCCGTCGCCACGATCTGCTGACCACGCTTCAGCGTGTCCGGCGCGTCGTGCGCGCGCGGCGTCCTGTCGCTGCCGTCGAGCATCGCCGCGAACTGCTTGCTCATGCTCCGCACGGACGCAGGCGAGTCGAGTGCGGCGGCGAGCGCGCGCTGCGTGTCGCCCGCGGAGAAGTGCTCGAGGCTGTACGCGGCGGAGAACGGCGTGTGCGCGTAGTTCTGCGACTGGAAGAGCTGCCGCAGCGCCTCCGGGACGCGCACCGTGCTGCGGTCTGCGGCGGCGAGCAGCTCGGCCCACTTGACTGGGGTCAGGTCCTGCGGGCAGTGCGTCCCAGAGCCTCCCAGGACCGTGACTGCGCCTGTGCTCGCTTGCGCAGGAGCTATGTCCTCCACCTAGAGCAGCAGGTTGGTGGGGTCGGGCGCAGAGATAGCTGGGCGGCACTTACGGTGATGTGGAAGTACCAATTGTCTCCGAAGTCATATTGCCATAACGTTGCTTCTCCCTTGGCTTGTAAAATATGGGCTATCTGCCACCTACATACTGTCGGCAGCTGTGTTGTGAGTGACGTGTTTCCGACTCACTCGTCATCTGGAAGATATCGATAGCCGGTTGCGTGGCGGTGCATCATGTCTATCGCATCGCATCCCTAGTTGTCCATCGTGTCAGCGATGCAGCCGCAAGGAATTCGAGCGAAGTACCTCTGGCCCGAACAGAGCGCCATCTAGCAGGTCATGGAAGACGTGTGCATGGAGATTTCGGATGCTGCAGAACAGATGAGCACTTTCAGGTGCTCGCATAGAAGGAATATGCACACAAGCCAAATAGAGGCGTCAGAACCTTGTCCGCGAAGACGGACAAGGTTAGCCCTCCGGAGACGCGAATGCGCCGCCACAGCCTATCCGCTTCCGATCCAGGAAGCTTTGGCATGTTTCTGAATAGATACTGTGAGCAAAGCTCCACAAAGCATCAGAGACCGCGTACTCTGTTTTGATGTAGAGAGTGTAGTCGCAGGCCTTGAGTTCTTCCACGTCCATCTCCTCCAAGTCCATAAGCTGACGGTAACAGTAATGAGCAACATATCAGCCAAATTAATCGCTGAATATACCTTAATGGCCATGCGACAGAGAACGAACTGCTCTTCGGGGCAGAGTTTGCCCTTGAAATCGTACGTCCTGAATATCCTCGTCTACCGAGCACTGTCCTCCAGCGCTCAAGTCGCCATGCATAAGCGGCACCTACCCATCTGGAGAATATATCGTAACCTTCGATCCATTCTATCCCGTCTTTCCACTGTAGGGCTGTGAGTGCGCGCCGCTAGCATGGGAAGCAACGCACAGGGAACAGACCCCAGTGGCGGGCTTCGCCATTTGGGCCACGACGAGGCTGAAAGTATCTAGGATCTAAATCCGTAAGGCACAGCGGCACATATACAAGGTAAGTAAGCAGCTACCTTCCCAGAATACCTCGTCGCAGCCCTGCGCATCATCACCGGGATCGAATGTTACATATTGCGACGGCTCTTTCAACACCCCAGAAGGCGTGACGCGGGCACGGGCAGACATGTAGTTGATCCTTGAGTTCAAGCGAGTTACTCTTTCGCAGTTCTTGGTTCGCAGACTGTCCGCGTATACGGTAATCTGTGGGGCGTCGAAGGTAAACAAAATAGAGGCTAGTTTGAGAGCTTGCTATGCCCTCAGATCGCCAGAAAAACGACTTGACAGGGGCTTCCGATGTGTCAATATCACGCAAGGGGAGTAACGGTTTGGTCTGAAGTACGAGATCAAGTTGAAGGTGGTGGAACGTGTTCAAGAGCGGGCAAGCGCATGTGCGCTTAAATACGACTTCGTGGCGTGGCTGGTCGCTTCTGTCCGTATTTGGCAGGCCTGAAGGATCGCCAGCCTCGCACAGTCGATGACCGCCAGCCCAGCCCAAAATGATAGCAAAAAATGTACATATAATGTATGCGGTGTCCCGAGGCAAATTTCACATCGTTCTCTATTGATATTATTGTGTGCGTGCCTCAGTGCGAGTTTGCGGCCGCGCATTTGTGCTTTCGGAGACTCATCGCGGCCTAGGCATGTCCACACGAGCAAGTATGCGTGTGAACCTGACACGCGTAGACACGGGTCCTCGACAGAGCTGCACAGTACTGCACGTCACTAGTTTTCAGCGCGATGCTCGATGATATACGGGAGGTGCAGGCGCGAGCACTGCGGGGCGGGGATTTCGTGCCACCTGGCATCGGATGGTGGGACCAGGAGTACGTGGCGCGTGACGTGAATGGGAGGTGTCTGTGAATGTTCCTCTGCGTCTTCGCAGCCAATCGAATAGTAGCTGTATGGCTCAAAGCGAGCTATCAAAGCGGGCCTAGGTTACAATATTCAGCATCATCTAAAGGTCTCAGATCGTTGCTCTCTTACGGCTACGACAAGACTGCGAAAGGGTGACTGCGCGATGAAATTTTCACCGCTGCGCGTCAGTCCTGGGCATCAGCCTCTGGTCGGGATCCGGAACCGGCATAGGTGATGCAGCGCACCTGGAATTCAAGTCGCCCAAACATGTCGCTACAAGATGGCTCGAGAAATAACCTCAGTTATTGTTATCTCCATACCCGAGGAGTGATGAGTGGAGATAGCCCCGGTGCATATCCAACCTGGCTTTCAGGACGGCCACACGCGGTCATGGCAACCTAGAACAGAACAGCATTTCGCGCTGAATTGGCATAACGCACCTCGGTGCTCAGGCAGAGAACGAACCATACCGCCATTCCCTTCGCGCGCAAGCTTGCATTCGTGCAAGTCGACTGGTACACGCAATCCTTCCGCAATGCTTAACCTGAAGCAAGACAGGCCATCACGGGCAATGCGGCTCGGACTGCCTGGCGAGAGCGTCACCACATGGTCTGGGGAAGGCTAGACGTCGTAATTAGCACGTAGGCCTCGTCGTGAGCGTCGCTCGTAAGTACTCGCGTAGCTCGTCTGTCAGGGGGTTAGACGTAAAGGTACGCGATGTCAGGACGTACTGCATAGGCCTGGCGACACGACATTCTGCCTGGCGTGTATCTCGAGGCATGCAGCATAAAGCAGGGAGTTCTCGTCGATCGTCACCAATGAAACGGAGGATCTCTGGGGACTTGAGTGTCAGTGTGCCGGCCCGCCGCGACATATGTCGAGCGAGAAGACAGGTCGGACCTCCGACTAGGAAGCACGGTTTGCATGGAGACGCACTGCGAGAACAGATGGTGGCATGGTTCGTTGAAATGAAACTCGAGGCGAAGGGCGTGTATCAAACGGTATCAAGGCTGGGAGGATGGACGTGCTGGGCGGGTGTCACCGACACCGAGCGGACGCACAGGCGCCATCAGTCTGATTCGATTTGGCGCCGGGCAAGTGCCTGTGGTGGATCTGACCGGCCATGCTTGTCGCCTCGCCCATGCCCGTGCCGCCCAGCATCGCCCGTCGCGTCCATTTCACAGGCGTCCAAAGATGAGTACATATAACGCAAAGCATTCAGGGAAGATGCGCCCACGTCCCGTGGCGGGATGGCCACTCCAGAACAGATCGCTGCCCTCGAGCACATCATCCTCTCCTCTCCCTACAATGGCTTCTCTCTGACCCGATACTTCCAAGGTGCGCATCTCGGCCGCTAATACACGATCTGCGTCCTCACTAGGACCGCAGCATCCGCCCTTACCTGCACTCTCTACGACCATCTCTTGACGCTAAATGATGAAATCGCATTTCTATGGTCGGGAGGGCCCTTGACCGATGTGAAGGCCCTGTACATCCTCATTCGCTTCGGAATCGAGGCTGGCCTGCTCTACCTCGCCTTTAGTAAGGCTAGTATTGGATACGAGGTTGCTTGGCTAACCCCATCCTTCAGTGTTCAGCGGCTTCAGGCCTCATTTAAGCGATGAGGTGCGCATCATTCGTCTCGTCCTCGTGCACAGGCTGACACGCGATTTAGTTGTAAGTTGTGGACCAGTAGTTATTTCGAGTGACTAACATCGTCCGGCAGCTGCAAATCATACGCGCCCGTGGTGTGGACGTGTACGATGGTCTCCTCGATCTGCACGAGCTGTGAGCATCGCCCTCATTCGCAGTTCGGGAGATCGCTGACTGCGCTGACAGTATACGTCGTGTTCCACCATTACACGGTATGGGACCGCAGCAAGACAACCTTCTACATCCTTCTTGGCTGTTTTGTCGCGACCTTCATACCTGCCACCTACTTCGGCGTCAAGTCTGTGTTCGACTACCGCGGTGAGCTGCGTAGCCATAGACGTCTCCGACGTGGTCCTGAATCCCGCTCCAGCCGCTATCGCCTACCTCCCGATGGTCGACTCCTGCGCTCCCGTGATCCAGCCAACCAGCATCAAGGGCTACTGGGCCTGCCTGGTGCGCCGCATCGCCCACCTCGCAGCACACCCACTCATCCGCGCGCCCGCAGGTCGCGTTCGACGTCCTCGCGCTCGTCGTGATCATCATGAACTCGTTCCACCGGCCTTACACGCACCGTCAAGACGTCGTGTCCTCGCTGCGGCGCGACGGCGCCGTCTGGTTCGTGGTGCGTGCCATCCCTCGCGCGCCTGTGCTCCCGAATTCCGAATTGACGGCCGCGCATCTGTCAGATCATCGTGTGTGAGCCCCCCGCGCCCTCGCATCACCGTGCGGCACTGCGTGCTGATGCACCCGCCTCCAGGCCTGAGCTTCACGAACTTCCTCGTCAGCACCGTCGCGAAGGTGCGTGCGCCCGTGCCCGCGCTGTCGGCCTGCCTGCTCACGCGCTGCACAGCCCGAGTACATTGCGCTGATTGTCTTGTGAGTGTCTGCGCGCGGTGCATGGCCGCCTGCTGATGAACGTGTGGTGCAGCAACATCTGGTCGCTCACGACGAACACGCTCTGCCGCGTGATCCTGCGCACGGAGGGTCTCAAGAAGAACAAGCCCGGCTCCGTCCGTCTGTGGAACACCGATGTCGGGGGCTTCGAGCTTACGCGCTTCACGAGCGCGGGATACTGATCATTCTAGGGATTGTCTGCACATTCGCTCGTTTGACTGATGTATGCAACCTCATGATTCAGCGTAACTTATATTCAATTAACGGGACACTTACCTCCGATTCTGGAACGTTGCGAGAGAGGCTATCAACCTGCTGAGGAGATTGACTCGATCTGTGTGGCTCCGCGTTTGAAGTTTCAGCTTTACACACATTAACACAAGGGTCAGCGCGCGCAGCAAAGTGCAGCGCGTTGGGCTCCATCTGAGTTCGGTAGGTATCACGGGGATCGTCCAGCGCAGCTGCTCGTCGTGCCTCGCACCGTACTGTCGAATGTCGAGGTGAGGCGGCCGCGGCATTCGACAGGAATAGAGTCTGTCATCCATGGCATGCCACAAGCTCTTTGCCGTGCCTCCGCTGTGGCTCGGGCGATTTGTCGTTGCGCTCCCACGCGATCTGCGTTTTAGCTATCGACGACGGACATATGGTAACTTGCGTCGTGGGACAAGCTCTGCACGACTTTGCGTGTCGTGCAGGGTCGCTAAAGGGGCGTGGGATATACCTCGCTGATCCGTGTGCAATGTCGGAACGTGTCCTCTAGATGCAATGAGGCTGGCCTTCGCCCGAGGAGCACGACATCGGGTGTGCTCTTATGGCATCTTCACGCTCCAAACAGCTGACACGAGGGACCTGCGACAGTTGATAGGATAACGCAGATCGCTCGGTCTGCGCCACATCGAGCGATGCCGATGGGCCAGGTCGATGAAAGCAAGGCCCATGAACTCTGTTCGGGCCAGGAGGCGTGCAGATCACTCACGAGAGCTGGCAGATTGCAGCCGTCCCCGGAGGCACTGTGCTGGCAGAACTATAGCACGTACGGCCGTCGACAGCCCGCCGGGAAGCCCGTTTAGGTTTAGACTACCGCCAGGCGTGAGCAGTCAGGCGGAATTGACTTTGTGATACATAAGGGGGAGCCGGCGCGGCGGTCAATGAGGGTCGGTGCCGTGGGCGTCCAGGTGGGAAAATGTTCCGATGAACAATGGATCAAGCGAGTCGCGCCACGATTGCATGGGATACCCTCATCCTGCCAAGTCTTTGCAACCACTCAGCCTATAATATTTTGATACTGTAGTACAGACCAGGAAATCAGTTCACGAACATGGATCCCAGAACTCAACAATACGCTCGTCAGTCTTCGAGTCGCCTCGTAGTACTTTCACAAAGTCGCCTTGGATTCTTCCGTGGAAATATGTATCACGAGCTCGCCGTCCGATTCGATGTCCTGCTCATACCATACATGTCAGCATAAATCATCGTCGCATATAATTAACAAAGCAACGGCACCTTGCTGCCGTCGGCCTGTCCAAGATGACATGTGCATTGGCAGCGGGCTGCGCTGTGGCGGTGGCGCACGATCGGTGTCAGCGGCACCGAGTATGTAGTGGACTCGGCCCTGAACGAGTCTCGCATGTTGAACCTGGAAAGTAAAGATCTTAGTGACGGGGAGAAAGAGAGAGCGCGAAAACATACGAGGCTAGGAGGGAGTTGGCGTATACTGCAGGATGTCAGGGACAGACATGGTGCGCGCAGGTCGAACGGGACGTACGATTGGCCATGGGGAAGTATACTGGGTAAAATTTCAGCGTATCGCTAGCACGAGAACTCTGGGAGTGCTTACGGGACAGGAAGACATAGTTGAAAGGCATCGTGACGAACTAGAGGATTGAGCACGGCCATGAGCACCATTGAGGTCACAGATACATCGAAGCTGACCGTAATTAGACATGCTAAAGACAGCATACTAGATTGAAGGTTAGCGCAAATTTAAACACGATGTGTCCCGCT
Organism: Phanerochaete sordida; assembly: GCA_019973155.2. NCBI lineage: Eukaryota > Fungi > Basidiomycota > Agaricomycetes > Polyporales > Phanerochaetaceae > Phanerochaete > Phanerochaete sordida. The sequence continues at coordinate 53,768 of BPQB01000034.1, forward strand.
CACCTTGTAAGAAGTCCGGTGTTGATCGTGTACAGTATGAGGATGTTGATATACGACTCCGTTCTGGACAACACATTGGGTACACGCTATGCAGATAGAGATCAAGTCGCCGCATACCTGCGATTGATAGTCTTCGCCCTTGCCATGGCAAGCAAGAAGCACAAAATGATAGCGATCACCACGTCCGCGACGAAGACGAGGGATAAGTCGGTGTCGAGCAGCCACTAGACATGGAAGGACATGCGAGATGGGTTAGCGAATCCTCCATCGGCAAGAGTAACTTGGGGGACGCACGTGTATCTTCTCGAAATTGGTGTAGGTCTTGGTCTGATATCTACAGAAGTTATGTAGGTGCTAGAGCGCGAGATCCGACGAGTAGTAGGACGTACGCCTTGACTCCGGTCGCTGTTACCAGATGCCTAAATTAACGGCCTTCTCTACAGAAGTTGGGGTGCTTACCTAGAGTGACGCCTAGGATAGCTTGTAAATGGCTTCGCCCAAACGAATCAAAACTGGTTCACTTACCGAACAGCACAATGCATAGAAGCGCCTGCGCCCTTTTAGAGCTTTGGTCGTGCAGGAGCAGTATGCGAGGGTACGTACGAGTGGTAAAGCGGCCCATTTTTTGTAGTGGCTTACTGAGGGACGTCAGAACAGTGCAAAGAGATCGCGAGTGGTGTTGCTCACAGACATAGATCCGATAGACAAACCAACTAAGAGCAGTAAATTTTTGTGCAACGACCGGATGATGAGATGACACACCCGCGCACAACAACATCATTGACGGCCTGTTGGACATAGATATCAGCAAATGAAACGCTTGGATCGCGCGAAGCAAGCAGTGCGGCTTACAGTGAAGACGATTCCTGCCTATAACATGTAGTCATTATCAGCAGGTCGTCTGTGCATACCAATATGGAAGCGTACAGAGACACTCCTACACAAAACTGTCAGCTCAGCCTGTCTTCAACGCATGAGTGTACGAACCAAACGATATTCCCGATCGCAAAAGGGTCCAGATATTTCGTCACCGCATACCTGGAGCAAATTCAGCATGGGGCCAGATCATGATATAGTGATAGAATCCTACCAGTATATGGGGTGGATGACGAGAGCCATATGCGCAGAATTCACGATCCTGAGAGGATATGACATTACAATATGATCCTTCATCACGCATTGGCAGCCTACCACAGTCCAGCGACCTAGCTCGTAAACCCGATGAGTTACACAGAAGCGGAGAAAGTACTGCCAACGCACTGTCAAACTCATCCATTTATTGTTATGTGAACGTCCTCGGAAGAAGAGAAAGGTCTGCAGGGTGGTAATCCCGTAAACTCTGTCGATAGCAGTAAATTCAGTGACCTGAGCATGATGACATATATGTGTACTGACATGGCTGCAGTGAATCCTCCCATTAAGGCCGCTCCAAGGGTGGTGTTCGCGTCGAGGCCTAGGGAGGCGAGCGGCAGTGAGGGCTGTGAGGCCATGGGGGGCACTGTAGCGGAAAGGGGCGAGGATGGGCGGAGTAGGCTGTATATATCCGCCACTGACGCGGACAACAAGGCGCATCGCCCAGCCCATCTAGGCCAGATTCAACCTTTATCGAAGTTGGGTGGGATGGGGAAGACCTTCGTCAGTCTTGTGGTATAGAACGCGGCGCGGCCAGGACAGGCCTGCTATCATCTGTTCATCTGTATGCCGCTCTCACGCTGAGATGCATCCGAAGATGATGCAGTGGTTCTATCACTAGATGGACAGACGGCGCAGATGGACAAGATGAACTCTCACCCGCTTGCCCACCGTGTCTCGTAGAGCGGCGCTCCTAGAGCGCATACTTCGCGCACTACTTTTACGACTTCGAAAGGTGGCTGCGGGCTGTAGGACGTCCAGCAGCCGACTGGCGGTAGTGTGGGCCAGACGCTCTAGTCTGACAGCTGGAAAGCTGATGCTGGGAAGAGTAAGCTTCCGCTCTCGTCGTATTCAGGGTAGACGCACTATTGCAGCCATTTGCGGCCCGTCACTGGACGATGACCTGTTGACACTGCCATGTCGTACAGCACAGCACACATGGTAAAGCCAGTCAGGCGGCGCTCCGTGGACGACGCTTCTGTTCGGATGCCTCGATCTCGGCTTAGCCTCGGGTATCTCGGTGTTCTGGCATCGAGCACCGTGAGAGCGCGAGCATGCCAGGCTTCATATTTACAGCGCGCAGAGCACCGCTGATGAAGTCATCGGCGCTCCTAGTATGTCTGCAGGCTAGGGCGCACTGCAGCATTGGGATGGCGACGACGGGAGGACGGCGTTGAACCCCGTCAGCATTGCAGTTCCACGTCCCTGGCGGGAATAGAGTGCGCCGGGATCCTGGATTTTGCGATCGCAGCTCCGCAGAGACCAGTGTAGAACGGGTCTCAGGATACGCGAACTGAGGTGCGGTTGCCAGCTGCCATGCGCTACCATATGGCTTATTGACATGCGGGCGCATCTTCCCTGCAATCTAGAATGCCCTTGTAGTAAACAAATTGATAGAACGTAATTGAAGTGCGATACGTTTAGCCTTGCTATCACCCTAGTGTTTCCCTGAGGTGACCGCCGAGTGGTGGCGAGATACATGCACTGAACACTCTACTGGGAGAATGGTTTGCGAGGCGACCATGGCTCAGCCAGAGGCTTTGCAAATAGCAGAAATCTGACGTTTCTCGCCCTTCTACGGTCAGGCGATGGTTTGAGAATGCTCTGTCTTGATATGAATCACGAGGTCCTCGGTCGACTGGCGCGCTCCGTCCACGCTCTGCTAGGCAAATCAATCCAGGCCGTGGCACATGAGGAACGAACGTACTGTCAAACGAGGCTTATCGTGCCCCTGAGACTGAAGGATATCAGCATTTCTACTGCCCTCGCTATTTAATTGGCCGAGTGGCATTGGGAGCCCGCGTTCCTTGGATCGGCCATGTTGTAGATACACGTCGGGCATGTTGAATCTTGCCATACGAGTGAGCACTGAGAGTTTCAATGCCACGGATCGACAGACTCACGACGCAAGAAGCGAATTCGCGTATACTGACAGTTGACTGAGCGTTGAGTGCATGCACGTGGCAGAGACGAGGCAACTTACGACTCGCCAGAGGGAAGAAGACTGTATCGTGCGCGCGCGCATCAGAGAAGTCATTGGGACGGCAGATGTATTGTGCGCTCACTTGCGATGAAGATGTAGTTGTCCGGCATCGTAACGTACTGGACATTGCCGACACGTAAGCTAAGCTCGCTGATAGACGATTGAAGTAACGTTACCGTGATCAGACATGCGAATGACAAGACGCTGTAGTGATTGTCAGAGAAAAACGACCAATGCAAGAACACATAAGTAGCTCGCCTGGTCAGAAGACCTGTGTGAATTGTGTAAATCATGAGAATGTTCAGGTAAGACTCTGTCCTGTGAGCAAACTGCCATCAGCATGCGTAGAGCGAAGCGGGCCGCAGTCGCATTTACTCGTGACTCAAGTGGAGATTACGGTATTGAGCAAGGAGGAAACACAGCGTGCCCGCGATGAGGAAATCGACGATGAAAAGCAGCGAGAAATCTAGCTCGACAAGCCACTGCGCTGGTCAATGAGCGTTGTATAAGGTTAGAGGGCGTACATGGCCACTTACCTTGATCTCAGAGAAGTGAAGCAGAGTTCTGCTCTGACAGCTAACCCAAATGTAAGTGAATGCCGACTTTCGGTGGTGGTAAACGTACGCCTTGACGCCGGTTGCTGTCCAGAGCAGAAGTGAGGGAGGTGCGGAGTAGATGGAGGCGTATCAACCCACAAAACGTGATACCGAAGAGCAGGACGGCGCAAATCACCTGCAAATGCACACAATGAAGGCCTCTTCAATCCGCGGAAATCCAAATGGCGTACCAGAGGAACAGTGAAGTAGGGGCTCTTCCGACTCACTATGCGCGACATCAGAAACGTCTCTATAGTATAGTGTGGGACTTACAGATCCACACCCTATAGATAAACCAGCTTTACAAGACGTCAGTATTTGCGTCCCCTTGAAATTCTGCGCGCACCTTCTGACGAGCATGTCGTTGATGTTCTGAGACTGATCAGCAAGGCCAGCGATTGTTGAGAAGCCGGGTGCCTACCGTAATTACCACGCCTGCCTGCATAGAGAAGCAGTCATAAACCCAGCGGAGACTCATTTTTTGATACTCGTCGAACATACCGCAATGCTCCTGCCGCAAAAGTCAGCCAAAATCAACAGATATCGCGGCGAAGCACGCACCACACGATGTCAACAAGAGCGAATGGGTCCGTGTAATGAAGCACAGTGTACCTGCATAGCGCGAAAACATGGGGTCACTAGTTGTCACGGGTCGATCCAAATGTACACGCACCAGTAGACCGGATGGATGATAAGAGCCATGTGTAAAGTGTTCGTCGCCCTGTGCAGCCACGAGATTAACATAGTAAATAGGCTACCCAGGTGGGAGTGCCCGACCATAGCAACCAGACCTGGAGCACGCGGCATCAGCTGGGCTGCGAGAGTAGTGGTGCACAAGTACTGACCGTCACTTTCGTATACTTGTTGAGTCTCGAAGCCTTGGGGTTCGACTGAAAGAAAACGAAGGACTGCAGAAGCGTCATCCCGTAGAGGCTATATCCCTGTCACACGGAGTATGATCGTGCGAGAGACAGTCGCTTACTCACATGGCTGCCGCAAACGCTCCGATGATCGCTGCCCCAAGGGTGCTGGTGGGGATATAGTGTATAGCGTCGGTCGGGCACGCCGTAGACATCGACATGCTGGGGTGCCCGAAGTAAGTTGAGGAAGGGAGGCAGAGATAACGGTATATATCTCGTCGTGGCTGTTCGACGTGATTTAGTTGACCCTTATATTATACCGTGCTGCCCGGGTATCTTGTACAACAAACTGCAGGAGATGGGAACAGCTTCTGAGTAGGCAGACGACGGAGCCGGTTACGGATGGGCTGGGAATATACAGGCTGCCGTTGGGACGGATCGGTGGCATTTGCGTTCAAGGCTCGAAGTCGGAAGCTTTGCAAAACTCAGAATCAGTTGAGGTATAGAAGACGTAATGGGAACATAAGATGCGGAGGAACCTTTCGTGTCAGCAGCGTCATGATGCATTTTGCTATTCGTCTGCGCCGTCCTACGGTGAGCCTCTTACCGTCATCTGGGTAGGACTTGAGATTGTGTAGGGCTACACCGACTCCATAGTCGTGGTCGTGGTCGTAGCCGCAGCAGGGAATCGCAGGAAAGAGAGCACAAGGGATCGAGCGCCATGATCGAAATTTTGCAGGAGATACGCCACTGGCTCACTGAATCTCGACGGCGATAGAGGCTCCGCAGCTCCCTCGCTCTTGGATAAAGCTCCCAGTCGTAAGGGTCCTCAAGGAACGACGGAAAGACTACGTTCGCCGATATTACCAGGACAGTGCGCCGGCGCACACGGGCTGCGCGTGCGGATATCAGCAATCTGCCAAGTGAAGATGCGTGCGACGCCACATTACATACTTACCTCGAAAGTGAGCCTATGAGCCGCAATTGCACCGAAGAGCTTGCGAGTGTTACAGCTACCTACTTCCAGCCTGCATGTACGACATGGGCACAATTGGAAGCAGCATGCCAGCATGCACGAACTCTCAACTCCGCTCGCGACGGCGTCCCTTGGAAACCTGTGATTCATCAACAGTCCATCGAACAAGCAGCGCAGGCCAGTAATGAAGGGCGTGTGTGTGTAAACGTTGGGGATGGGGGGGGGGGGTTCCTGACCACACGAGCTCAGTCTTTTGTGTGATCAAGACCGGCGAAGGGCTTCATCCAAGCGTGCCTCCGTTCGGCGTGAATGTACTCGCCCAGCTCTTCCAAGAGCTTCATGCCTGTGCCCTGCGCATCCTGCATCTGCCACGGCATTTCAGCCACAATCTCACAACCAGCGTGAACTTACCGACCTCGATCGTTCTGGCTCCCAGGATCAAATAGTACACGTCTGGATCCTCGAGTGTTGGTCCGCCGAATGCAAGGCCTTCGAGGTTCCTCGAGACCTCGGCTATCTTCATTTCGAGCTTGGCCTTCGTGCCGCGGCTCTTCACCCTCCCATAGATGAATACCAGCGCGGGCTGCTGGATGGCGGTGCTGTTCGGATCGAAGGGCACGTGGACAACTGCAGATTGCTGCGGTTTGTCGTGATCGATGCACTTTTCGAACTCTTTACGCATAGTTGTGAAACCAGCGCTGCGAGCGAACGTGCGATGGTGTTCAAGGGAGTCCCAGACTGATGGTTAGGGAGCCGTCAATAAGATATATGGGAGTGAAACGGCTAGCGCCACCTTGGAGAACGTAACCTATGTCGTTATCCTCGACTTCGCGTCCACGATATGCTCTACGAGTGAAAGCATCAGCTCATATCTCGGTGTATCTTGTCGATGACGCTTACTGCCGAGACCCAGCGGCGGTTGAAATCACTTGCAAGGCATCGTCCACAATCGAGATGTGATTCTTGAAGAGGTCCGATGCTGGGAAGCTGAGTATTTCCAACACAGTCGTGCTCGTGCTGGAAACCATTTCCCCCGTCTGTTTCCTGGCGTTGAGTATGGCGTTGAGTAGAGTCTCTGTTCACGCTAGTTGTCGGCACAGCGCTGGAGGATGAGGACAGCGGAACTTCGCTCCACCGAATTCGCATCCAATCCTGCTCCACGGCCATGACATCATCTCAACAGGCACGCAGTGCGGAAAGTAACTTGCTACGACTGCGTTAGCTGCTACGCAGAGACACAGGCGACGAACCTGGATTCAGTCGTTCGTCCTGTCTCAGACCGAGTTGTACAAGATCCATGACAAAGGGCTGCAACTTATCTATCAAAGGACAGTCATCGCAAATGGTATCATCAAATGTCGTCGCGTATAGCAGTGTCCAGCAGTGGCCCAGCCTCATATCGGTGCGATGGGAGCGCTGCCCTTCTCGTGTGCCGTCCGCAAACTGCAGGACACAGTGAGCTCGGCACAGGGGAGGTCGTAAAACAGATACCCACCTGTAGTCGTCGCCGTTTTGCGTGATATACCGTACCCAAGGCAGTGCCTGATACCCGCTCTTCTCGACAATCTTGAGGTACCGCACTTGTATGCCAGATACTGTGAAGTACGGGATCTCGAATTTGACGGTGATTGGTGCGCGCTTGTCCATGTTCTCTTGCTCTATGGATCCCCCTCTGCGTTAAAACTCACTACCGCTCCGACTGACGACGACGACATACCGCCACGAACACTTGGCAGACCAAAGTGAGCCCTCATCAGGAACTCACGACCGCCGCCGAGCTGTTTAATCTTCCAGACGAAGGCAGACTTGTCTGGCGCATATTGCACAGTTCCAGTCGATGCCTGCGGAGAATTGTACGTCAGTCCACACGAGCGTTCGCACGGATTAAAGGAAGATCTGACCCTGAACTTCGGTGTGTCGGCGTCATCAGGAACGGGCACGTATATCTCGACGTTGTTGGCTGTACTCCGACGCTTGAACTGCGCCTTCACCTTCACCATGTACTCCACTCGGCTACCCTTGTGGTGCTCGACCTAAGACTGCAGGTCAGTATGGCTATTCCCACTGCTACACGAACCGCAGCATGACGCCATGCAAAGGGCTTAAATACTCACAGCAGCTTCCACCCACACCAGCGGCTTCACAGGTGTTGATAAGCGGTACGACATCAGCTCGAATTCTCCGTCTGGCGGAATGAACGAGATTGTACGGTCGTTCTCGAATCTTGAGAGACGGACACATTGGTGGAATTTCACGTCCTCCATCTCGATAGCTTTTCCTCGTGCAGCTGCAGGCAGTCAGCTTCTGCCGATGCTAGGGTTACACGAGACGTACTGCGGCCTGTGCTCTCAAACATGACCTTGTCGTTGAGACCCAGTCTTAGTTCTGGCATGCCCGAGAGGTAGCACTTCATCTTCACGGCGCCCAGAATCTCTGAGCGCACCACGTTTCCATTCGCGTTGACCTGCAGCAGACATAAGCGCGGTCCCAGTGCCCAAGGCGGGTACACGCACCAGCAAGTTGACACTTTCTATGACATCCAAGAAGACCTCGTTCTTCCGGTATCTAATGCCTTCAGATCGCCACGACACCGCGTTCGTGACCGCGATCGGCGGCCGCACTTGCACCTCGAGTTTGTACGACTCCTGCGTGATGTATCTGCCGGGGGCTCAGTATCTCCACGGCACACACGCAAAGCGGCACGCACTCCTGCAGGATCTTGCTCTCCGTCGTCTGCGGGAAGCCGAAGTCCATCATCTCGTCCATGAGCTCGTAGATGATGACGAAGTTGTCGCGAATAGACTCCTCCTCGAGCTCCTTGAAGTACTCGATGAGCACCTGCACGATCCGGTGCAGGAACAGGATGATCTCCGCCGCGTTCGAGTTGCGCTTCGAGAGCGCGAGCACTAGGCGGCGCGGCGCGGACAGGTCAGCGGAGCGTGGGCAGGCGCAGCGCAGTACGCACGGTAGAGGTTCGAGTGCCGAATGTGCATGTAGTTTATGCCCTCACGCGAGAAGCAGGGCGTGACCTGCTGACCCTCCTCCTCGAGCTCAAGCACGATGGGCATGAACTTTTCGATGTACGTCGCGGGAACGTCGTCGCGGTAGGACCGCTGGATGAGCGGTTTGCCCTTCAGGTCGAGGATGGCGATCAGGCTGGCCATGACGAAGAATGATTGTATGCGTTGGACCTCTCCAAGAATCAGGATTGTACAGAGCAGAAAGCAAGGAAGGTCAGGTCGTCCAGGGTCCAGCAGTCGAGATGATGGATGAAGGAATCAGCAACGGACGCGCCGTCACCGACGTGTGCAGACAGGCGCCCGAGGCGGGACAAGCGAGCAGGCACAAATTACACCTCAAAGTCGCATTGACAGGTTCAGGGCACACGACGTCAGACAACATTAGTCGAGGTACAGTAGGTATCCAAATTTCCCTCCGAGAAAGAGCAGAACCTCAATGACGCTTGGGAACGAGCCAGTTGAACCAAGTCCAAGACGCGGTATCCGGGGTATTATCCTTCTTCAAAAGTGGGGTGTCTTCGTGCGCGTTGTCCAGAGGCGCAGGCTCGGGACTCGGAGTGCGAACGTCTGTCTGCACAGCCTCGCTGACAGCCTCCTGGACGGGGACGTTTCCTGCAGGTCCCTGGGTAACAGGTATCGGTGAGTCTTGCAGCTGCGGGTTTGGGTCGTTGGTCGTCCAAGAAGGGACGATTGGGTTTCCGAAGTCGTCGATGCCTAGCCTCTTCTGACGACCTTTCCAAATTATGCACATTACTAGGAGTGTGCCCTGGAGAATGCCAGCAGCTGCGTATGGACACCAAGCTGCAATTCACCAGTTAGTCGGTCGAGGCTTACTTGGCAATCAGACTCACTGGTCCAATTCGTGGCAGGCCTGCAGATATCAGATGAGCGCCATTGTCTTTTAGGGTAAGACTAGGTTTGAAACTCACCTGAGGGCGATGCTCAGCACCATAAGAATAGCACCGGGTGTTTGGATGCACATCATCGGAATGCTGAGGGCCCCGACAAGCTTGTGGCGATAGGTGTGGACGATCTGCGGCAGGTACTGGAACGCTGCCAGTATCGTAGAGGTGACCCCTAGGAAGGTAGCCCATATGTCGACTCTGTCAATCCTGCGCGGGACCTCGTGGGGTGGTCGGATGCCCAGGAGTAGGAATGTGACAAAGGTGACCAGGAGGCTAGGAGCTGCATTAGCGACAATGCTAGAGCGTTCGAAAGCGTAACTACGTACGTATATAGCAGGACGACCCAAGCCAATATGATGGATAGGCGCCATTCGTCGGTCTTGACACCGGTCTTAACGTGTTGGGGTGGCCGGTTGTCGTGCGAATCCAGGTCGACGGTAGCGTACTTCTTGTGCGGCGGGTAATAGATCATGTACAGCACTAATCTGCACAACGGTAAGGATGAGAATCCGGGTAGATTCAAGACTAATGAACCTCACATGAACGTGAAGCAGGCCCATTGCAGCGTAAGCTGGAAGACTCCAGCAGTCATTTCGATGCACGAGCCGACAGTCTATGCAGTAGGTTAGCTCAGGAGGAGACGTGAATTCGTTCTTGTGCGTACCATGGCTCGACAGCATCTGATAATATCCCACTGCATGGTAACACTGTACCAGCAACGGTCAACCAGCGGAGGTACTGTATACCAGAGAGGGCGTACATGTTCAACATCCCTGAGGCAGCAGAGAGACTTCCAAGCAACAGGAACCACGGGCTAAACCCCTCTGACGACTTCGCAAGAATTATTCTGAAATGCTGAAGAACATGAATTCGGTGAGAAAAGGTCCGCGTGCGATGCCATGAGACTCGCCTGAGGCAGATATGATATGACAAGCCCGACGCACAGTCCTCCTGTGAGCACGTCCATGAAGACATCATGAATCTAACGAGGCCGTTTATCAGAGGAGAGCCGCGACTGCAGGCCAAGGTACATACAGGGTTGAAGCAGTCTTCAAGCATGGCTGGAGAGAGCAGAGAGCCTCCGCGGGGGACGTGCAGCGTCGCAGATGACGGCACGCGCGAACCGAGGCGGGAGCAAGCGCCGGCGCAAGGGGCGCGTCCCGCGCACGTGGTCTCTTTCCGCATTTGGGGCAGCTCCCCCGGACAGAATTTTCGCAGAGGCCTGTTCACGCAAGCGCACCGTCCGTCCACACATCTTCGTCTCCTCGCCGTCATGTCGCACGTCGTCGAGCTCCCCGTTGTCGCGCCCCCAACTCCCGCCGGCTGGACGCCCCCCGCCACCACCGGCCAAAGCATCGCCCGTGAGTCTCGCGCTTTCTCCGGAGGCAGAGAAGATCACCGCTCATCCTTCTTTCCCCCAGCTGTGGTCGAGCGCAAGCTCATCCCCGCAGGTCCGGCGTACCTCGCGCACGTCAAGCGCGCCGTGCACCAGCTCTCGTTTGAGGAACACGATAAGCACGCCGAGGAGGAGAGGAAACGCCTCGAGGCACTGAACGGTGCTAACGGCAATGGAGAGGACGATCTTGGCGTTGGAGATGAGCCTGAGGGTGAGGACCTACTGAGCCTTGACCCGAAGGAGTGGAAGGTGCGTCGCAAGGCCGCGATACAATATGCCCTATAGGCTGACCTTCCTCGAAGAAACAAGACCACTACGCCGTCCTCGGCCTGTCCCACCTCCGTTACAAGGCAACCGATGAGCAAATTAAGATTGCTCGTGCGTTCTCCTACGCTCGAAATGCGAAAGACTGCTCATATTCATCGGATCCCTCGCAGATCGGAAAAAGGTGCTCAAGCACCACCCCGACAAGAAAGCGGGCGTAGCCGGCGACTCGAACGACGATGCCTTCTTCAAGTGCATACAAAAGGCGATGGAGGTGCTGAGCAACCCCGAGAAGCGCCGCCAGTTCGACTCCGTGGACCCCTTCTACGAGGACCTCGAGCAGGATGTGCCCACCGAGAAGCAGGTCAAGAGCCACAAGAACCCCGACGCGTACTTCTTCCAGGTCTTTGCGCCCATCTTCGAGCGCGAGGCGCGCTTCAGCCGTGTCCAGCCGGTGCCTATGCTCGGCGCGGTCGACGCCACGAAGGAGGAGGTCGAGGGCTTCTACGACTTCTGGTACAACTTTGACAGCTGGAGGAGCTTCGAGTACCTGGACAAGGAAGTCAACGAGGGCAGCGACAGGTGCGTGCGCTTTTTCCCAGCTGTACTCTGCTTGCTCACCTAGAACAGCCGTGACGACAAGCGGTATACCGAGAAGAAGAACAAGTCGGAGCGCGCTCGCCGCAAGAAGGAGGACACCGCTCGCCTGCGGGGGCTCGTTGACCTTGCGCTCGGCCTCGACCCGCGCATCAAGCGCATCAAGCAGGAGGAGAAGGCCGCTCGTGAGGCCAAGAAGCAGAAGAAGACTGGTGGCGCGGCGAACGGCGTGAACCAGAAGCAGAAGGAGGAAGAGGAGAAGAAGCGGGCAGAGGAGGAGGCCAAGAAGAAGGAAGAGGAAGAAAAGGTGCGTTGCTCTTATAATGATATCCTTATTGCACGCTCATGCTGCGATAACAGGTCGCTCGCGCTGAGGCGAAGAAGGCGAAGGCCGCTGCTGCCAACGCCGCCAAAAAGGCCCGCCGCGCGGCGCGTGCTGATGGCGAGGCATAGATGGATTGTATCTACCAGCCGCGGCGTCTATCTCGTTTTTGACATGGCACCGAACACACTCACGTCGCATTGTCTTAGAAGCTGCTGTCGCAAGTCGCATATGTTTTACTAATGAACACCCTTGGATTCTGTACTCTGCCGCGCTCGCCTGCTGCAGGCTGGGTCTGAACTTGGAATTGCAATCTTGACCATTCTCTAATCTTGACCATTCTCTTGGAACAGACGTCGGATTCTGTATAGAGCTACAGCTCTGGCTGATGCGAATGTGGGCTGATGTCCGCCGCGATCGTCAGCCTCGCAGCTTATAGCTGTGGCCGGGTCAGCTCTCAAAGCATTCCACCTTGCCTCTACCTTCCACACCGACGACCTGACCAATACCCTCGCCAGACTTTACTATGCCCGCTACCACCAAGTTCATCCTCTGCGTGCTGTCGACGCTAGCTATCTCCGCATTCGCGGCACCCACCGCTCCGACCGAGGTGAAGGCGCCCGTAAAGCTGCCCAAGGGCATGCCGAAGATGAATGACCACACCGGCGTTGCTATGAATGTCCCTGTGAGTTCAGTTCTCTGTATTTCGTCGCGACATAGACTGATCGTCCATCGCAGCACGCAAAGCGCGTCGTCTGCGAATTCGCTGTTCCCGGCGAGTACCCGGAGGGCGGGACCGTCCCTGTCAGGAGGGAGCTATGCCACGAGTAGACGGGTTGTGCGGCGAGATTTGCTTCAGGACTGGAAATACACTGGAGGCAGATTCCTCGCTGATATTCCGAGCTGGACTGGACTGCGCGAGGCTGACGATCCTCAAGACCTGCCAAATATGGACAGAAGCGGCCAGCCACGCCACGAAGCCGTACGTAAGCGCGCATGCTCTTGGACCTCGTTGAGCAGGGCTCTCAGCGTGGCAGATGAAACCCATAGAATATTATTCATGATCTTGAATATACGAGTTCCGCTAGTTATGCTCGCTGCGAGCCTTCGCGCTGAGAAAGTCATCGCAGTATGTAGCGCTCGGCTTGGACGACGAGTAAGGCTGCAACGAGATAATTGTTCTGCGAAGGGAAGCACGCCACACCAAGGTCCTGATATTGTATCTAGCTTGGGTCCTTGGATTCCGAAAGAGTGGATGCAAATCGCATGTCTCAATACACTACACAAGAGTTCCTCAGCCGACCATATTCTGCACACACAAGGTCTTCTGGTCTCCTGCTCCAACTTTGACCTTTACACTTCGGCATCGCACGTCCCGCTCGTCTCTTCATCCGAGTTGCGCGGCGGCGTGGCGCCGGCACCATCACTGAGCGTCCATCGGCGGTCGACCTCGGTGTGGAGCGGAAGCACCTCCATCGCGAGGGACGCGCCCAGGCCCGCGCCAGCGACGCCGATGAGCACCTTCCAGATCATGGCAACGCTGTCGGCAAAAGCAGCGCGCACGGCGGCGCGTAGCTCGGACGGCTCTAGCGTGGGCACTTGCGGGATGAGCGCGAACGCGAGCGAGACACCCCCGGGGACGGTCGCGACGAACGCGGGCGGGAGCCGACGCTTGAGCTGCGTTTGCAGCACCGCGGTGCCGAGTGTGACGCCCCAAACCTGCGCGAGCGTCAGCGTTTTGGTGGGGGCGAGAGGGACGCGCACGCACGCTGGCGAACGAGCGGAAGAACGAGAAGAGTGCGAGCGCGTGTGCGTTCTCTGCGATCGGGAGTGGCACGCTCGAAGACGAGATGATCAGGAAGTTGCCACTGGATATAGCTCAGCCGCCACACGAGAGGGGAAAGGCGAAACAAACGACGCACAATCAGTCCATGCGGGTGATCTTCTCTCTGAACGATCCGGGTGGGGTCCGAAGGTCATCGACAATGGTTGGCAGGGCGGTGGATACGGCCGTCTATGTAGCATGTGAGCGCAAGGCGCATAGGCCAGGGAAGCGAAAGGGACATACATATTCGAGGGCGGAGAGGAACAGCGAGATGCAGATAGCGAGGAAGATGAGCTAGAACCGCAAGCCCTTGCCCTTGCGCCCTTCGTCGTCAATGGACAAGACGTCCACTTCGTGGACAGCAAGATCTACTCCTGACTTGCGAGCGAAGGTGCTCTCCCCTACGCTGGCCGTCATGGTCGCAAGAAGGGGGTCGTGGGGGAGGCGGGGAAGAGGGGTGCCAGCACAGAAGCACTTGAGAAGAGTGGTGCACTGCCCTTGCCGGGAGGGGCAAAAGATATAGAACGGTGCGAGCTGCGCTCGCATGTATGCATCTGCACCCCATGGCGAGCGTGACCACCAACTTGGCGAGACAAGGGGATAGAATACACGCACGTTCTAAGCGGCGGGGTGCTTTGCCCACGACATAAAACATCGTAAGATGCCACCAAGAAGGCTTCGGTTGTTCGACCCTCAGACGGTCGCACAGCCGAAGTTTTCGTTACTTGCGGAACACTCGGCCAACGCGTGCATCGAATAGAGAACAGCTGATGTAGAGGAAGGGTCAAGGAACGATTCAAAGGCGGCGCACCATGGGTTTCGTACTGTCGCAGACAAGCAGCAATAGGAAGCACGCCGCCGATTGTCTCCAACTTTGATCTGAGAATTCCTCCAGGCCAGTATGTGGTTAACCAGAGAGACAGGCGCCTGGGGACCAGAAATGCCCGCCGGGGGCGCGGCAACCTCGGGTCAAACCCACCCGGGTCCTGCTCTCGGGGTCCTCGCAATCTGGCGGTCAAGGCTCTTTTACGAACACTGCATCCTCCACATCTTAAAGCGATGGCTGCCATATCTCTTCAACAGGTACAGATGATGCAGTACGGTTCGCTCACCTTGTATAATACACTACCTACCAATCGAATGCGCTACCCAAGCCTCAGGCGGGAGCTTGGCGTCCTACAGTGCTCAGTACTACAAGATGGACGTGCAGCAACTCGAAGGACTGGAAGCACTAGAGCGGAATATCTTGGCCGCCGGGGTTTACAATGGCCTATCTCTCACGCGGTACCTTCAAGGTATGTACCGATGCATCCACGTTTCACGCTGCCTCATCTGCATTGTAGTATCCGCCCTCACTTGTACGCTTTACGACCACCTCCTAACTCTGCGCTACGAGATCGAGTTCGTATATCACGGAAAATTCTCCTATGTGAAGGGCCTCTACATACTCATTCGGTATGGCATCGAAGCATCCCTCATCTACGTCGGCTTCAGTGAGTGCACTGCGGTGTATCATATGGTCTTCCTGACGACGTGACGCCAGTAATTAGCGGCTTTAGACCTAAACTAGACGTTGAGGTGAGCTCCGCATTATACGTCCCACGCATCACAGTGTCTGACTAACTCGTGGCTCAGTTGTTAGTAAGTTCGCTGCGTGTCTGAATTCTGGCTCACCTCACTCGATAGCTGCAAGTCCTACGTACCAGTCCTGTGGACATGCACCATGGTGTTCTCAATCTGTACAAACCGTGAGCCCGACTCCTACTTCTTTTGGCATTACACTCTGAACAGTTTCCCTAGTATACGTTGCGTTTCACCACTACACCGTGTGGGACCGCCGCAAGGCGACGTTCTACGTCTTGCTGCTCTGCCTCGTTGGTACATATGTTCCGGCAGGCTACTTCGGAATCCAGGCCGTATTTGACTACCGTGGTAAGCATTTTCTCACAGTAGTCTCTTCAGCTCTCGTAGACTGTGCTTGTAGAAGCCATCGTCTATGCCTCAATCATCGACCAGTGTGCCCCGATTTTACAGCCAAACAGCATCAAGGAATATTGGGCATGCCTGGTAAACGCATTGCCTCCCGTATGACGGTCTTTATTGGACAAAAATACCGGGGCTTGGTGAATGCGATTTGGATTCCGGTTTTGCCTGAAAGAACGTGAGAGATCGTGAGGGATCGTGCGCGAGAGCGAACGAGGAAGCACGAGGGCGCACGGGAGCGCAAGATCGTGAACGATCGTTCACTATCGTGCACGATTGTGCACGATTGTTCACTCCCGAGGGTTCGGTTTTCGCAAAATCGGATTGGAAGACTCAGTTTCAGGTGAGAGATAGCTCGTGCTCGTGCACTATCGTTAACGATTGCACACTCTCCTGCACGCTCGCACACTCTCCTGCGCGCTCACACACCCTCTGAGAGTGCACGAGAGCTCACTATCGCTCGCTCAAGCGCACAATAGTTCACTCAAAGTCGAAAACGACAGACTCAGTTGCCAAAACCAAACCCTCGGGAGTGAACAATCGTGCACAATAGTGCACGATAGTGAACGATCGTTCACGAACATGCGCTCTCGTGCGCCCTCGTGCTTCCTCGTTCGCTCTCGCGCACGATCCCTCACGATCTCTCACGTTCTTTCAGGCAAAACCGGAATCCAAATCGCATTTGCCAAACCCCAGTGTTTTTGTCCAGTAAAGACCGTCATACTCCCGCATATAAACTTTCACTGACGCAGTTACCGCAGTTCGCCTTTGACGTGCTCGCCATGGCCGTTATAGTCATGAACTCCTTCCACCGGCCGTTCGCCCAAAGACAAGATGTCTTCACATCGTTGCGTCGCGACGGCGCTGTCTGGTTTGTGGTAAGCCAATTACACGGAGAGCACTCGTCTAATGTTGATTCATCTATCTGCCAGATCCTCATGTGTGAGCATGCGCAGCTAGGCGCTCTGTCTTTTGCCTAACTGTGTTCGTCTGATCCTGTCCCACAGGTTTACGACTGGCCAATCTCATAATCAGCGTGTTTGCGAGGGTGATGCATGATTTTTCCCGTGGTCAGATCCGCTGCTGATCACGCTTACGCCCTGCACAGCCTGAATACATCGTTCTCGTGGTCTTGTAAGCATAACTGCCTCTCTGTCTAGCGCTCAGCACCCTTGACTGTCTCTCATTTCCCAGCAACATCTGGTCGCTCATTACCATCACGATCTCTCGGCTCATCCTTCGCACCGAAGGGTTCATGAAGAACAAGCCCGGCACCGTCCAGGTGTGGAACGCACACGTGGGTGGCTTCGAGCTCAGTCGATTCGTCAGCTACCCCTGAAACCCGCTCATACACGCTCTCCGTGCTCAACTATGTAATTTATTACCAGCTTATGCGAGACGATGAAAAAAGGGATACTTATTGGTGTACATTTTGCGACACAGTCTAGGACGCAGGAAATTGCTCGCGCCAGGTTCTGCGTCCCACGGTACTGCGCACCGCACGCAGGGGCGAACGTGGGCTGCGCTCGCGATGAACGAGTGTGGGCGCCATCCACACGAACGCAGATAGACATCGCAATATCGTGGGTACCGAAGGAGCAGATCGCGAGGATGTACACGGCAGCCGCACCATCACATCGCGCTCCCCGGGGTCCCTCCGCCCCGCGATGTCTTGATGGTATTGCGACCGCGAACCGGCGAGCCCGAGTCGAGCGGCCTGAAGATGCTGTGCCATGGGAGCGACCCACGACCGGCGAGCATTCTCAAGCTGTTTGCCGGCCCTGCCTGCAAGCTGCTGCGAAGATATCTTTGCTAGAATTCAATCGAGGACCGACGGACCACGAGTTGGACTGACCAGCAGACGAAATAGCTCGGCGACATAGCATCGCCCGGCTCATCGTCGACAACCTGCGTACGGCGAGCGCAGATCGGCACCAGAGCCAATGTGCGGAACGCAAGCTCAGGCTAGGCTACTGCAGTGAGGCACTGGTTTCTGGACATGCTGGCCGCTCGAGACGAGGCTTTTGTGGCAAGACCTTTGACACACAGGCTCATATACGCGCGCTATATTGCGCACGTTGAGCCCGTATGGTCCGCCCCACAAAAACAGAGATGGCCTGCCTTCAGTGCGCTGATCAGGCAGCCTAGTCCGCACGTACGACAGCAGTGCTGCGCCGGCGCAATGGCATGTCCCAGCGATCCGAGGCGATGGGCGCAGATTTCGCCATGATGCGGCTTGTTGCGCAGAAGATGGCCAGCAGCCTCACTTTTGGTGGTGGTGGGGAACTCATACAGCGACTGGTTCAAAGTGTGCAAGTACTTCCGCTCCGAGAACAAGGGCGTATGTGCTTCGTACCTCATACGCTGTGAACTAAAGTCTGTGGCTGATCTGCATCCAGATGCTTTGCGTTCTTAACTCGCTCAGTAAACACGAAAGATCTCAGCCGAGCGGCTGTACGCGTATATCATGTTCTTGATATGCGCGAAGTCAAACGTGGGAGCGAATTCGTAGTGACAATACAGTACGGTCTGCCTAAATGTGGCGCGTGTAAATGGAGCAAGGGGCATTTCAGCAATGTGACTATCTGACATGAGCACTACCGTTGCTCAAATGTTGTCCTGAAACAATTGTTTACGGTGTTGTGCATAGAAGTAGGATGCAAGGTGAATGTGACAGAGCGGGGAGCTTGTGGAAGCGCGCAGAGACAAGTAAGCCTCAAACGTGCCTTCTATCAGAGCCCAAGAGTTCTTCTAAACTATGGGAATACTCAATAGAGATAGTATACTGCCCTTACACTGTGTGAATATACCACAAGTCACCTATCGCATGATCTGTTGAGGAATCCCATGATGCCTTGCGTGTACAATTTCTCTATAGCAGTGCAAAATGTTAGCATTTTGCAGAGCACATTTTGCGACTCGTCGCTCTCGAAAAGGCCTGCTATTTGAGTCTGTCTCTGTCGCTCTTTGGGGCCGTGAGTCTGCCTTCATTGTGCTTCTTTCTATGTATGACTGTGTAAGTTCGTCTCCTCAACCTCCCAGAAGCTGACATGGATAGCTGTGCTTCCGGCGTTGCTAATGCATCACTGCTCACGATCTTCACGGAGATGAGTCATGCCGTCAACAAGTATTCAGAGCGCGGGCCGCCGGCGGCCCTGTCATGAGGCAGCCATGCCGCGAGTGGATGACTGGTGCGATTTTCAACTCCACCTGTTGCAAAGTATTTGGCGCAAGCGACTCACGCAGCAATTCTTAGATATCTGACGCAAT
Source organism: Phanerochaete sordida (assembly GCA_019973155.2). NCBI lineage: Eukaryota > Fungi > Basidiomycota > Agaricomycetes > Polyporales > Phanerochaetaceae > Phanerochaete > Phanerochaete sordida. The sequence continues at coordinate 72,897 of BPQB01000034.1, forward strand.
GGACTGGACTCGAAGTGGACTGGACTCTGACGCCGATCCTACATGGCTGCCATATACGGACAGAGGCGATTAGTAGCCACGCCACGAAGCTGTATTTAAGCGCACATGCGTCTTTCTGCTCTTGAACACGTCCCACCACCTTCAACTCGATCTCATACTTCAAAGCACACACCATAGCTCACATTGCGTGATTTTACTACATCGGAAGCCCTTGTCTACTCGTTGTTCTGGCGATCTGAGCGCAGAGCAAGCGCTCAAACTTTGAACTAGTCTTCCTTGGTCTACTAGTAGCCCACGCTGGTGATACTACTTGACAGGTCTCCTATCTTCGTAGTCTCATATCTGTACTTCATAGCTTTACCCCCGTGCTATCCAATACTGGCCTGGAACTTGAATTTTGAGTTGATTCCCTCGTAGGAACAATCATAACCAAATCATCGATCCCCGACCGAGTACTTTCTCACTGCAACCGCGCCTACAGCGTAACGCACGCATATCGCGGTGAAGCCTCACTCACTTCACAAGTGCACTGGAAGGAGAATGTCCATAAATAATACATTTCGTACCAAATACACAAAATATGCATGGTATAGAATAATGTGCGTACAGTCCATATCCAGGAAGATCTCACAGCCCGCACTATCGCGGCAAATCCGCAACCTGCATCTCCACATCCCTGCCTTCCTCCCCCTCCCGCGAGGGCTCCGCGCCGCGCTCCTCGAGCGCCCACTTCTCGTCGACCTGGCGCGAGAGCGGCACCGCGCGCATCGCGAAGGACGCGAGGAGGCCCGCGCCCGCGACGCCGGCCATGACCTTCCAGATCGTCGCCACGCTGTCCGCAAACGCGGCGCGCACCTCGCTGCGGAACGGCTCCTCGAGGCCGGGGATGAGCGGGATGAGCGCGAACGCGAGCGAGACGCCGCCCGGCACGCGCGCGACGAAGTCCGCGGGGAGCCGCTGCGTGAGCTGTGTCTGCAGCACGGCGGTGCCGATCGTGACGCCCCAGACCTGGTGCGCGCGTCAGTGGAGAGGGAGGAGAGAGGGGGGGAGGGGGAGGGGGCGCACGCAGGCGAAGGAGCGGAAGAACGCGAAGAGCGCGAGCGCGTGCGCGTTCGCGGCGACGGGCAGCGGCGCGAGCACGGGGAAGTACGTCGCGCTGCTCCACACGCCCGCGCCGACGCCGACGAGCACGGGCAGGCCGATGCCCATGCCCGGCGCGCTGTCCGCCTTGATCGCGGACATGGCGCCGAAGCCCGCAACGGCGAGCGCGAACGCGAGCCAGAGCTGCGCGCGGTACGCGTGCGTGCGCTTGATGCTCGCGCCGGTCGCGATGAGCACGGGCCCGAGCGGCATCGCGAGCCCGAAGAGGTCGACGCCGGAGCGTGTGGGGCCCGCGTGCAGGCAGGCTTGGTAGTACACCGGGAGGAAGACTGCGCGGCGGGGCGGTTAGTGGTCGTTTGTGAGTGCAGGATGGGCCGTACAGATTGCAGTGACGAGGAGCATCGCTCCCACGAAGACTTGGATGTACCTGAAACGCCATGAGTGAAGACCTCGAAGCTCACGAGCTCCCGTACACACCCGCTCAACGTCGTCCGGTTCGACAGCAGCACAATCGGCACCTTCGCGCATACAATCAGCAATCCCCACCACCGAGCGCCGCGACGACTCACAATCGGCTCCCTGGCCCACCTCGCCTCATACACGAGGAAGACAACGATGCCCACGAGCCCGAGGACGAGCGGGACGACGACGCGCGGCGCGCCCCACGCATACCGGATCCCGCCCCAGCTGAGCGCGACGACGCACGCGGTCGTCGACGCGATGATCAGGAAGTTCCCGCTGCCCCGCAAATGAGCCGCGCGCCGCTGCGCCAAAAAAGGAGCCCACGCACATCCAGTCCATCCGTGCCATTTTGGACTTGAACGAGCCCGGCGGCGTCTTGAGCCGCATGAAGAGGAGCGCGAGCGCGGCCGCGGCGCCCGCGATGGGCAGGTTCATGTCTGCGCGGGTGCGTCAGCGGCCGCGCACATCGCGAGGAGCGGTGGGACGCACAGAAGAGCCAGCGCCACTGCCCGTCCTGCGTGAATGCGCCGCCGACGACGGGCCCGATCGCGGCTGCAACGCCCCATGTCCTACGCGCGCGATGACACAGTCAGCGTCCGGTTAGAATGTCAAGGCAGCGAGGACGACGCACAGGCCCATGAGCGCGTTGTACATCGCGCGGTCCGCGAGCGGGACGAGGTCCGAGATGACGATGCTCGTGATCGCCATGAGGCTCCCGCCGCCCGCGCCCTGTATCGCTGCGCCAGCGTCAGCGGCGGTGTCCGGGCGCGCGTGGGAGCACGGAGGCGGAGAGGGGATGGAGGGGGAAACGCACTCCGTGCGGCGATGAGCCAGTTCATGTTCTGCGCGGAGCCGCACAGCGCGCTCCCGAGCGCGAACAGCGCCTGCGCGACGAACATCGCGGCGCGGCGGCCGAAGATCTGGCGCAGCGTCAGCGGGAGGGGCGCAGAAGCGGGGGCGGGGGCGAGGCGCACCTCGGCGAGGCCGCCGGTCATGGGCAGGAACGCGGTGGCCGCGAGCGCGTACGCGGAGCCGATCCACACGAAGTCGTCGCCCGCGAGGTCGTGCACGATCGTCGGGAGCGCAGTCGACACCGCGGACTGCGCGGCGCATCGGCGTCAGCGGACGACGCAGGCGGGATGGAGGGCACGCACGTAGTCGAGCGCGGTCAGGAAGAGCGAGACGTTGACTGCGAGGATGAGCAGCCAGAAGCGGAGGCCGGTGCGCGTGCCCGCTGCGGGCGCCGGCGCGGCGGCTTGCACGACGGCCTCGTCCTTGTGCGGCGCGAGCGCGGGGTCGGACTTGGACGAGGGCACGGTGCTGGCGAGGTTCGTTTCCGACATTCTAGCGAGCAAAGCGCGGCTGGGTTGTGTCGGAGCGGGAACAGCTAAGTGGGGGGACAGCACGAATGCATGGGCCCGGGCTTGCATTGTTATATGCAGAGGAATCACAGCTGCATCATTGCGGAGATCGCTGCCCTGCAGCCGTGCGCGGCGGCCGGTAGCCGCTCAGCAACCGCACTCGGTATGCACAGCGTTGGCGGCGCATTTCAACGGCTAATCACCATCAGGGTTCGTAGAGGAGAGAACAGATCGGAGATCCAGGCGTCGCCTGGGTCGGTGTGAGGCCGCTTCAGCTGTCTGGTCGTCGCTGGAGGCCGTCTCGGTGCCAGCGAATTTGTTGCGAGCGGCTCGCGCAGGATCGCAGCATACCTGTAGCAAAGTTCATAACGCTCCGTTGTACGCGACCCTCCCCACTCCGTACCTGTGTATTGTGGAGCTCGAGGGAGACTGTTTGTTGTGAGCGCGGCAGCATCACCTGCCCCTCATCACGCATCACAGCATCAGGCCTGATAACGCTAGCAGAAGCATCAGCTTCGACGAGCCAACGGGCTCCGGAACGTGGGCACGCACCTGCGTAGACAAGGCCCGACAAGGCCGGTTGGCGTAGCTCGGGCTCTCTGCTGGCAGTAGCCGCTAGCCTCTGTGCGCCTCGCGGGGAACTGCAGACCAGCAAATGTACTCAAGCCAAACTGGTAGCTAGACCTCGGGTCGTCCCCGTGAAGGGGACACGGACGGGCAGAGCCACGACGGGAACCTCGCCGGCAGGAGCGGATCGGTGATAGGCTGTCTGTGAGAAGATCGCGCGGGGAGCGCGGCCATCCCAGGCTCCGTGGATCGAGAAAGTTTGATGTCGTCTCCTTCGCCCTAAGAGCCGGGGATGTCGGCCTCCACCAGCCTCGCGACTCTCAGGCAGCTGTCTGCGCACAAAAGGCTGAGGCGGTCGGCGGACGCTTGGGGTAGTCTGACACCGCCGAGCCTGCAACACTCACCCTCGTGGCGGGAAGCCTGCCACGTGGATCCGACGACACACTGGCTAGCTTATTAGTCAGCGATGGCGTGGCGTTAGACGCCAGACGTTCGCTTTTCGCTCTTGCCACGCTAAGCAGACCCTGGCGCCACGGCCCAGGGCCCCTCCACGAGAGTAGTATCCCATAGGCCTGGCTCAGGCGTGGCAATCCCGCCTTCAAAGCCTCACCCGCCGTGAAAAATACCAGCCGAAGCCCTACTGCTATGAATAACCGAGTAGTCTACGCCGCTCGGGGCAATAAATCGCCAAGCGTCCGAAGAACGCGACAGTAGCGTCCTTGGATACATTGCAGGGTCGCGGTGGGGCTAGCCAAGCAGCTTTTGAGACGGGGAGCGAGTATACGCTTGCGGTGCACGGTGCGCATCGCGGACCAAACACATCTCGCGCGAATATATAAACCCCTCCTTCCGCCTGCTCTCTGCACCCCACTCTCGTCTGCACAAGTTGTCCGGTCTGCCCACCTCACACAGTCCGATAGCCCCCCAGACCGACATGCTCCCCTCCGTCGCCTTCGTCCTCCTCGCCGCCGCCTCGGGCGCGCTGTCCGCGCCCCAGCCGGTTCCACCAGACGTGACCTCGTCAGCGGGTAAGCTCGCGTCCACGGCTGGCAGCGCATGCCCGTGCTGATGCGATGCAGACTCCGATATCCTCAACTTTGCCCTCAACCTCGAGTACCTCGAGGCCGAGTTCTACACGCTTAGCGCACAGACGCTCGAGATCGTCCGCTCCGAGCAAAGCAGGGGGCACGGCGTGACCCACGTCGCGTTCCTCCAGAACACTCTTGGAGACGCTGCGCCTCAGCCGTGCACGTATACATTGTAAGCAATCTGCAGAAAAAGAGGTGTCTATGCAGCTCACGGCGGACCCAAGCCCCGACAGCGACCCGGCGTCGCTCGCCGCTGTGGCCACAGTACTCGAGACTGTCGGTGCGCCGTGTACCGCCGCTGTCCAGCAGCTTGAGAATTGGGGCAGCGTGGCCGGTGCCGCCGTACGTGTCTCCCTAGCAGGCACCCATGCCAGCCATGCTCATCCATGACTCTCGTCTAGTCTATCCCCGGCATCGAGTCTTGCCAGGCTGCGTGGAACGCACTCGCATGTACGTCGTTTTCCGCGTATCATTCGTCCTCTCGCTGACCCCACGCGCCCCGCAGCGCAATTCGTCGCCGTGTGCCCCGCGACGCACGCGCCGCTCATGGCGCACGCACTCCCAGTCCCCGCGCTGAGCGTCGTGCTCGGCGAAGCAGACGCCGACGCCGACACCGGCCCCAACGCCGACGACGACATCGACGTCGATATGCTCTTGTTCAAGGCGCACCTGGCCGTGAACATCCGCCCAGGCTACGCCGTGCTCGTGCTCTTCAACGGCGACGGCGTGCAGTACTCTGATCTTGCGGCGGACGGCACGGCGCCCGTTCCCGCGGGCCTGCGCGGCCCCGTCTTCGCGGGCGTCGCCGCCGACAAAGCGCGCAGCCCGACGCTGCTCACCGGGCTTGTTCGACTCGATATCGGCGGCGCTGGGGGCCCGTAGGTGGGGCGGAACCAGCGTCCTAGCGTCCTCGGTGGTTTTGCTGCCCGATATGTCGGCTCTGCAGCTCGTGCTCACGCCATGTTTCTTGTCATAGCTTAGAAATCTAGTATTCGAATTTACGCTGCCTTTCTCTTGCCATGCATCCTGTCACGCACTGAGTCGGGCAGGACCTCCTCGGCGGGAACAGAATCCTGACATGGCCGCACCACGCGAAGCCTGCCACGTGGTCGCCACGAAGCCATACGAGCTGTGCAGCCACCGCTTAGTCAGCGACTGTGTGGCGTTAGACGCCGTTTGTTCGCTTTTCTCTCTTGCCACGCGACGGGGAGCGCGACGGCTGTCATCGGCAGGTCCACCGTCAGCCGGGCTGACTCGTCGTACCCGCTCGCTCGCTCGCCATCCAAAAGGACCACAGACCGAGGCCTTCTGATTGACATGGATGACGACACCAGCTGTCCCCGCCGGAGCATCAATGCGCCAGGCGTCCGAAGAACGCTACGCGCGACGTCTGTCGACGGATCGGAGGGTCACATCGGGCCAGAACAGGCAACTGTCTAACTTGGGAGCAAAGACGTCCCCGAGGTGCCCGAGAGACATCGCCAACCAAACACCTCTCGCGGCGGTATAAAACCCTCGCCTCGCCCGCTGCTGATGCTCCGTGCCCCACCTTCACTCACACAAGGTGTCCTGTCCCTCCAGCGTATATAGCCTAGTCCCTCCTTAACTCGCCATGCTCCTCTCGCGCACCTTTGCCCTCCTCGCCGCCGCCATCGGCGTGCTCGCTGCGCCCCAGCTTGTCACCCGGGACGCGACGAAGCCCTCCGGTAAGTCTCCTCCCGCCGCAGCGCGCACACAGGCTGACGTGTTCTCGATGCAGACACCGAGGTCCTGCAGTACGCCCTCACGCTCGAGCTCCTCGAGAACGCCTTCTACACCGAGGGCCTCGACAAGCTCGACGAAAAGGCGTTCGAGGCCGCTGGATACCCGCCGTGGGTCCGCGCCCGCTTCGAGCAGATCAAGGGGCACGAGGCGACCCACGTCGCGTTCCTCAACACGGCTCTTGGCGCCGCTGCGCCGAAGCCCTGCACGTACAAATTGTACGTGGTCCTCGGCATCAGCTTTACTGCGCAGCTCACAGATCATCCTAGCCCCTACACCGACCCGAAGTCGTTCGCCGCTGTGGCCATGGTCCTCGAGACCGTCGGCGCGTCAGCCTACATCGGCGCTGCACAGCTGCTCGATAACAAGGACACCTTGACCGCGGCCGCCGTACGTGCTTCCCTACAGAGCACCAACGCCAGCCATGCTAACCAATATATGATACCTAGTCTATCCTCGGCATCGAGTCTCGTCAGGCCGCGTGGGTCGCTTCGGCGGTCCTCAAGGGCTCCGCGTGGGACGGCCCCTTCGAGACACCCCTCTCCATGGACGGCGTCTACTCGCTCGCATGTATGTCGCTGCGCTCACGGCCTCCATTCGTTCGCTGACACGGCGCGCCCCGCAGCGCAATTCATCGTCTCGTGCCCCTCGACGAACGCGCCGCTCATGGTCACCGCGCTGCCCGCGCTCGCGCTCGCGCCCGCCGCGCCCGCCGCCGGCGCCACCGCCAAGTTCACGTACGACCACACCGCGGTCACGGCGCCCGGGCCGCTCTTCGCGGCGTGGTTCGACGGCGTCGGCGTGCAGTACACTGACCTCGCCGCAGACGGCTCCGCCGGCGTGCCCGCGGGCCTGCAGGGCACCGTCTACGCGGCCGTCGTCGCCGACAAGGCCGGCAGCCCTACGGCGCAGAAGCTCCTCACTGGGCTCGCGACGTTCCAGATCGCCGTCGGCTCTGGTGATGCGAACTTGTGAGCGGAGAGCTGGTGTGTTCGCACGAGAGTTGTGTGGTCCAACGTGAGCTCTGTGTTGATGTTGATAGCGTATGTTTTCTTGTCGCGACATGGACACTTCGCATTAAATATACGCTGTCTTTACTACCGTGAGCGCTCGCCTGCCATTCGCGAACGAAAAATTACTGTGGTGACTATGTCATGAGTGGCTCCTTCGATGAACGGGGACTTTACATAATTCCCCCGGTTAGACTCCTCGATGAACCACACACTGAGCCGCACTCGTATTTGTGTAGTGTACTATCCCCTTATACATGTTTACACCGTCCGTCCGTGTAGCAGCATCATGAAGGCGCTCGGCTACCACAACGCGTCCTCGCGCGTGGGGCACGCATGTGCGCAACAAGTTCGCGGGAGTCGATGACCGGACGGGCGGCGGCCAAGCTGTGCAGTGCAACGCTCTTCAGCCAGGCCGGTACTGCCTTATGGATATCGCTCGACAATGAGAGCATACGCAAGCGAGAGAAAGCTAACCACACCGCAAGACTACACGTTTCTGCGCTTGCCTCATGAGCATACGATGTGTTTATATCGACCGTGCACGCTTATGAACTCCTCTTCCTCTGTTTGCAGACTCTGTCCGTGCTGTGCCTGCGGTTAAGCGTTCCTACCAACCCCTACCTACCCCTGGGACTGTCATCTCTCTCTCTTTGCTTCCCTAGATGCTGAGTTCGACGGTATGCAGTCTTAACGGTCTCAACTTCTTCCCTTACACCTGGCTGATACCCTCGTACCGAATACATGTACGTCCCGTCCTAAATATTGCTGCTCAATTACCAATCGATCCTCACTGTCGAAACCAAGGTGGGGTAACCACAAGATCAAAGTTGGATAGATCAAAACATAGCCTCCTCAACGAATGGCCAGGATTCCCGCCTGCGTGCTCGATTTGATGCTGTCCTTGGGCTCCTTGGTCTTCTTGAGCTTGGGGACCTCCCAGAGGCGCCAGAACTTGAGGTTTTCGTCGCCTGCGCCGGTGACGACGACGTCGCCGGCGGGGCCGACGGCGCTCCAGAGCACGCGCGAGTCGTGCGCGTCGCGGATCTCGGCGATGCGCTCGAGCGTCGGGTACGCGTGCACCATGAGCGCGTTCGTCGGGAAGCCGTGCGTCGTGACGAACTCCTTGCGGTGCGGCGCCCAGTGGATCGAGGTCACCTGCGACGGCGTCGTGAGCGAGTGCAGGCGCGCGCCCGTCGTCGTGTTCCAGATGTGCACCGTCGCGTCGTTCGTGCCGCCGCCCGTCGCGAGCAGCGAGGGCTGCCACGGGCACCATGCGACGGCCTGCGCAGGCTCGTCAGTCGTGCCATAGACGAATAGTGCGTTGTGCATACCTTGACGGCGGCGGTGTGCGTCCGCTTTGTCCAGCGCGGCGTGCTGCGAGAGCCGGACGCAGCGTTTACGTCGCCGAAGCGCCCGTCCCAGATGTTGACGACGTTGTCGTTGCCACCGCTCGCGAGCAGCTCGCCGTCCTGGCGCCACTTGAGGCCGCAGATCTCGCCCTCGTGCCCGATGAGCTCGCCGACCTTGTGGCGCGCGACGCGCACGTCGTGGTGCCAAATGCTGCCGTCGCCGCACCCGGAGCTGAGGAGGTGCTGGTTCCAGGAGAGGCACGCGACCTGCAGGCTGTGGCCGCCCATCGTGCGCAGCTTCGTGCGCGTCTCGACGTCCCAGAGCTCGACTTCGCCTGTGCCCAAACCGACGCCGAGGAACTGGCCGTCGGCGGAGAAGTCGAGCGAGGCGACATACGAACCCTCGGGCGCCTCGCCGAGCTCCGTGACCTCGCCGGTGTCGGCCTTCCAGACGTACGTCGTGGTCTCGAGCGCAACAGCAAGCGTATTGAGCGAGCTCCAGGCGAGGACGTTCAGGTAGAAGTCGTCAACGATGCCCGGAGCGTCGAGTACACGCTCGGGCTGTGTTGGGATTTTGCGGGCTTTGTTCGTGGTCGAAGAGGTAGAGGTGGGCAAGGCTCCCGGACGGGCATATAGAGGGCGTACGAGCTCCCTCTGCTGTGCAAGAAGTGGGTCCGACGAGGAAGGTGGTGGGGGCTCATGGTAGGCAAGGATACGCTTGTTGAGAGGCACGCCTGCCGCAGCAGCGAGCCTAGCAGTGTGCCCTGGTGAAGACGGCTCCTGATTGAGATTCATCATGTCAAGGGATGCGGCAACTTCGTCCACCGCGGTGTCTCGTGTGGTGATAAAGCGATCCCGAGTGTCTCTCTAGGTCGGTGGTCAGGGACACACACGCTGAGGGCGGAGATGGGTTACTCACAGCAGGCTGGGATTTCGACCTTCGGGATTCCGACTTTGGTGGTGGGACGTAGTCGCGCGTCACCACGTCAATCCTGCTCTCTACACCTCCTTTTCGGATAAGACCGTTGCTGGCCTGCCGCCGAAGGCGTTCAGTGACCTCGACAGTACCGGTGGTAGCACGTTTGCCAGGAGAAGCTGCACGACTGCTGCTGCCTTGCTTTCCGGTGCTAATGAATGGGTTTGTGAGATCCGCCTTGTTCTTTGTCGGCGAAGTGTGGAGAGAGTATCCGTTGACTCCAGAGACTCCAGAGGCCGTCAATGGCGTCTTCGTGAGTGAGCGTGCCCGCTGACGAGATGGGCGGGAAGGCGTTTTGGGATTGTATGGCATGGGGTTTCTGCGCGGGTATCGAAAGTCGTGAAAGTCGTGAAAGAGAAAAGAGAAGATGTCGCGGGAGGAGACACGCGCCAACCGCGCCTCAGTGCAACATCCCTCACGTGAGCGTTCAGGCAAAGACCCCGGTTACCACCGAACGTATTTGCAGGACCCCGGAAGTCTTTCCTCTGCCTTCAACGCGCCACGTCGTTCGCAGGGCCGCAAAGGCCTCGAGTTGCCCTCGCAGTCTCAACCAGATAGGCTCATGACCTTACGCAAGTAGCTTGTGAGGCTGCCTCAATGACGAAAATGCCCACATACACGCCGCGATGCGGTTGTCCGACGACGGCCAGTTCTGCCCAGACTGTCCCTAGCGCGAACACGCCCTTCTGCCATCGACGTGTCACAAGCATAGGAGCGTATGACACGTTTGTATTCCGTAGCTCGCCAAGCCAAACTCAAATACGCTATCGGCCGTGCGAACCACTGCTGCGGCGCTGGACGGTTATAAGACCGTAGCGGGGTTCCACGATGTCACACCTTCCTCAAGCGGCTTTCCCTCTCACAGCCCGACTACCACCTTCGTCTCGCACCGAAACAGACACAAGCAACGATGAAACGCTCGGACTATGCCAGTTTTGTTCCACAGGAGCCCAATCGCTCCTTGAACCATGCGGTAGAGGCCGTGCAGAGTATCGGACAGCGGATTGCGGTTCGCCTTCCTAACCTCGTCATGAACAGCGTGCTATTCGGTATGTCGCTCTCCGTCTTGGGCCTTGATTGAATTTTCAATCGATATTCAGGTGCACTCTCGATGCTCATACCTCTGCTCGTGTTGGTCTTGGTGTACGTCTGCGCTGTTCTCGTATGCTCGGCGCGTGCTGATAGCGACTTCCAGCAATTTCACAAACTCGCGTCGCATCAGAGCCGTCGCTGGCAGCACTTGCCTCCTTATTTACGGCGTTGCAGCATGGCAATGGGGCTTCGAGATCTACGCCCTGGTCGTCAATCTCCTGGGCTCTAATGAGGTCAAGACAGCGACGGCTCAATGCCTGCACCAAATAGCCATGAAGGGCGAGTGCACGCTGGGTAGAGCCAACCAGCTACTTGGCCCACGCCTCACGACATTCCTGTCCCTCGCCAACATTCTGAACGTCGGCAACGCAGTCACCACGATCCTCGGCTGCTACGTGGCCAAGGATGTCCGCCATCAGCTGATCACCGTTGGCGGCTTCGTTATCACTGCCAGTAGGCTTGGCCTTTTGCTTCGCCGTATCCCGTGCTGACGGCCCCACCTAGTCGTCGCCTCCGTCTTAAACAACAACCCGAACGCATCGCTCGCATACAGCCGCGCGGCCCTCGGATTTGAGCTCGCCTTCCCCTTGATCCTCTCCTGCGCACTCAGCATCTGGACGTCGCTTCTGATCATCCGCAGCACTCGGTACGTAGCACCGTCTTATCGCCTCGATAACCGACTCATCCCCGCTTCCCGTCAGTCCTGCACGCTCGCAGGTCGTCGACTCCTACGGGCCGCTGCTAGGAAAGCTGCAGATCGCCCTCGCCGTGCTGCAGAGCAGCATCTGGGTATGTCCAGCAGCCCCGTGTCATCTGATGTATCTGACCATCTGACGAACGAACCGCAGGTCGTGCTCGCTATTGGCGTTCTCTTCGCTCGCTGGGCCGGGCGGTCGTTCGCCTTGGAATCCATCCGCTATTACGTTTCCAAGGGCATCCACCTGTTCTTCACTTCGGGCTTCCTCTACGTTGTGGTACGTTTCTCGCCTGTAACCACGAACTGCGCAGACTAACCTATGATTGTCAGGGGATCTACGTGGTCATGCAGTTCATGCTGATCGCGCTGACTGAGAGCCATGCGAAGGACTATCTTCCGGTCTCGCTTCCGGAGGGAGAGGATGCCGAGGACAGAGAGCCAGGTCCCTCGCACGTCGAGTGAGAGGATTCGATCTGGCTCTGAAACAAACCCTATCGCAAGTGCACCCTTACGAATGGCACGATTCATCTTCCTGTGCATATTTTCTCAATTGTTGTGGTCCGATGTAACACTACTGATCATTTGCTCCATGTTCTCCGCTTTATGTATGAACGTGACATCGCGGCGGTGCGCACAACGTACGACTGCCACACTTTAGCAGTCAAGCTGCCCGTTGTTGTTGTGTATGCACAGGTCTGGAATAGCCTATCAGCCATCTCTGCCTCGTCCACCAGTGACTTAATGCGTACCTAGATCAACATGACTCCTTTCCACTTGGAAGCAGGGGCACTGGAGGTCTGTGCCGTTCAATTCGCAGGCATATACCCCACAATTCAGCGAAAATCCGCCGCTGTTGTGTATAGCGCATCAGCCGGGACTCTTCACAGTATATATGTGAGGTAATATACGCACAAGCCATCGCACTTCATTCTCCCGTAGGTGATAGAATAACCGATGCAGGCGTTGAGGCGGATTTCTGTCTGGACGCGGCTGCCCTCCCGGTCGCGACATTCGGCGCGCAGCATGCCGGAGCTGACAGTCGCGTTCTGGCAGCTCTTGCTATAGCTGGCCGACGCACCGCTCGTGAGGAGTGCTAGTGCGAGAAGCGCGGTAGACGCAGAGAGCTTGAGCTGCATTCCTGGAGGGCGCGGAGAGTGGTGGGGATTGTGGGCGAGTGCCCCGCGTATTTATGCGTTTTGCCTGCGAGCCAGGAGTTCTGATTAATGTCGCTATCTTGCAGGGTTCCCTGGTAGGATAAATAAGCTGTTCATCACGGCCAGACTCTGACTCCGTCTGTTCCATGACAAGACGCAATTTTGGGGCGGGACACTGCTCGCTGCCTCCCTGGCTGTCGGGGCTTGGCAGGAGCCAGTCGCTTGCTAGAAAGCGGTGAAGGATAAATTCCAAGAACCGAAAGACGCAAGCATCGCAATCCATGTTTTTATTCCGGCTAAATTCGCGATATCATTATTTAGCAGAATTAAAGTATCGTAGTGAATCTTAGACCACTTTGCAACGCTCACGAGTTCACGAGCGAAGAGGTTGCGCACGATGCCAATACACAAGGGGCGTAAATGCCCGCTGACGTATAACGTAAGAGTCTTCAATCGATGGCCGCTCGAATGGACATCTAGACGAGCCATATTTTCCTCGAGAAACGGAGTTCCTAGCGAAAGCGGGCGAGGACGCGGACCCTGTCTGTGACAATCAAGAATGAGGATTATTCCGTGGTTCACTGATGTCATCAAAGCTCTTCGAACACATCCACATCGTACATGACGGTAACACAACACGTCGGCAGAACAAGTATATCGTTTAGCATCCGAGCTGCCCATCGTTATTCTGGATGCACCGACCTAAACGACACCTCGTCAGCGCCCTATTTCTACCAATAAATACATCGTGCATACCGAGATCGAGATAGCTAATGAAGCCCTCCCCACAGCGGCAAAACAACGACGTTCCACCGAGATAGCAAGTCTTGGGGTCGCAGCTGTCTGCGAAGCCGCCGCTGCGCCACGTCTGCATCAGCACCTGGTCTGCGACGTGCACATAACAGACACGTACTGGCCATCGCAGGCGAGCTGCCCGTTTGCGAAGCCGACACACTTGTTCAGGTCGAGCTGCGTTTGGACGCGCCCGCCGCCGCGGTCGAAGCACTCGCCGTGCAGGACGCCGCTGACGACGTACTCGTCGTGGCAGCTGTCGCCGTAACCAGCAGCCACACCGCCCGCGAGGGATATCGTGAGAGCGAGGGCAGTGGAGAGTGCGGAGAGTGTGAGCTGCATGCTGAGAGGAGGAGAAGGTTGCGCGCCGATGCTGAAAATCGGCATGGGCACGGGCTTTATAGCCTCAGCGGACCCAGGCGGTACAGGGGGATCTTGTGCCGCCGACGAGTCATGGCTTGCGTCTATCCACAATAATTCACCAGAGCATTCCCAGAGGCGAGCACGCTGCCAGCACAGCGGGGCTCATCGCGTCGAAGGCGAGCTCGGTGAGCAGACGACGCACCAGCTCGGAGCACATTCCACGATGCGATGCCAGGTCCGGCGTAACGATGGGCCCTGTAGATTTTTTATTGCTTGATCCGTCGTCGACTGCGTCGAGGGTATATTGCTCTTTGGAAACTGCTGGTCGGCTGAAGGGAGGATGGTAGAGTTAGATACTTACGAGGCCCATACGTTCGTGAACAGTAACACCACGCGTCCCGCTCTTCAAGTTTCAAAATTCCACAGTGCAAACACTCACGATGAAGTACAACAAAATTCTCGAGACGGCCGCTGTGCACGGCGACTTGGGGATGACAACCTGGGGAGGCTAACGTCGGCGTGGGCCGCTCGGATAGACCCGGTCTAGAACAAATCAAGAACAAGTGTCATTCCGTAGTCAACTGAGGCCACGAGATTTCTTCGGACACATCCCCATCGTACATGACGGTAACACAGCACGTTGGGGAAACAAGTATTCCGTCTAGCAGCCGAGCTGACCATTATCGTTCTGGATGCACCGACCTAGGAGTCCCCGTCAACCTCCAATTTCTGCTTGCCTAAATGCTTTACATACCGAGGTTGACAACGGCGGGATATCTTTGTTCACAGATGCAATTCATGGTCGTTCCTCCAACGAGAAGGCAAGTGTTGACGTCGCAGTCGTCTGCAAAGCCGCCGCTGCGCAGTGTCTTCGTCAGCACAGGGCCTGAGGCGAGCACAGAATAAGGACACGCACTGGCCATCGCAGCCCAGCCTGCCGCTCTGGAAAGCGACGCAGTTGTTGAGGTCGAGTTGCGTCTGCACGCGCCCGTCGTCGCGATCGAGGCACTCGGCGTGCAGCACGCCGCGTGAGATGCGTTGGTTGTGGCAGCTGTCGCCGTAGCTGTCGCCAAACGCGCTGCCTGCGAGGGAGAGCGCGAGAGCGAGAGCAGTGAAGAGCGAAGAGAGAGTCAGCTGCATACTGAGAGAAGCCAACGGGTGTAGGCTGGTGTTCAAGATGGACGTGGAAATACGAGCTTAATAGCCTCGGTACATCCAGGCGGGGAAAGGACTTTGCTCTGCGACGCGCCACGGGGGTCCGCGGTCATCCGCGATAACCTGCTATAGCAGGCCTATAGATGAGCACACTGGCAGCATAGCGGGCCTCGTTGCGTCGAACATGAGCTCGGGTGAGCAACCACTGCACCAGCTCGGAGCGCATTCTATGATGCGACGCGAGCTCCGGTCGAACGACGGGCCTTGCGGACCCTTCGTTGCTTGATCCGTCGTCGACTACGTCGATGGTATACTGGTGTTCGGAATCTGCTGGTCAGCTGAAGGGAAGAATAGCAGAGATGAATCCTCACGAGCCCATATGCTCGTAAAGCACGATTTTGGGCGTTGCATCCTCCAAAATTTCAGCAAAAGATTTCACGACCATGACCAGCCAAGTCCTTTAGATGGCCGCTGCGAAGAGTGGCGGGTAGGCGGCCTTCTGAAGGGGCGTAGGTTAGACTTGATTCCAGCCACCTTGCGAGGCTGGTGGGTGATTAGCTATTTTGGCGGATCGACCTCCCCCATATCCTTGGTTCGCGTCCCACCAATTACCGAGTGGACTGGCCCGGGTGACTAACGAGCCTCGCGCATGAGTACCAGTGGCCGTGGCAGCATTGATGTCGCCAGAATTGCCCCGTAGAAAGGAGTGCACACGCAAGGCTGCAGCGGAACGTTTCAGGTCGTGAGGTCGGCCAGAGTCGCGGAGGCCGTCCAAAAACGCCAGCCCCTCGAGCGAGTCAAGCGCAGGGAGCAGAATCGTGAACGACGCTTGCCGTATTCGGAGCGTCGGGCGGGCGGCAATCTCCGCGGTATGGCACGTGGATCTGAGATCATCCTTAGGTTGTGCGCACGGACCACTTTGCAGCTCGCCATGTCCGGCGATGACGATAACGCTTCCGGCGGCGCACAGTCCGCCGCCGTCGCCCCCGCCCCTGCCGCCGACGTCAAGCCCGCGCTCAAGGACGAGCCCGCCACCGCACCCATGGAGGACGTGAAGCCCACGCTTTCGGAGCCGCCTCCGCCACCTCCCGCACTCCCCACGCCCACCGACACGCTCCCGCCCCCGCCGGAGCACATGGGAGCGAGTCTTGAGGACGCTGCCACCATGCCCCCGCCGGATGACGCCTCCGTCAGGCCGCTGAACGTCACAGACGCGTTGGGATATCTGGACTGTGTCAAACAGCAGTTTGCGGACCAGTCGGACGTGTACAACCGGTTCTTGGACATCATGAAAGACTTCAAGAGTCAACTGTGCGCGTACAGTCACTCCTTCCGCAATGTTTGACTGACTTAGGTGCAGAATTGACACTCCAGGTGTTATTGAACGTGTTTCCACTCTTTTCCGGGGCTACCCCCAGCTCATTCAAGGATTCAACACATTTCTCCCCGCCGGCTACCGCATCGAATGCACCACCGACGGTGACAACTCCGACCTCATTACCGTGACCACCCCTTCCGGCACCACAACTCAGGCTATTCGAGAACACCTGCCACCGCGCCCCTCCCTGCTTGGCGACCTCGTCATAGCAGCGCCGGGTGCCGTGGACACAGAGCAGGACATCAAGCGCGCGTTACAGTACGTGCAGAGGGTGAAGAATCGCTATGCGAATGATCCTCACAAGTACAAGGCGTTCTTGGAGGTCTTGTCTCCGGAGGAGGGCGCTGGTGTACGTTGCGTCGACTGGTTTCTCATTCTGCGTCTAATCAAATGCTTTGCCCTGGCAGGAGGATGTGCTGTCGCTTGTCGAACGGCTGTTCAAGGACGACGAAGATCTCAAGCAAGGGTTCTATCAGTTTCTACCCGACCGGAATCTTCAACAACGTACTGTCGCAAGGCTAGACGACATGGAGGAAGGCACGCCTCTCCATCTCGAGTCGAGACACAGCAGAAAGAAGGCAGATGGCGCGTCGAGCAGTGTAGCAGCGAAAGGTGGATCGACCTCAGTCCCGCAGAAGAGGAAGAGGAAGCCGGCAGAGAAGGACAAGGGCGAGCAGGAAAAGGACAAGCACAAGGACATCGCACCAAAGCCTGGTCCCAGTAAGGTGCGCATGTCGTCTCTCGTGCACGTGCCAAATATGCTGATGGCCCACCCAGCGGACAAAACAGCAGCACATCACTAGCGAGGCCCCTTCACCCTCCCTCGCGCAGCTCCACGCCATCCCCGCCTCGCCCTCTCGCGCACACGCGCTGGCCGGCCAGCTTCACCCGTCCCTCTCGCACACACAGATGCACCCCGTGCCGAACGGCCTCTCCACATCTCACCTCGCTCCGGCACCGCGGTACGACGACGCCCAGTTCTTCGATCGCGTCAAGCGTGCCCTTGAGAACCGTGACACGTACAACGAGTTCCTCAAACTTGTGAACCTCTTCACACAGGACATCATCGACACCGCGCGTCTCGTGCGCGAGGCGCGTAACTACCTCGGCGACGGCGAGCTCATGGCGCAGTTTAAGGACATCCTCGGGTGGGACGAGCGGAGGGAGCGGTATGCGGGCTCGGAGGACGTGTGGACGCGCCCGACGGGGGTGCTCGATCGACCGAGTCGCAATCAGCTCAACCTGCGGCATGGGAGCTACAGGAAGCTGCCTGTTGGTGTACGTCGCGCGAATCTCACCGCCTGCTTGTCGACTGACAGATCCCCAGGAGACGGACGTTATGTGCTCTGGGCGGGACGAAATGTGCAAGGCCGTTCTGAACGACCACTGGGTGTCGCAGCCCACCTTTCACAGTGAAGACGCCGGGTTTCTTGCACACAAGAAGAACGCCTACGAAGAAGCCCTTCACCGCAGCGAGGAGGAGCGACACGAGTACGACTTCCACATCGAGGCGATACATAGGACTATTCAGGCGCTTGAACCGTTCAACAGCAAGATCAGCCAGATGAGCCAAATTGAGAAGGAAAGGGAGACGTACAAATACCGGCCGCAGTTCCAGGGCGCGGCAAAGAGCATACACCTTCGCGTGATCAAGAAAGTGTACGGTCGTGAGGCCGGTGTCGAGGTTTTCCAGGCAATGCAAGAGGTGCCCGTGGTGGCCATTCCACTCGTGCTTCAGCGCCTGAAGCAGAAGCACGACGAGTGGAAACGCGCCCAGCGCGAGTGGAACAAGGTCTGGAAGGAGGTCGACGCGCGCAACTACTACAAGTCGCTCGACCACCAGGGCATCACGTTCAAGGCCGCGGACAAGAAGGCGCTCACGCACAAAGCCTTCGTCTCGCAGATCGAGGCCGCGCGCGACGAGCAGCTCGCACAACGCGCAGCGCTCGTGGACCCGCTCTTCGCGCGTACGCGGCCACGGCACCAGCTCGAGTACGTGCTCGAAGACCCGGACGTGCTCCAGGACGCGCTCAAGCTCGCGTGCTCCTTCCTCGACCGCACGCAGGGCCAGATCGGGCACCAGGACCGTCGGCGCATCGAGCAGTTCCTGCGTGGCTTCGTGCCGCTCTTCCTCATGGCCGACGCGCAGACGTTCAACGCGGCCTTTGTGCCGAAGCACGACACCGGCGACTTCGACGCGGGCGACCCCGACGTGACGATGGACGATGGGGACGCTGCCAGCGTTTCGTCGCGCGGTGCGCGGCCGAGCAAGGCCGGGAGCGATCTCCGCAAGCGGCTCTTGAAGAGCGAGCAGGCGAAGTCGAGCCGCAGAACCCGGGCACAGGATGCCGCCTCTCCGGCGTCGTCGCGCCCTGCGTCTCCCGCCCTTGGGGACGTCCCGTTGCCCGACCGAGAGGCGTCGCCGGTACTCAACGGCCAAGGGCCATCACCTCCGACTAGTCCGACAGACTCGCGGCCTATGCGCAAAGGAACGTTCTTTACCAACACACATTTCTACGTGCTCGTGCGTCTACTCGAGGTCAGTTTCCGCGCCTCGATATCAACGGCCGCATCGCTAACCCGCCGCACAGGTACTCTACTCGCGGCTGCGCCTCTTCAAGGACCTCGCCGCGGAGGCAGCTAGTGAGCCAAGCGTCCCGCTCAAGCCTAATCCGCTCGCCGACCGTCTTGGAATGCTTGCAGACGTGACGAAGCTCGGCGACCGCGCGCACGACGCGGCGCACTTCTACGAGCTCCTGCTCGAGTCGTGCGAGCGCCTGTTCGACGGCGAGCTCGAGCAGGGCGTGTTCGAGGAGCAGCTCCGGTACATGTTTGGCATCCAGGTGCGTCTGTGCTGAGTTGTGGTGACGAGGCGGACAACTGATGAGGCGGGCAGCATGCGTACAAGATGTTCACGGTCGACAAGGTCGTCGGCGCCGTCGTCAAGCAGGTGCAGACGATCCTGGCGGACACTAAGAGCATGGAACTGTTCGAACAGCTCCGTCGCGAGCGCGACATCCCTCGACCGACGACGCAGCAGCTGATCAACTTTCGGCGTGCTGCAGAGAAGATCCTCGGGCCTGATGAGAACCTGTTCCGAATGGTCTGGGTATGTGCCCCCACCTTGCTATGCAAAGACAGCGCTGATGTGTTGACCTTGCAGGTGCCGGAGTCGAAGACCGTGACTATCCAGCTGCTTGGCAAGGACGACGCGAGCTTCGATGACTCGGAGGTACAGACCGGGCGGTGGCAGGCGTACATGGACTCTTATGTCTCGGTATGTCCTTTGTCTCTGGTAGCAGCGACATGGGTGCTCACTTCCTTCCAGCCTGGGGATACTGCTGGCTTGACGCTCTCGGTGACACGAAAGCCATTCATCAAGCGGTACGTAGCTATAGCGCGGAGCCGATTTTGAAGCTCATTTTTCCGCAGGACGCTCAAGCCCTGCGAGGACGACAACATCGAAGGCGATGACGCGCTTGCCATCCGCGTCTGCACGCGCACGTACCGCCTCTTCTACGTCGCTGGCACGGAAGACCTGCTCTGGCGGCCCCGTTCCGCCGATGAAGTGGCGGAAGCCGCGCGCAGGCTCCAGGCGCACAACACGCGTAAACGGGCATGGCTGGAGAAGTTCACCACGAAGAAGGAACAACCGGCAGAGTCTACGTCCGCTGTGCAGACTCCAGCGCAGCCTCAGCCTCCAGCTCCAGCTCCAGCTCCAGCGCAGAGTGACCGTCCGACTCCGGCGCCAGCGGCGAGCCCCACGGCCGCGACGCCAAAGTCAACTGGTTCATAGCATGCTCGGGTGTGAGTGGGTAGTATTTATCTGTATTTTATGCACGCCGTAATGATTTCTTGCACTATTTGTTGTATTCATGGATGGCAATTCACATTTCACTGGGATATGCAACCTCGCGAGCTTCCTCCAGCTGGTCTTTGCACAGATCTGGGCCGGACAAGTGCTATCTGCGCACTTTATCTGATAACGGATGGCACGAGGGAGCCAGACTGGAGACGGCCGCGAGCGTACGCAACTGCGCGCCGGATCCGAGACTCGGACAAACCTTCTGAGCTGCGCGACTCTGCCACTTTTGTCTCCGCGAACCAGAAGTACCCACAACGTTCAGCTTCTCGAGCAATGTTGCACCACCTTGCGAGTCTTCGCTCCGCCAAACGGGTGCAGCCGGCCATACGCGTAGCTTGTTGCCGTCTGCGGGTGCAGACGGGCGGGCAACGCGTCTCGGCGGCACGCCGTGTCCATCTTCGAACATCCTCATTGATTCGCAGCGTCGGCGGCAGCGAGCCGGACGCCCCCCAGGGCATCAATGCTCGTAAGCACGCTTTGTGCCTTGATGCCTGGCAGCGCGCGTCACGGCGTGCTACTGACATCGTGGGCGGTATATAGGAACTGAGGGCCTGCCGGTGGTTCGGGCGGTGCTTGGCCGCTCCTGCTCTCCCTACCTCTGAGAATAGGTCTCAACAGCGTTGAACATCGCTGTTACTACAGGTAAGCACGCCTTGGCCTTTGAATCCTCTTGGTTCGACCCTGAGTTACTGATGGGCCGGACTTGGCAGTCCCAGTCAAGGCATACGAGATGGCCAGCGTCGCTGAAGACCACACCTTCCAGAGCTCAACGCGCGCCCCGTCACGCAACTCCCAGGTCGCAGATGACCACCTTGACGAGAAGAAGGCGGAGCCCTCCGATCCAGAGGCACAGGTAACACCACCACCGAGACCTGACTTCCCGGAAGGTGGCTGGCAAGGTTGGGCCACGGTCGCTGGAGCGTACGTTGTGCTCCCTGTGCATCTCGCAGGGATAAGCTGACGTATTGCGATGTGTAGGTTTTGCGTGCAGTTTTGCGGATTTGGGTAGGCTGTCCTCAGTCGATTTAAGCATGCATTGCTCATGGATCGGTGCGCCTGATTGCAGATATACATCCTCATTCGGTGTCTACCAAGGTATGTCCTCGTGTCTGCGACATCACGACCCTTGAATTCACGACCGTGCAGACTTCTATGTCCGAAAATACATGACGAACGAGACAGCTTCGACAATCTCGTACGTAATTTCCTATGAGATGCTTAGACAGTCAAACTGACAGCTTATCTGTAGGTGGATAGGTAGCGTCAACGCTTTCATTGTAGTAGGCCTTGGGATATTTGCTGGCCAGTTATATGACCGGGGCCATTTGTCAGTCTTCGTATTCCCTGATCTTCACCCTCAACGTACTCACCGCAGTCTCATCTTCACAGCAAACTGATCATTTACAGCGGCTCTTTCTTCCTCGTCTTCGGCCTGTTCATGCTGTCCCTAACAAAACCGGATCAGTTTTACCAGGTACGTGTACTCCACGACATCTAGAATCGTACCCAACGTTGTGCTACAGGTTTTCCTCAGTCAAGGTGTCTGCGCAGGCATTGGCGCGGGCCTGCTGTACATCCCTTCCATCGCGGTCATTTCACACTACTTCAACCGCCGGCGGGTGCTCGCCATGTCCATCGTGGCCTCAGGCTCGTCGCTTGGCTCGGTCATCCACCCCATCATGCTCAACAACACGCTCAACGGTTCGCTGAGCTTCGGAAACTCCGTCCGCGCCAGCGCCGGCCTCGTCGCGGGCATGCTCCTCATCGCGATCCTGCTGATGAAGCCGCGTCTTCCGCCACCCGCACACACGACGCCCCTCATCCCTGCGATGGTTAAGTTCTCGAAGGACAGTGCGTACGTCTGGACGACTATTGGGTAAGGATGCATTCTGCTCCCTTCGTTGCGACCAGGGTCTGATACAGGCACCTGCAGGATGTTCTGCGTGACCTTGGGCTTCTACTATCCGATGTACTACTTGCAGCTCGACGCGACGGAGCACCACCTAAGCCAGGACTTCTCCTTTTACTCCGTACGTCCCTTCTCGCCGCCTGAACCACCTTCTGATCCTGAAGGACACACGCAACCAGCTCGTCATCCTCAACTTCGCGTCCTTTGTCGGCCGTCTCTCATCAGGCTTCGCGGCGCACGCGTTTGGCGCGCCTATTACGATCACCACCGCCTCTGCATGCATCGGTGCGGTCCTCGTCGGCATGATTGGCGTCAAGACCGTCGCGAGCGTCGTCCTCGTGGCGATATTCTTCGGGTTCTTTGCCGGAGCGTGTACGCCGTCCTGTGTCTAGGGAACGAGGTGGATGCTGACGCGGAAACAGATATCGCGCTGAATGCGCCGTCGTTTGCGGTGCTTGCAGATAACTTTGGGGAGATCGGGTACGGACGACGCGTCCTTCAGTTGAGATCTTTGCTGACTACATATCGCAGGGCTCGCATGGGCGTCGCTTTCGCTGTGCTGTCTTTTGCAGGTCTCGTCGGTATGGCATCGCATCGGCGAGATTGTCCGAGTACTCAACTGCTGGTCTGCAGGTTCACCGATTTGTGGAGCGCTGCTCGGCACTACTACGTATACATGGTGGAAGCCCGCTGTCTTCGCAGCTGTGAGTTCGTCGCTTGTCTCCCTCTGGTACTGCTGATCATGTAACTAGGTCATGACCTTCACTGGCGCCGCCTGTCTCGTTGTGGCCTGCACGATTCTGTACCGGCGCGGAAAGCTTATTCCGCGCCATTGACGAACTTGACGACATTTCCCTTCGTATGACCCACACTACATACGCAATCTCAATAATACTCGGTTACGCCACAATCACTACTCGGTCTCCCCCCACTCGTTGGTAATAGATCCCACATCATTCATTCCGAATCGTACATGTTCAGTCACATCGCGACATAGCCGTGCTGCGGCCAAGCTCTATGTCATGAGGCTGGCATTCTTACACAGTCTTTTCGACTAACACGGGCTACTTCATACAGACAATCCCTGTTGCCTGGGCTCCAGCCTGTTGGGCGGCCCGTATTCAGCTTTTCAGTTGGGGTGCAGCATACGAGCTGTTGGTGCCGACAATCTTATAAAGGGTGAGTGCTCATCCAACCCCAGCCGGTGCTGCTCCGTTGCCATTCCCTCCCCCAGCTACGGTCTGACGCCCTAACAGTAGTCCGACTTTCTCCCAGCAAAATGGACAGCACCTCAGACATCAGCGACGAGCGAACTTCAACTTATGTACCGTCGCAGAGCTCTGGGGTGACACTTAGTGGAAAGCACGAAGGCGGAGACCCCGAAGCGCGACAGGCCGAGGTACCGAAGAAGGAGTTCCCGGAGGGCGGGCTGCGTGGATGGGCTACCGTTGCTGGAGCGTACGTTGCCGCTGTCGTTGATCTGAGGGTCAGTAGCTGATATCTCATACGCAGATTTTGTGTGCAGTTCTGTGGATTCGGGTGAGCCCGTATGATGCATGTTTGCGCGCAGCTAAAATGTGGGGTGTCAACCCAACAGGTATACGAGCTCTTTCGGCGTGTACCAAGGTATCGCCTACTTCTACCACAGTATACCGTCTGTCTGTCGATGATCTTATGGTATATGGGCCAGATTATTATGTCCGGGTATACTTGCCGAACGAGAGTGCTTCTGCAATTTCGTGAGCCTCCTACTCCCTCCTACATTGCAACCGCAGTCTGACAAAAACTGGAAGATGGATAGGCAGCGTCAACGCCTTCGTCGTCGTTGGCTGTGGCCTCTTTGCTGGACAGCTGTATGACCGAGGTTACTTGTGAGCAGCTTACACCGTCCTCCGTGAGCATATGTTTAGAACGCGCGAACTCGCAGCAAGCTCGCTGTGTACCTCGGCTCCTATCTGCTTGTTATCGGCCTCTTCATGCTGTCTCTCGCCCAGCCGCATCAATTCTACCAGGTCCGTCGTTACCCTGAGCGTCCCGCTCACACTCAGTCTCTCAGCCCCGCCCAGATCTTCCTCATCCAGGGCGTCTGTGCGGGTCTCGGTGCAGGCCTGCTCTACATCCCCTCGCTCGCCGTCGTCTCGCACTACTTCGCGCGGCGGCGGGCGCTCGCGATGGCGATCACCGCCGCGGGCTCTGCACTCGGCTCCGTTGTGCACCCGCTCATGCTCAACAACACGCTCGGGCCGCTCGGGTTTGCGAACGCGGTCCGCGCGAGCGCGGGGCTCGTCGCGGGCATGCTCCTGCTGGCGCTGCTGCTGATGCGCCCGCGCCTGCCGCCGCCCGCGTACACCCCGCCGCTCGGCCCCGCGGTCAAGCGGTTTGTGAGGGACGGGGCGTATGTGTGGACGGTGATCGGGTAGAATCTGTCCGCGCAGAGGCGTGCATATATGCTGAGCATTTTACTGCAGGCTATCCTTCGTGACGACGGGCTTCTACTACCCGATCTACTATCTCCAGCTCGACGCCTCGGAGCACCACCTGGGCCGCGAATTCTCATTCTACAGTGTGCGTTGCTCCCTCTCTCCTTTGCCTCACCGCGTCGTGACACGTCGCCAGCTCGTCATCTTGAACTTCGCGTCCTTCACAGGACGGCTCGTGTCCGGCCTCGCCGCGCAGAAATTCGGCGCACCGCTGACAATCACCGCGGCCGCCGCATGCTGCGGGGGTGCCGTTCTGGGCATGATTGGCGTCAGGAGCGTGGCGAGCGTCGTGCTCGTGGCCCTTTTCTTCGGATTTTTCTGTGGAGCGTGTGGGTACTTCAGCTGCGTGTGTGTGGGGAGAGGAGCTGAAAGAGCAGCAGATATCGCGCTCATGGGGCCGACGCTGGTAGTGCATGCAGATGATTTTAGCGAGATCGGGTGCGATTCTTTACTTTTTTGAAGTGGTGCTGGGGCTCATGAACCCTGTAGAGCTCGCATGGGCGTCGGCTTTGCAGTGCAGAGTTTTGGAAGCCTCGTCGGTCAGCTGGGCATCGGCTACGTTTGCACCATCGCACTCATTGGGCGTGCTGCGTGGGCACTACAGGGTCGCCGATCTGTGGCATGCTACTCGGCAATCCCTACGTGTGGTGAAAGCCTGCTGTATTCGTCGCGGTACGTCTACATCTAGACAGTTCTTGGGTGTAGCTGATGATAGCCCTAGGTGCTCACGTTTTCAGGTACTGGCTGTTTCGTCGCGGCGTGCACGATTTTGTCTACACGCGGGAAACTTCTTCCACGGCGCCGCTGACCATATATCATGGCCGCATCTTCTTCGTTTTCTTTCTTACGTCGTATGTACAGTATGGGTAGTGGACGCCCTGTTCAGTCGCAGCCGCGTGGATGACCTCATCTACTTGCCCTTTCCCCGCGATTTCCTCGTTTCAATCGTGGCGTGGGTGGTCTCAGGTACGACCGCAGGCCTCGAATGCTTATCAAAGCAGGCACCTTCCAGATCTGCTCCCTCGAATTCTTCCAGAGGAACTGTGGATTTTGAGCAGGAAATCCGAGGAGTCGGTGCGAGCCAGAGTCCCGGCCCGGGTATCATTTATGGGCCAATTATATTTTCCCAGCGCCCGCTCCCGCTTCCGCCTTGTGCTCCACCACCGCCATCCCGCCCTCCGTCCTTGCTACCTCGTCGAACTGCTGCCTCTGCCCGCCGCCTGTGACGTCGAACGTGAATACATTACGTGTAGTGCGACCCTGACTGCCTCTGGTGTCATTTAAACTCTCCGTGACCAGGTTCCTGACGCCCCTGGGTCATCAGCATGCGCGCATGCAACAACAACAGCGCGTCGGATGTCTTGCCTTTTGATAGGGACCCCTCGCTCGCCATCCGGAGGCCTCTCGCCGTGCTATGATCATTGATTGGCCCTCCTCTCGTCAGCAGCTTTTGTCTTTCAGGCGACCTCTCCAAGCCAGTACACGCCGAGCAGCCGTTGTTGTCGCACCGACTTCCTGGCGGACGGAGAGGGGACTACCAGACGTACCGGCCCCATACCACGATGGCTTCCTACGCGCGTTTCTCATTGCTCCGCCCACCTGAGCCTCCACCTGCGGTCTGCCCCTTCCCGCAAGCAGCCGCGCAGCCTGCACATCGAGGCGCACACCGACCGTCGGCGCAACTCTCGGCGGCTCATTTTTGAGGCAGCCCTGCGGAATCAGCGGCAGCTGTTCAAAATTCATTCAAGAGGTGAGATCGCCGAGTGGATCCATGCACTCCAGCCCTTCTTGCTGAACCTCCCCCGCAGGCTCTGCTCTGTACACCAGGACAGCCCGCGTCGCCCGCCCCAGCCGCTTGTACCTAGCGCTGCGAAGGCAAAGCCTCGCAAGATGACAGCCGAAGTCGCAGAAGAACGCACCGTGCAGGGTTCGACCCGCGCGCCGTCACGAAGTTCGCACTTGGAAGAGAAGGATCTGCACGAGAAGCCTGAGTTCGAAACAACCGTGGATACTACCAAGCCAAGAGACCCGGAGGCACAGCAGGTCGCTCAGGCGCCGAAGACTGAGTTTCCAGAGGGAGGTCTGCGAGGATGGGCCACGGTCGCTGGAGCGTACGTTTCCTATCCTTTTGACCGCTGCTGTTTGGCTTATATGCGTGCGCGATCAGGTTTTGTGTGCAGTTTTGTGGATTTGGGTGAGTAGCATACGTTGGGTGCCGGTTTCTGCAGCAATTGAGCGCATATGTACACCAGATACACGAGTTCATTCGGCGTATATCAAGGTATGCTTAACAAATGCCTATCCGCCGAAGATGAAAACTCATCGCCTGTCAGATTACTACGTTCGAGTATATATGACCAACGAAACTGCGTCTACCATATCGTACGTGCATATCCTCCAAATTTATTTGAGCCCCGTTGCTGACCTGCTCTATAGATGGA
Organism: Phanerochaete sordida; assembly: GCA_019973155.2. Taxonomy (NCBI): domain Eukaryota; kingdom Fungi; phylum Basidiomycota; class Agaricomycetes; order Polyporales; family Phanerochaetaceae; genus Phanerochaete; species Phanerochaete sordida. The sequence goes on from BPQB01000034.1 coordinate 99,901, forward strand.
TTGGTAGCGTCAACGCATTTATTGTCGTCGGCTTCGGACTCTTCGCTGGCCAACTATATGACCGCGGGCATTTGTGAGCCACAATGTTCCCTCTCAGGATGTGTCCTCTAACTCAGTCAAACTGGCCGTTACAGCAAGCTCGCCATTTACCTCGGCTCTTTTCTCCTCGTGTTCGGCTTGTTCATGCTGTCGCTGGCGCAGCCAAACCAGTTCTACCAAGTGCGTTTCGCCCATTTGTACGCCTGGAGCCCTATTCACCTTCCGGCGCAGGTCTTCCTCAGCCAGGGTGTCTGCGCAGGCATCGGCGCGGGCCTGCTATACATCCCCTCCATCGCGGTTATCTCGCACTACTTCGCGCGGCGGCGCGTGCTCGCGATGTCGATCGTCGCGGCTGGCTCGTCGCTCGGCTCGGTCATCCACCCCATCATGCTCAACAACACGCTCAACGGTTCGCTCGGCTTTGGGAACTCCGTCCGCGCTAGCGCGGGCCTCGTCGCGGGCATGCTCCTCGTCGCGATTCTGCTCATGAAGCCGCGTCTCCCGCCGCCGGCACACACGACTCCGCTCCTGCCTGCGATTCGCAAGTTCTCGAAGGATAGCGCGTACGTCTGGACCACGGCGGGGTACGTTACTTTTTTGTCCTTCTCCTGAGAACAGAGTGCTGAATGGGTTACCATAGGCTGTTCCTCGTGACAACAGGCTTCTACTACCCATTATACTACCTTCAGCTCGACGCATCCGAGCACAACCTGAGCCGGGAGTTCTCGTTCTACTGCGTACGCTCCATCTCCTCCCTACTCACTCTCCTCAAGTCTAACCTGTCACTCGCAGCTCGTCATTCTCAACTTTGCGTCCTTCGTCGGCCGTCTCTCGTCGGGCTTCGCGGCGCACACGGTCGGCGCGCCGCTCACGATCACGGTCTCCGCGGGCTGCTGCGCGGCGGTCATCCTCGGCATGATCGGTGTCGGAAGCGTCACGAGCGTCGTGCTCGTCGCGCTTTTCTTTGGCTTCTTCGCCGGCGCATGTGGGTGGCCGTGTCTCGAATAAGTAAAGCAGAACGCTGACGAGGTTGTAGATATCGCGCTAAACGCGCCGATGTTGGCTGTTCTGGCAGATAGTTTCGGAGAGATAGGGTACGTATTAAGCTGCCTCTCAGTGAAGGGGAATGTCAGCTAACGAGAATCGCAGAGCACGGATGGGCGTCGCGTTTGCTTTTGCAGCGATTGGCGGACTCATAGGTTCGCCGATTGCTGGCGCACTCCTTGGCGACTCCTACGTATGGTGGAAACCGGCAGTATTCGCAGGGGTACGCTACCTGTACCCCGCCACCTCGACCTCGCTAACCCCACTTCCAGATCTTCGCATTCGCGGGCTTCGGCTGCTTCTGCATGGCGTGCATAATTCTCAAGCGGCGTGGGAAGCTTTTGCCGCATCACCCATGATGATATCTTGCTATTTATTCACGATCTATATTACGAGCTCACGATATTTTATTCATACTGTCACACTAGTCATTCGCAATGCAGGGTTCCCAGGCTGACATGCATCTCTCAGTCACGTCACCTCTGGAGCGGAGGCGTGTCTGCGTCCAGGAGCGCCATGAGGAATGGCGGGTACCGCCCACCTTGCAGCGTCGCGTCCGCTTCTTCTGCGACGTGGCGGATGTCGGCGACCTCTTCCGAGGTCAGTTTGAGGTTCAACGCTGCGAGATTCTCATGGAGGGCCTGACCGCTTCTCAGCCCAGAGAAGACAACGACGGAGAGGACGACCTACCTCGGTCCGCGTCGTGCCTGGGATCGGTATGAAGCCCTGCGCGACGACCCATGCGAGCGCAACCTGCGCAGGCGTCGCGTTGTGGCGCGTGCCAATCGCCTGCAGCGCATCGACGACGCGCTGGATCCTCGGGAAGTTCTCTCGCGAATACTTGGGGATCAGCCGACGGAGGTCGCCCTCGACGAAGTCGTCTGGCGAACTCTTCCGCCTTCCATCAGCACAAGAACGGACGAACTCAAGGGGTGACGCACGAAGCGGCCGGTGAGGATGCCGCGTCCGAGCGGCGCGTACGCGACGAGCGCGACGCCGAGCTCGCGCGCCGCGGCGACGAGCCCGCTGCGCTCGAGGTCGAGTGTGAAGGGCGAGAACTCGATCTGCAGCGCCGTGATGGGATGCGTCGCGTGTGCGCGCCGCAGTGTCTCTGCTGAACACTCCGAGAGGCCGAGGTATTTAACTCGGCCTGCTCTGCGGCAGAACGGTCAGTGTATGATCCTCTCCGAGTGGAGAGTGAAACGGACTTGACTTCTTCTGCCATGGCACTGACGGTGACCTGGGTTGGGTCAACAAGTCAGGGAAGGAAGACCTGGTAAGAGGCGAGGCGCACTTCGATTGGGACGGTCTTGTCGACCCTGTGTATGTACCACAGGTCGATGTGGTCCGTCTGCAGCCGCTTTAGCGATTTCTCGAGGCCGTTGCGTATGTACTCTGGTTCGCCGTTGACAGGCCTGGCGACGTTCCCCGTTTGCCCAATCTTTGTCGCAAGGAATATCTTGCCGCGCATCCCCGTGCGCGCGAACCTACACCGAAGATCTTAGCCACTCCCTTCAAAAACGTTCATTACCACAGACACGCGTACCATTTTCCCAGCAGGTCCTCGTTGTCTTTGTACGCATCTGAGCTATCCCAGAATGTGCAGCCGCTCTCGTACAGTGTATCCAGGAACTGGGTCGTCTTGGATGAATCGCTCCCGTATCGACACCGGCAATGCGCACCTTCAGCCGCTCCTCGTCAGGCTTGACTATGCCGTAGAACGCGGAGAGACCCATGGCGCCATATCCAATCGCAGTGACCGCGGCGTTGCCCAACTTGCGCGTCGGGAGGGGCGACATTGTACTGTCCTTAGGCGACGCCCATATTGGCTTCCCTCCCCTTAATTATAGCCCTGCGCATAAGAGGAGTCAGCACTCCGACAGTTTCATCTGAAGGCACACGCTGGCTGCGGCGTACAGTGTGGGAAGGGGTGTCTCAGTCCGTAATACGCGGCCGAAATGATTCCGCTGTGTCCGTTGACAGGGGAGGTACCGAAGTTGCATCCATCTCATGACAGAAATACCTGAAGGCGCGTGAGATGGCTGTTCGCGGAGGGAGTATCATCGTACGTCTGCGTCACGCGTACGGTCTTCGTGCTTTGAAACAGTGTGGTGCTCACTCGACGCTTGATGAGAATGCGCAAATATCTGCCCTCCGAATGTACACCGTGACCACGCGCAAAGCCGCAAACATGGGCAACCGACTGGCCAGAGACGGTGCGAGTGTAGGCGGGTGTAGGCTTGGATTCAAGCGAAGTGTGCTAAACGCTGGAGTAACAAATAGTAAGCTAAGAGAACTTAGCCGCTGCTTATCTGGCTTATTCCCCCTAGTGACCGTTTACTTACTACGGTCAATAAGACAATCTTCACCACAGCCTACACCTCTTCTCGTGACGGTGGTGTTCTGCAAGGTAGTGGAAGGTGACTGACCGCACTATGGCTATATACACCCGCACTGACCACTTTGCAGAACAATCCAGGCGATGCTCAGTACGCTGCGTCGCGCAGAATCCGAAAATTTGCGTGGAAGATGGGCGTGCGAGCAGGCGGAAAAGGAGCAGCTCGAACGCGAAATCGCCAAGCGGCAAGCACGCATCCGCGAGCTTGACATTGCCATGCGAGTTACCCGGGGCGAGCTGGCTATGCTGGCTCCCGTGAATATGCTTCCGGACGACGTCATGATCGACATTCTTCACGTCGCGTACCTCCACGACTTCCCGCACTGCAGAGCCGACGACGGTCTCTATAACACCCATTCTCCCATCGCCTTCAGTCAGGTGTGTCGTCGCTGGCGACGTCTCGCGCTGGGCATGCCTGCACTCTGGACCTGTATCCACGTCACGCCTCAGCAAACCAAAGGCTATCCCGAAATGGCCAGGCTCTACATCACTCGCTCCAGGAATCGCGCACTTTCCATATCGTTCATTTGCTATTCAGAGCCCATAGAGCTGATTCCGGCTTTCGATGTATCAGGGGAAAAGTTTGCCAAAACCGTTTGGCCCCGGTATCGGGCGAGCTGGGAAGTGCTCTTGGCGCATACGAACCGGTGGAAGCACTGTGCGCTTTACAGCACCTTCGGCTTCATAGCCAGCGAACTTGCGGATAATCTCCGCGGCCGCATCCTACCCCGCCTGGAGTATTTTCGACATCAGCTCTGGGGCGAAGAAACGACGGGGTACCCAGGTATCCGCTTCTTTGCACCTAACCTCAAGCAGGTCGACCTCAATAACATCTACTCTGGGCTGCCAGAGACGGACGCATTCCGCAGACTCAGAGATCTGCAGTTGAGTGTATGTGGAGATGTTTCAGAGATCCTGATCGTCCTGCAGCACTGTGCGCCATCATTAGAGAGGCTGTCCCTCCGCGAGATGGATCTCTACCATGACGACGCAACCCTAGTGCAGCCCTCGATCCATCTTCCGCGTCTTCGGTCTGTGATACTGCACGACTTTCACGAGATTAACGTCAGCGCCACGTTCATTTCAAGAGTATTCCGCGGAGCGACAGGCCTCGAAGAGCTCATCGTTCACGACACTGGGCTTAACAGAGACTATCCAAGCCATGCCCGATTCTCCTTTCCCCAGTCCATCAGTACACTGCGTTATGGAGCAACCGAGCCAGAGTGGCGCATCATCCGCGAAAATCTGCCGGCACCATGCCCAGAGCTTGAGGAACTCGAGTTCTTTTCCGGCGCAGAAGAGATCTTGCACGACGTTCTCGACCTCTACCAGTCCTCCACAATCGTCGCTTGGCCGCGTCTCCGTACTCTCATTCTAGAGCCATACGATGATATGGATGAAGACACGCTGCTTCGCTTCATTGAATACCGCGTCCTCGTTGGCCGTCCGCTGCACACCGTCAAGCTCTCCGCCGAGACTTTGCAGCGACTCAGCTCTGAGACACTCGCTAAACTCTCAACTCATCCGACACGGCTCGTTAGCCACGCAGAAGATGCACGTAGTCCTCCATGGGATGAGCCATGGGACTACGGCAGGAACATCCCCGCGTATTTCCCGTGGAATGGGTCGCTCGAATGGTGGGACCAGTTCTGATCTGGCAGCCGTCGAACAGGTACGCACGCCCTTGTGTCCGGTCGTGTACACATTTACGGATTCTGTCTTAGATGGGCGTGGCAGGAATGGACAAGCCAGCTTGTGCCGTTCTCGGTCGCGCTTCTGAAGTTGGACGTCGCTGCAGCGGGGGCAGCAAAAATGTGGAGTATCAACAGCACGTGGCACCGGCTGTTGCGTCCTCTACACCGACAAATATCCTCGTCGGGGCAGCGTCCGTGTCAAGTTGCTCGACGACAGAAGCACGTCCACATTCCAAATCATGATTTCGGCGCTCCCTTTCCGTCGCACGGGCAGGATCAGGTCGATGTAAGGGTTAGAAGGGCGCTCATGATCTGTATGCAAGCCAGAGACTGCGACAACAATCTACGCTTTTACGATGCAGTTCGGGCGGTCATCAGCGGGGCGCGTGGTCGGGGATCGGTACGTACTGCGTAGGACTTTGTGGGAAGGCTGGCTGGGCTATCCTCAAATGATTGTGTGTGCAAACATTCATGTTTTCTTCATGACTCAATTATTCAAGTCATCGACGAGCCTGTCCCTCGAGATGATCGCTGGGCGTGGTAAGCAGTCTCCGGGTCTGTCTTGAAGCCTGCAGCGAAGTTGAATGACTTCACGACATTTACTAATCCTATAGACGCCAGAGTAAGTAACGCTACTTACTGTCGCTGATGCCGGCTTACTCCCGTTTCTAAGTGAGGTTAACTGCGTATCTGATCTGCCTCTTTCCCCGCCACCTCGTGCCTACCTAAAGCATAGAGCTAACTCACAACGACGGTATGAATGCACTTGAGTGCTAATACTCTACTCCCAGGCTGGTAGCTGAATCGTTCAGGCCAGATGACGTCCAGTACTTCGCGCCGGGCAGAATATAAAATTCTAGAGGAAGCGCTGTCGAAGCAAAAAGCCGAAAAGGAGCAGCTCGAGCGGAAGGCCGTGGAGATCCAGGCGCGAATACGACAACTAGACTCCGATATACTGTCTACAAAGTCGAGATGGACGATGCTCGCACCCGTCAACATGCTCCCGGACGACGTCATGATCGACATCCTCCACATCGCGTACCTCCACGACTTCCCGCATTGCAGGACTGATGACGGCCTCTGTCACACCAATTCGCCCATCGCGTTTAGCCAGGTGTGCCGTCGCTGGCGAGCCCTCGCGCTTGGAATGCCTGCGCTGTGGACCTGCATTCACGTCACGCCCCACCAGACCAAAGGCTACCAGGCAATGGCGGCACTCTATCTTGAACGCTCCAGGAAGAGGCCGGTATCTGTCACATTCCAAGCTCATCTGGAGCCCTCAGAGCTCTTCCCTGCCTTCAAACCTGGGTGGCAACATTCCGCTTGGCCTCGGTACCGGGCCAGCTGGGAGGTGTTGTTGGCCCAGTCCCACCGATGGAAGCGCTGCGCGGTGTACACCACATTTTCGATAATGTCGTCCCATATCACGCAATCCCTCCGTGGACGCATTCTTCCCCGCTTGCAGTACTTCGCACACTCGTTATCACTGGAGGGTACACAGAGCAACGGTGTCCGCTTCTTCGCGCCCAACCTTGGCCGCATGGACCTCATCAATGTCTCCCCAGGACATCCCAAGACAGACGCGTTCACCCGGCTTACAGAGCTCAAGCTCAGTGAATGCCCGAGCGTGCGGGAGCTCCAGAACGTACTATCGCAGACGCACCTTCTTCAGCAGTTGACGCTCAAGGACATCCAGTTGTACCACGGCTTTTTCGGCTGGACAGGTGATAGGCGGATCTACCTCCCCCACCTCCGGTCCTTGATACTCAGCGGCTACCATGAACACGACTTCGGTACGTCAGCGATCTCAGAAATATTCCGCTGCGCTCCGCACCTCGTCGAGCTGGTCCTCTGGGACGCCGACATTGTTGGTTCGGAGCTGAAGCTCGGCACACTGTCTATACCTCAATCTTTGCGCATCCTGCGCTACGGAGACTTCTGGATGGACAGCCGCGAGATAACGCCCAGCATTCCGGCGCTATTTCCCGGACTCGAGGAACTCCACTTCAACTGCGAGGTCGCTGTGGAAGTGCTGCACACGATGATCGAGCTTCACGAGTCGTCGGGTGTGGTCCCGCTGCCAAACCTCCGCACCCTCGTCTTCCCCGGGCATGTCGTCCACTTCGAAGACCCGCTAGGCGCTTTCCTCAAGCATCGCGCAAAGATCGGGCATCCTATACACACTGTCCGGCTCTCTAAGTACGCTTGGCGCAATCTTCATCGAAGAAGCCGGACCCTTCTGGCGAAGCATGCCTCGCAGATCATTACCCACTCTGGGAAGGACGATGGGGTGCAATGGGACTGGATAGATTGCGACTGGAATGGTGAGCTGAATGTCCCTGTATATATGCCGTGGGACGGGTCGTTCGATTGGTGGGACCAGTTTTAGCTCTATCCAGGTGCTGCTTTTGCTACTCAACGATGTACACTACAGAGCGAAAATTAGATCAGGTTCACTCCGACTCCGTATGGTGTTTAATGTCCCAGCTCTTCGCGGTGCAGTGTCATTACTACCTGCGTGCCAGTACTCACTGACCACTGTCAAGTTGAGCATATGCTTTGGCTACCCCCAGATATCCCTCGTATTAATCTGAGCACGTGTAAGAGACGAGTGCCTGCTCAGCTTGGCGCTCCAATCTCCGAGCGCAAAAGCCGCTCGAGATCTTTGACGGTCTTCAGGCTGTCCCCGACTGAAGGTGCGCGGTATTATCAGAGCTTCCTACCTTCGTAGCCACATACATAAGCTGACAAACGTTTCCTATATTTTCCACAGAGCTTCGTAGCCCGGCGAATATCGTGTCAACGGTATGACATGAGTCGGGGCCCGACCGAGCGAGGGAGGGCTTAGTATAAGTACACCTCAACCAACAGCCAGTTCTGAACAGAACTCCCCTCTCTCCTGCAATGTCCTCTTACAAGAACACATACCCCCCGGACGCACCTCCGCCCCCATACCCTGCTGACGGCCGACAATACGTACCTGCAGCATATCCGGCGCCAAACGGCCCGCCGTCCACCCAGCCCGACACTTCGTCCGTCGCTGGGCCCAGCAGCGGTGGAATCGGCGGCTTCATGAGGGGCCTTACCGGTCAGGTCCCGAGCGACCTGTTGAACCCGCCGCCGCCCTCGTTCTCCCGCCCGCCGCGCCGCGAGCTGCCATACACGCCGTTCGCGCCTCTCACCGTGGTGGGCATAGGCACGTCACTCGACAAGGGCTTCCCCGCCATCCCCCCACCGGCCGCTATGCAGCCGCACCCTTTTGCAACGCACGACGTGTGCGAGGATGACTGGGTGCGCTTCGTCGGCGACATCCAGAAGGCGGGTAAGCTGTCGCCGATGAACCGCATCGTCGCGGGTGTGGCGCCGCTCGCGATGGGCATTGGTCTGGCGGGTAAGTGCGTAAGCGTGGCGTATGTTCATATATGACTGAAGCATGGGCCAAGGGTTCTTCGTCTCGCGAGCAATCGAGGCGCGGATGAAGAGAAGCAAGAGCGCACCTGCAACGCAGATCGTAGACCATTGGAACCATGTACGTACGCTTGACGTTTCGATTTCGCTCCCATCTGACTGCCGCAGTACTTCTTCTGGCCGCGCGGCATGGAGGTGGACCTCATCCATGGCCGTCATGTCTACACCGAGCGCGAGACGCTTCCCGCGGATCTGGCACGGGTCGGGTACATGCCTACCGCGGCGGAAGGCTCCGATTTAGACTCGGACGTGGAAGAAGAGCGCCGTACTGGTGCGCACCCCGCCGGCATCGCCATTGGTGATCGCAGGTCAGAGAGGCGGGCGCGCAGAGAGGACCGGCGGTCAAGGAGGCGCGACCGTCGTGACAACAGGAGTGACGAGCGTAATGCACGGCAAGAGCCATGGAAGCTTGTCATCACCTACAGACCTCCAGCTTAGTTAGGACAGGCTTTGCTACGTATTTCGTTCCAGCTACGTGATCTGCAGAGCCTGATGTGCCGCGGTCGTGTAGGTTCTTGTGGTCCGCGTAATTTCGTCTCCAGTGAATGCGAATTCACGCCGTCATGGTCATAGAAAATAACGTATTAGATCCGCGCCAAGGTCACACACATGCCTCTGGAACGACGAGCCTTTGAGGTTGTATGCTTCTAGGATGTGAGCGTGAGCACTTGGCGATGCAGAACTGCCTCCATCGATTCATACCGTGTCTAGAACAAGTGCATCGCACGCCCCGCGTAAACATGCGGATTCGTCGCCTGAAAGCCTCATGCGACTATGGAGCGCGCTGCTTACGTTCCTTGGGCACAGTGCTAGCATGCGAACATCGGAACGAACCTGTGGTACGTAGCTACGGACGCAATTCTCGGCTTGCTGTAACAAAAGCTTCTCCACAGCGTATCTTGAGCTCCGCTGGGTCCAGTGCGTCCTCGCACTGGCCCTGGGTTCATTAGCAATACGGAGACAGGAGCGTCTGCAAGGATAGCGTGTGTGCGGCGGAAAGAACCCCTCGCCCGAGGCCGGGAGCTGTGCCACTCGGCAGCGCGCGCCATTCCGCTGGGCCGCGGGTCGGCCTCGTTCGTCGATTTTTGTAGGTCCCGCAAGCCTTCGCGATTCCGTCCGTGCCCCACCTGTGGAGAATTTATGGACTAAATGTTCATGACGTTCACGAGCAGGACATTCAAGGCGGCATTAGAAGCTATCGCCTATCACTAAGCCACCGCCCCCTAGGACGACGCGGACGTCGAGACGCACAGCCTCAAAAGACGTAGGCAGTGAAGATCATTTCGCAACCGCAGTACTGGGCGACATTGTCAATCCACCAATAGCGTGGAGAGTTCGGGCCCCGGAGGAGGCTCATAAAAACGGAGGCCAAGAAATCATTGGAGAGCAACCCAGTCGATCCCGCAATGTCCGACAAGCACACATACTCCTACGACGCCCCTCCTCCTCAGTACCTCTCAGATGACCACTACAACGCGTACAGGTCGTCTTCGAGGCAGCCCTCGCCCCAGCCCCAGCCCCAGCCTCAGTCGTCTCCTGTCCCCAGCTCGAGCAGCCCGCGCGCTGGCGGTGGCTTCTTGCAGGGGCTCTCGGGCAGCGAGATGAGCGATTTTCTCAATCCTCCCCCGCCGTCGTTCTCGCGCGCACCGCGCCGCGAGCTCCCGTACTCGCCCTTCCCGCCGCTCACCGCGCTGAGCGCGGGCGGCACGCTCGAGAAGGGCTTCGCGCCGCTGCCGCCCCCAAGCGCGGTGCAGCCGCACCCGTTCGCGACGCACGATGTCTGCGAAGACGACTGGGTGCGCTTCATCGGCGACATCCAGAAGGTCGGCAAGCTCTCGCCGATGAACAAGATCGTCGCGAACGTCGCGCCGATCACCATGCACGTCGGCGTCGCAGGTGGGTACGGCTCGCGCTCCTCTCACGCCTAGGCTGACCGCGCCGCCACGCAGGATTCTTCATCACCCGCGCCATTGAGAACGGCATGCGTCGGCGCAAGATCGCGCCCGTGACGCAGCTCATCGAGCACTGGAACCACGTACGTCCTGCCCCCAGCCCCGCGCGCACACACGACTGACACAGTCTGCAGTACTTCTTCTGGCCGCGCGGCATGCAGGTCGACCTCACGCACGGGCGTTACGTCTACTCGGCGCGCGACGAGATCTCGCCGGAGCTCACGCGCGGGGGCTACGTGCCCTCCGCGGCGGACGACGACTCCGACTCTGACTCTGACTCGGACGACGACGCGCGCGACCGGCGCAGTGCCCGCCCACCCAGCGCCGACAACCGCCGTGAGGGCCGCACGCGGAGCGAGGAGCGCCGCGACAAGAGGCGCGAGAAGCGGGCGCGGAGCGAGGAGAAGAAGCAGGCGAAGCGGGAGAGGAGCAGGGAGCGCAAGGCGAGGAAGGATGAGAAGCGGGCGCGGAAGCGCGAGCGCCAGGACAGGAAGAAGGGCGAGAAGGATCTGAAGCACGAGCCGTGGAAGCTGGTCATCACGTACAAGGCTCCCGCATATTGACCTTGACTGACGTCCTCTCGAAGTAGATCTCTTCGTTGTGACGATGTGGAATATCGTGTATTTATTACCCTGACCACTACACGCGAGCTGTATCTTCGCATGCAGTCGCTGAATATTCATGTTAAGTGACTGCGTTCAAAATTGGTCCCACCAGCGGAGCGATCCGTGCCAAGGGAGATACACGGGTACGTTGCGGGTAACGTCCCATATCTCATACAGCCGATGGCTCCCCGCGTCCTCGGCATGACATATGAGCTGTACGGGATGTGATGCGAGGATGGCAAGGGCCTCGCGGCTGAGCTCCTTCAAGGTCTGCGCGGAGGCCTTGATAGTACTCACTGGGTAGCCGATTTGAGTGCGATGCTTGACAAAGCGAAGAAGCGTGCTCTCGGGAATAGTGGCTTGTGGGGGTAAAATCAGGGTTTGGAGGCGCGGCCAAGAGATGATCCTGGACGACTGGTAGAGGTGAAAGATCGCATCCAGGACACGAGGAGCTATCGCGAAGAGCTCGAGCTCGCGGAGCTCCGGGAACGGTGGCGGCATGTCGTTCCGAATGATGGCGCAGTCTCTTTCCAAAGCTCCGTATCGCAGGATGCGGAGGGACTGGGACAAGGGGAGACGGGAATCCTGGTGTTCTTCTACAACAATATTGGCGTTCGAGATTATAAGCTCGTCGAGAGCTGGCGCGCCGCGGAGTATCACGGATATGAACGTGCCATTCCAAGCGCTCTCCTCACAATAACTGATCAGCGCCAGGATATGAAGACGTGGGAGATGGATCGATACTGGAATTGGGTCACCGAACCCATGATGAAGATGAATGTGACTGAGGGTCAATTTTTCGAGGGAAGGAGCACAATGTCGCAGGGCGTTCAAAATTTCCGAAACTTCGCAACAGGAGGCTACTTTCAGCTCTGTCAGCCGTCGGAAAGCGTCTGTTTCTGGTACACGGATGCATAGGTTGTGGAGGTCTAGGTGCTTGAGATTTGGTGCGAAGAAACGAACGGGTGCCCTAGGCATGAACTCCTCGTCATATAGCTGATGTCGAAAATACTGTAAGCGGGGTAGAATGCGTCCAGTCAGGCTGTGTGTAAGTCGGGCAGCGATCTTGCCGAAAGTGCTGAAGAGCGCACAGGCTTTCCACCTGTGCGACTGCTCCAAAAGGATTTCCCAACTTGTCCAGTATCGAGAGAAGCTGTGGCGGTTGAAAAATTCCCACGAGGCGTCCATGTAAGGAATGCGAGAGAGGGGATCGGAGTAACAGACAAAAGACACCGACAGTGCGCGGTTTCTGGAGCGTGTGAGGTAGAGCTTGGCCATCTCGGGGTAACCCTTGGTCTGTAGCGGCGTGACGTGGATGCATGTCCACAGCGAGGCCATGCCGAGCGCGAGACGCCGCCAACGGCGACAGACCTGGCTGAAAGCGATGGGAGAGTGGGTGTTATAGAGACCGTCATCGGCTCTGCAGTGCGGGAAGTCGTGGAGGTACGCGACGCGAAGGATGTCGATCATGACATCATCCGGAAGTATGTTGACGGGAGCCAGCAGCGCAAGTCCTTCTCGAATGGACTGTATGGACGTATCGACCTCGCGCAGACGTGCCTCGCGCTCCGCGATTTCACGGGCGAGTCGCTGCCTCTCTGCCGTTTCGCTGGTCCACTTGCTCTGCAAGGCAGCGTACTCTGCTCGACGCAGCGTGCTGCACATCCTAGGAGTATAATTGACGATGCGTTGAGCAGAGACGATGTAGATCCATAGTCAACATACCTGGTTAGTGGATGGTGGTTGAAAACAAAGTTTGTGAAGACAGCATGACCCAAGTAACGATTAGTAAGCTTCTACTGTTACTCACTGTAAGTCAGGCGTCTAATGCGATAAGAGTCCAGCTTACCCACTACTTATCTAGCTTTCTTACTGTAAGCTATCCTCTGGCCGCAGCCACAGCAAGCACTGGCGAGGTCAACGAAAACGGCCTCTCTCAACGCAGATCAATTATGGTCCATGATTTTAGACATCAATTAAACTTCCAGAGGAACTATCGTCGAGCAGAGGCCGGGGGTCTGTACGTGATGACCAGCTTCCACTGCTCATCTCTAGCGTATCGGTCATTGAGCCTGTTGTCACGCCGCTCCCTCCTCATCGCCCGCTTCTCCTCTCGCCGCGCGCGTTTCGCGTCGCGCCGAGCCCGCTTCGCCGCACGTTTCTGTTCTCTCCGGCTCATCATCTCGCTCGTCCATGCGGTGTTGCCCGGCCGCTCGTAGTCCGAGTCCGAGTCGTCTTCATCATCGGACTCGTCGCCGCGTGTGTAGCCGTCGCGGGCGAGGTCCCCAGGCAAACGGCCGGAGCGCGTGAAGACGCGACTCCCGTGCACGAGGTTCACCTCCATGAGGCGCGGGTGGAAGAAGTACTGGACATTAATGTTGGTCAGCGCAAGGCAGACCCGAGCAGGCGCGAAGACGTACAGCATTCCAGTGCTCGACGAGCTGCGATACTGGGCCGCTCCTGTCGGTTCGAAACGCAGCCTCAATACCCTTGCTCAGAATCGTACCTGGCGGCGCGTCAGGGTGTATTCAAGGGAGTCAAAACCGTCAACTCTCACCAATGATACCTGGCCGATCGCCGGCACCGGTCGCGACTCTGCTCGCAACAGGGTTGGCTGCAGCCTGGTGTATGTGTCCGAGGAAGGACGTCCAGTCTTGCTCGTTGACGTCGTGCGCCATGAACGGGTGCGGCGTGAGGTGGCTTGGGGGCGGAAGCAGTGGGAAGCCGCGATCGAGGTTTTTGTCGAGGCTCACCGCGACGAGCGGCGGAAAGGCCGTGTACGGAAACTGCTGCTGCGGCGCGCGCGAAAAAGATGGAGGCGGCGACGCGAGGAGGTCGCGCACGCCGTCGTTGCCCATGAGCATCCCGACGAGGCCGCTGATGGGTCCGCCGGCGGCGCCCCGAGGCCCCGCCCCGAGGCCCGCCCCAAGCAGTACCCGTGATGGACCTGCGCCTGCCCCGGACTGGTCGTATGGCGATTTCCCGTAAGTGTACGACGAGGCAGGTGACGAGCCGTAGGGCGCATAGGCAGCCGGGGGGACGGGAGATGAGGTACTTGAGCTCGGCACGCTCCTCATGCTCGGGCTTCCCTGGGGTTGACGCGAAGGCTGCTGGTCGTAGCCGTACTCGGGCTGAGGCATCATGTCCTTCGTCTCGAAGGCCGGCGGCGGGCCCGCAGGCGGCATGTACGGGCTGTGCCTCGGGTCCGCACCTTCGTCTCTGCGGTCAGCGCCCGACGCGGTACCGCGGAAGGGGTTGCTGGGAGACGCTTTTCCCTCGTCTTCGTACGCAGGAGGTGCATCTTCTTCGTGGTATTCGAGGCGGGAGGTCGACTTCTCGGACGGTTGTTCCTTGGAGTCGACGATCATGGTGTGTAGTGAAGTGCTTGATAGGAGGTGGGTGAGTTGTGCTTTGCAGCGTCGCCGTCCGCGACCTTTTATATGATGAGGGTGCACCTAGTCGTGATAGCAGGGATCAGATGAACGTCACAGCCCCAGAAGTTAGGTACGACATACTGTTCATCGCAATTAGCGGAGGCAATGTCGGTGATGGACTGCGTCGAGATCGGGGGCCGGAAGCAGGCCTCGTGCGCAGCTGCAGCCACCGGCAGTCTACCAATCATCGCGCGTTCCGCAGCTTGCGGGCGCCGTAGAGGAGGCTGCTGGTGGCCTGTGCAATGGGCACGCTGTCAGTGAGGCGCAGAATAACACGGAAGCCATCGCAGACGGCTCATTTCCGTCTCAGGTGACGCATCGGCGACATAACGACCCGTGGAGAAGTTCTGGCTCTTCGGACGAGGTCGACTTGTAGCGCTGTACATCATAGAGTTTATTGCAAGCGACACGCTCATCGATGCAGCAAAGTCGTGCACCGGATAGCGATTGAGAACTCAACGAGACAGGGCGAGCGTGAGAGACAAAGCAGAGATAGGTATGAAAGAGGGGCACGAAAGCGCTTCGCAGGCGGTTTGGCCCCGGTCCCTCTCAGCCAGTTGTGTATACGTAGGCTCAGTACTTCTGGGGTCGGGTTTTGAGGTTGTCGACCTCTCAACGAATAAAATTAAATACGCTGTCCTGAGGCACATCCAGAACACGCAAAGACAGCTACTGCGGAACGTCCAACTAAAAGTCCCTAGTCTCAAGGAAGGAAGGTATCATCGCAAAGGCCTAGACGAGATGAGCAGCTTCCAAGGCTCGTTGGACTGGCCGCTGCCACCGCACACGTAGCCTTCGCGGACGAGTTCCGGGGACAGGCGGCCGGACGTCGTGTAGACATTACGCCCGTGCGCGAGGTTGACCTCCATTTGGCGGGGGTGGAAGAAGTACTACACACGATGCGGCTCATCAGCAGGAAGGTAGGGGATGGAAATAGTCGCAGGGGCGTACGCTGTTCCATTGGTCGACCACTTGGGTGACTGCGCCGCTGCGGCTGCTGCTGGACGCAGCGTCGACGCCCATGCTAACGAGTGTACCTGATCAAGAGATTAGCAGATAGCAAAACGAGACGAAGGGACATTGACACGCACCAACAAGACTAGGCCTTCCGAAACGGCCTACAGTCACGGGCGTATTTGCGTTCGTATTGACACCGGCCTGCTGGATGTCCCCGAGGAAGGACGTCCAGTCGACCTCGCTCACGTCGTGCGCCATGAAGGGGTGCGGGTTCAGTTGGCTTGGGGGCGGGGCGAGCGGGAAGCCGCGGTCGAGGTGCTTGTCGAAGCTCACAGCGACGAGCGGAGGGAAGGGGGAGTACGGGAACTGCGGCTGCGGCGTGCGCGAGAACGACGGCGGGGTCGACGACGGCATGCTGCGCGCGCCGTCGTCGTCGTTATCCACTAGCGACCCTACAAGACCAAGGACGCCGCGACGCCGGG
Source organism: Phanerochaete sordida (assembly GCA_019973155.2). Taxonomy (NCBI): domain Eukaryota; kingdom Fungi; phylum Basidiomycota; class Agaricomycetes; order Polyporales; family Phanerochaetaceae; genus Phanerochaete; species Phanerochaete sordida. The sequence goes on from BPQB01000034.1 coordinate 115,974, forward strand.
AACGAGGGCCCACGCCGAGGGCCGTCGAAACCAGGGGGGTCCTGCGGTATCCGCGGTAGCCGTACGCATACCGGTCAGCGACGACGGTGGTGGGCTGGACGTAGGTCACGGGTGCAGGTTGGTAAGTGGGGGTGGGTGACGGTGCGTAGGGTGCGAAGGCGGATGTCGGGGGCGGAGAAGACATGCCCATCATCCTGGAGTTTCCCTGGCCCTGGTACGAGGGTTGTTGGTCGTAATACCCGTGCTCAGGCTGGGCAAAGTTTGTCGTTCCCCCGAACTGCGGCGGAGGCCCCGCAGGGGGCATGTATGGGCTGCGCTGCCGGGGCGGAGCTTGACCCTCGAAGACACCGCGCGACGAAGGATCCTGGAAAGGATCGCGCGGGGACGATCTCCCCTTCCCTTCATACGCAGGGAGTCCGTCGTGTTCGTGGTACTCGTAGCTGTACGTCGAATTGGCGGAAAGGCCTTCCTTGAAGTCGGACATGGCGTGAGGTGAGATGTTGGAGAAGAGGGTTGAACGTGTGCCCCGCAGTGTGGCTGCCCTCGCTCTGTTATGCGAGTACTGGCGTCAGGGTGCGTCTGATTGTGACACCATGGATCAAATGTGCAGTACAGCCCTAGAACTTAGCTTCGAGCCGCTGCAATTAGCGGGGGGCAATGCGGTTGATGAAGGGATGGCTGCTGCCAGTGCTGTGACTAGTCGGCAGGTAGAAGCAGCGACGTGCTTTCTCCGATTTTGAAGCCAGCTATTCGACAATGGTCGGTCCCGGTGCAGCGTATGTCACATTCGTAGTTCGCGGCCGTCATCTGAGCATGTCACTGGTAAGGTGAGGCATGGAAGACCCTCGAGCCCAACAGCCACCGCAGGCAGTTTTACCACTTCCAGCGATGACGAACAACGGCGACCGGAGACCCGTGGGCGATGGCGGGCACTGGGCAACCGTGTTGGCTCTTCTGAGGCTTTCAAGATTGCAGAGATGCGGGGTTGGTGCAAGCGAGATGCATGTATAGAAACAATATGTATTCGATGACGTGTAGCTAGCGTATGCAAACCTGAGGAGACAGGGTGAGTATAAGCAGGAGCACGGGGAGAGAGGCGAAGGATCAGAGAAGCCAGTGTTTTCTTTTTCCCTGCGAAGCACAGTTCTCACACCATCCAGGCCGGCATGCACCAAGACGGCGCACGCTGACACAACCGCCGCGAACGACAGCAGGACGATGCGAGACGCTCCACAGGACGTTCAACGAATGGATGAACTTATTTTCGTCTTCTCAAGCTATTGGCCGATGCGACACCCACCTCCGTTCATCATCCACTTTCGCCCCACGATCAGATAGAAGAACAGGATCTGAAAGGGTATGTCAGTAAGCTTGTCTAGATACCATCGAATGGGATGAAGGTCAGAATTGAGAGTTTTTGGTATACAGGTTGTCCACAAGGAGGTTTCCCTCTCTTTCGGAAGCAGAACTGTTTAAGTGTTCATCACAGAGAGCAAAGCGTCTCTGGCTAAGAAAGAGGAACGTGACACTCACCAATACAGCCTCGACAACAGGAGCAACAGCGAGAACGACGTCAAGCGCGACGAGCGACAAGATTTTCGCGGTGGCGCGCGCTTTAACGCATGCTGTACAGTCCCAGAAACTCCGCTGATCATTTCGAGGTCCGCAAACCCTTTTATTCCTCCGGCGCTCGCGCTTTGCTCGTGGGTTTTTCGTTGTCGCGTGCACACTGCCGTCCCCTCTCGCGTTCTCGCCTCCCAAGATGTTTGTAACATAGGTGAGCATCCTTTCTCTGACGCTGCTGGCGATGAAGATAGTTTTATCCATAAACACTCGAGTTGGCGACACACCATGAGCCTTACTCACTTAACATGCATCACCAACGGAGCCTTCTCTTGCCTACCCATGTACTGCGACAGTTCTGACCCTACCGTCCTTCTAGGTTGTCTATATCTGGATCGAAAATGCGATGAACATGTTCGAGTCGGTGGGTATCACGCGCCCCGGGCCTTGCGATATTCCCATCTCCGCCTTGAGACGATAACACCTAGCGGGCGACGAGTCCTCAGGACTCCGACCATGGGCCCTCAAGCTAGCATACACCACCCACTGAGGGCTCTGCCAAGTCTACGACGCGTTCGATCAGGTTGCTCACGCGTCTTGACAGCTACAAGCGTGGCTATATTCTGTCTGTAGAGCCTTGTGAGTGTTTGTTTCTCTTCACCATGCCTCTTCGCCCGCGATGTTCCAAAAAATTTACAAGCATATGTCCGACTCTTGATGAAGGACAGCGTATGTTCTCTGAGGCCCCCATCCGTCGTTGCCGAGTTGCTTCCCGTAACTGACCGCATCTCTCCAGGTATCACGCTTCTCGCCACCTTTCGTATAGTTCCCGCGAATAAGATGTGCTAGGACTAGATAGCGTACTCATTGTATAGTAGTGCAAGGACTCAATCTAACATCTATGATATCCCTACCCCGCATGAGAGCGCAAGCTTACGGCCCTGCTTGAGGATGTCCTTGGATCGTCTGCAGCACGAGAGACCAGACGTAAGTGAGCCATATCACGACCGTGCCCTGTATCATGATTTGAAACTTGGAGCTGGCGCGACTGGGCACACGGGATAGCGAAACGCCAGCAATATATTCTTCACCCTGAGTTCTTCTCACCGCACACCGTTACCTCCCTCCCCTTTCTCTTCTCCTCCATCTCCCCTAGCTCTATATGATCCTGTAATCCCTCAACGCCCTCATTTCACGACCAAAACACAGTCACGACAACCGCCCACTATTTTCATAATGAACCCAGGCTCGCGCCTCGGTGTGGCAGCGCACCCCCGCACAGCGTCCGCCGACTCCACGAGCTCATCGGACGATGCTTACGAAACCGGCTACACGACGCCCGAGCTTCCTCGCGGCCCTAGAGCTGTTGCCTTCGCGGGGCCATGGAACGAGAAAGGCGAGCATGGTGCCGGCGAAGACGTAGAGGTCGTTCGTAGCATCGGCATCGCGCCCGACGAGTTCTACGAGCGCACGCTCAGCCCATGGCGCGCTGCGCTCAGGCGACAGGTCCTTCGTAGCCTGGCATGGGAGTCCAAGGTCATCGGGGCCATGCAGGTGCGTCTCGTTGGACTCGAGTTTAGGCAGCCGTCCGCTGACACTGTTCACACAGGAGCGCGTCCGCACGCCGTTCCTCGATATGTACTTCATGAACACATCCACCCTGGGAACACACACGTTCTTCATGACTATGCTGCCGAGTCTCATCTTCTTCGGATACCGCGACGTCTCATCGAGGTACGTGCAGAATGCCGTCGCTTCAAGCAAATCCTGACGTCTGTAACAGTCTGATTTTCGTGCTCGCGCTCGGAGTGTACCTCTCCTCCGTGATCAAGGATCTTGTGTGCGCACCGAGACCCTTCATACCTCCTGTCACCAGGATCAGTACGTCCACAAACCTTGCATGCACATCTGTTACTGACGAGGGCCGAACGCAGCTATTGGCAACCATCACTTGGAATACGGCTTCCCTTCGACGCATTCGACAAACAGCGTGACTATCGCACTGTTCTTCTTTTCCATCGTCCATCGCCTCTACACGACTCCTGCCGCCGCTCTCTCGTCCCCAATTGCGCCGACAGACCCGCTCACACTCAACACCACCCATGTCGTTCAGGACGTTCTGCCCCACACTGCCATTTCTACCACCACCTACATCATCTCCATCATCCTTCTGGTGACCTACTGCCTATCTATCGTATATGGCCGACTGTACACGGGCATGCACAGTTTCACCGACTGTGCATTTGGCGTCCTCCTTGGAGCTGCAATCTGGGGATTCCATGCGCTTACCGGTGATATCATGGACCAGTGGTTGCGTACTCCGGGCTGGCTTGGTGAGCGTCCTCCTAGTATAGAAGTCACTCGTATCTGATTGCGTGCAGTCCCTGCCATTGTTATTCCGACAGGCCTTCTCCTGGTGCATCGCCACCCCGAACCCGTGGAGGATTGCCCATGCTTCGAGGATGCGATCGCGTTCATGGCTGTTGTCATGGGCGAGTTCCTGACGCGATGGTTCATGGCGAACTACGGCTTTGACAAAGACTTCTTTGTCACTCGTATGCCGGGTAGGATTTCCGGCACGCCATCTGAGATGTGGGCCTGGTGGAGTATCGCTGCTGCAAAGATGGTCATCGGTAAGTCTGCGCCTGCACGTCCGGCGAGCAGCGACTAACCTCTGACGCGCGTCTCAGGCATCCTGACAATCTTCGCGTGGCGTATCTTTGCCAAGTTCTTGCTGCATCGGATCCTACCGCCGACCTTCCGATTCCTGGGTCAACTCATGACTTTGCCGCACCGCCGGTTCTACACGCCTGCGACGGACTACAAGAACGTGCCGCCGGAGAAGGGCTTGCGTCCCATTCCGTCCGTGCTTGACCTGCCCGGCATGCTCGAGCTCGACGCGGACGGCGTGAGTACCGCGCATGCTGGCTACGGAAAGGGGCAGGATCTCAAGCTGCGCGTTGGGCGGGGCGGTAAGGCGGAGAAGGCAAACGCATCGGGCCGCGAGGGGTTAGGGCTCGGCTTGGAGGAGTTCGGCGGCAAGCCCGTCGAGGAGGTGAAGCACTACGATGCGGACGGTAAGCGGCCCCGTTTTCTCCACTGTATCACGAGAAGCTCATCGTGTTCCCAGTGCTCACGAAGGTGTTTGTATACTGCGGCATCGCCATCCTAGCGTGCGGTGTGATGCCGGTCCTGTTCGAGGTGATTGGGTGGGGCCTGTGAGGCTTTGGAACGGCCGTTGTAACTTATGGTGTCGGAAGCCCCGACTATCTTGACATACCCTATCTACATGTACAGCACACGCCCTGCAGGCCCTGCATGACTTCGTTAATGGACCCTATAATTCGCGCTTTCTGACCTTTGAGTATGACTGTAGCTGCTTACGAAAGGCAGAAAAACCTGCGGTAAAACCAAGCTGCAAGTGGATGTTGGCTCGGTGTGGTTCTCGCGAACATCCCTGCTCGGGAAGAAACGAACTGGCGACTCCAGCCACTGAGTCAGAGGCGGGAACCGACGCTGACGAGACACCAATCATGACGAAAGCGTGACTCGCGCACCGCCTTCTTGGTCTCGCTGGGCTGCAGTGCTCCGGGTCGCGCGACCAGCGATGAGCCTCGAGTAAAGGAGAAAACCGTTGACATGCTCTAACTAGCAGCTTTAAAGCCTTGCGAGGGCTGCTTGTAGGTGCACGAAAGCGGGACTGACAAGGTACGGTGGACTTTCGCGACGCGAACGCTTCCAAATTTAGTAAGTCTGCAACTAAGCCGGCCGTGAACGTCGTCGGTCGCACATAACCATGTTGCCCGCTGTATACCCAGGTCCAGGACGTTGGCAACGTCGTCAAGCATAAAAGCCAGCAATTTGTCTCGATAGGAACGTTTTATCGCCCGCCTAGTCAGCGTCGGAAGGCATACGAAAGCGGCCGAACAGGCACGTTGCGCTGCGGCACAGGGCGCTAAACTCTTTGTCTCTCTCCACCACCACCTCACCCTCGACGTCGCTTTCCACCCGTTCATCGCTCAGTTTTTGACCTTTACCTCTATCGTTCCCACTCGCCATGATGGCTGACTTCGCACAACCACCAACCTTTGAAGACTTCTTCAACTTTGACATGTTCGCTGGTCCGTCTACAGGTCCAGGTACCTCCTCTTCGCGCTCCTCCTCGAGCTCCCCGTCGCAGTCGTATGCTGCTCTCCCCCAGACGCCTCCGACGGCGTTCGAGATGGCATTCAACCCCGACAGCCAGTTCTTCACCGACCCGTACCTCGAGGACGACTTCACGAAGCTCGAGCCACAGGCCGTAGCGCCCATGTCTACGACGTCGCACGGCTTCATGAGTGACTTCCCTCCTATCTTCGAGGAAAGCAGCTCAGATAGCTCGGGCGACTCTCCCGGCACGATCGACCCTCAACTCGTTGAGACCCCCGCCACATCTTCCCGAAGCGAGTTCGGTGATGAGGAGGAGGAGCACGAGGAAGAGGAGGCCGCGATGGCCGAAGACGACGGCATCGCTGTTCCCAAGGTGGGGGGAAAGGGAAAGCTGCGCAAGGGCACCGTGACCTCGGGAGGTGTCTCCAAGAAGATCCTTGCTCCCGAGAAGAGGGACAAGACACCATCTCCAGCTATGCTCTCGACCACCACCATGGACCCCGACGACTGGAGGCCGACTCCTGAAGAATATAAGAGGATGTCGAGCAAGGAGAAACGCCAGTTGCGCAACAAGATCAGCGCAAGGAATTTCCGTGTGAGGCGAAAGGGTCAGTTGCACACGCGTTTGTCGATCATCGATTCATTTAACTAACACGCTGCTCTAGAGTACATCTCGACTCTAGAAGGCGACATTGCCGAGCGTGACCGACTGCTGGACGCTATCCGGACAGAGCTGCGTAGCACCTCCGACGAGAACAAGGCGCTGCGGCAAGAGATTGACGCGCTGAAGAGGGCGCTCCTCGATGGCAGAGGCCGCGCGGACACCCCTGTGCTCCCACCGCCTGCGCCCCTGCCGCCGATATCCGCCGCGGCTGCGCTCGCCGGTTCTGGCCTCAAGAGCCCGCCGCCGACACCATCCCCTGTCCCAAAGAGTCCGATGCTCACCCCCAATGTGCACAAGGACCTCCCCATGTCCCCTCGTCTCGCAGGCCGCAACTTCTGGGGCGGCAACCTCGGCCTCGGCGGCATTGCGCCCGTGCACACTACGCTCGTTCCCGATCTGTCGAGCGTGCTCTCCGGCAAACCTCCCACTGCCCAGCGCAGCTCGGGCCTGCAGGAGAACATCAACCCGCAGCTCAACGGCCAGATGCAGCCCGAGAAGACCATGGAAATCTCGATGCCGATGACGCCGTTCGACTCTTTCACGGAGATGAACCCGTTCACGATGAAGACTCTCGATGCGTATGTCTGCTCTTGCAACGCTGTCTACACGTTACTGACCGTCGCTCTAGCTACCGGATGCACCTCTGGACGCGGATGGCTCAGCAGCAGGCTCACATGCGTGCCGCGAATGGGCAGCCGTCGACGGACAGCAGCAGGAGCCCGTCACCGCAGCAGCTCAGCGGTCTCGCGACGAATCTGCGTCCGCACTATTTTGCGAAGAGCTCCTCTGTTCTGTCCTCGGTGCTCTCCGGCAAGTCGGCTACGAACGCATACCCGTCGCCTCCGTCGTCGCCCCCGACAGTCCACGCGACGCTTCCGGGCCAACTTCCCGGCAAGCAGCAAGTCACGCCGTCGCAGCAGCAGGCGATGCTCGCGAGCATGGCCTCGCAGACGCTTCTCGGCAAGCTGGGGTCTGCCTTCTGGGACGCGTTCTCGGGCGGCTCGCCCTCGACGTCGAAGCTCGACACCGACAAGGTTCGCAAGGTCCTCGAGGGCAAGGCCGTGCTCCGTGTTGTCGACGTCGACGCGCCGCATGTGCCTGCGCAGCAGGCTGCAACGACCGCTCCCAGCGAGCGCATCGTCACCCCGTCGCCGCGCCCCGCGCGCATGGCGAGCCCTGTGCCAAAGTATGAGTCGGGCCCGTCGCTCGAGAAGATCTTCGGCAAGCTGCACATCTGAGCGGCACCCGCACTGCTCTCCCCTTCGCTCTTTCCGCATCCATGGCCTGGTTGGTGGTGGAGACGAGGTCAAAGATTACGAACAAGAACAAAGAAGAAAACCTGGACTCTCTGTTGTAGCTGGCTTTACCCTATTATATTCTCTTCCGATTTGCTCTGCCGTTTCCAAGTCTTTCACTCTCTCTTAGCCCCTCCGGTTGTCCTTGCCCAATTTCCGGCAAACCCCCTCTCACTACTGCATCCTGTCTCCCGTCTGTCGTCACGAGCCCCACTCCCCTCCTGCATTTGTTCGCCTTCCCGTCTCCTAGAAACTCGCTGCCCCTTGTACATAATGTAAAGTCTGCCGCCGTAAGCCCTTCTGAACGTGTAACTACCAGCCCAATGGAAGAAATGTCGTGAAGACAATATAACTTCCTTGCTGAACGAGCTGAAACAGTGCCTTGCGGCGCGCATGACCAGCTCGCATGACCCTGCGTAGGTGCTCACACTTTGTGTCTTACCACCTGTCTCGATGAAGCAGGCTTCGACAGGCAATAATGCGAAGGATCTGAACCCCATCTCCGCTTTCGCTGAGACCTCGAGGCCCAACGACCCGCTACTTCCTGCGCAGATCGTACTGCTGGGGCGGCTTGTTATGTAGTCTGCGCAGTAGCAAGAACTGCCCCGACTCGCACCAGCAGAGTCCTCTCAAGGTAGCAAGTGCCTGTTGCGCAGTAGTGTACTTAGGGTGCCCTGGTGCTTAGCGCACCTTCCAGAGATCGCATATGTTTTCCGCACCCCGCGCTGTGTCTGATAACGCAGTGTAATCGTTGTTCTGCCCAAGAAATATGCACATCCAGCCCCGACCCCTAGACACGATGGATATAGTACATCTTCTTTGCGTCCATGAGATCCCTATAGGTACACACGCGAATTCCAGCCCTTCATGTCGTGTCTAGCCGGCCGTCGATTACCGCCCCTTGTTCCTCCAGCCCGACCCGCCGAGCACGCCGCCGCCGCCGATGCCGAAACCTGCGAACGCGCCGCCAGGCCCAGGTGCAGGTGGCGCAGCAGCGGCAGCGGCCGCGGGAGTCTCGCCCGTCGCGGAGACGGGGCTGCTGAAGCCGGGCTTGACGTGGAAAGAGCTGCGGTACGCTGTCTGGGGGAGCGACTGGATCGAGAGGAACTTGTTTGGTGTGGGGCGTTCGTCCGTGTTGTACTGCGTGATAGTGTTAGCGTTGCTGGTGAGAGCGTACTAGAGGAAGACGCATACCTGGAACTCCAGCCCGATACCGTCCGCCTCTGAGATGTCGAGGAGCTTGACCATCTTCTTTCCGATGCCGTTGATCTTCTCGACGTCGTCCTTGCTGCGCGTCCAGAGCTGTATGCGGTCGACCTTGCTCCGCAGGCTGACGACTGCACCACAGATCTCATCGCCTTCGTCGAGGTCCTCGCCGACGAGCGCCATCGCGAGCCACGCCCAGCAGCGGTCGAGCAGCTGGGGATTGTTCTTCATCGTGAGCACCCACTTGCCGCCGTTCGCGTTCGCCTCGTCCTCCCACATCGGCTTGATACCAGACTTGAACAGGTGGTAGTTCGAGTTACGTTCCAGCTTTGACGGCGGCTTCAGCCAATTGAAGTAACGGCAGAACGACTCGACCGTGTCGAACTCGCCGATCACGGTGAGCCCAGCCTCATACTCGTCTGTATCGGCAGCGGCGTGCGCAGATCCCAGAGGCTGCTCGCCCGGCGCGGTCGCTGGCGTGAACGGCATCTTGGACTTGCAATCGTGGTAGATCATCCTGGCACGCGATGAGAGGCAGTGCCTGTGCAGGCGTAGACGACGTACCACGGGTGCTCGAGAGGGTGCTCAGGAGCCTTAACACGCAGCCCGGGTGTCTTTGGGTCCTCTATGGTCTCGGGCTCCGGGGGCTTCGCGGTGCCGTCGACGCTGAGGCTCCTTGCCTTCGCCAGGCGGGCGGTGATGGCATCCAGGCTGGGGATGTTCTTGTAGCCCCGCGGGAAGTTGTTCTTCTTGAGCTCTGCTTGCCCGTCGGTCTCCTCCTTCTGCACTTCCTCGTTGAGCTTCTCGAGCTTCTCCGCGGTGAGTGGCTCGCCCTTGTCGCCGACCGGTGTCACCGATACGCTGTGGGGCGGTGACGTCGAAAGCGCGGCGGGGGACGTCGACCGCGTGCTCGGAGCGTTCACCGCAGTTGAATCTGCGACTGAGGTCGCGGTCGAGGACAGCGACGCGGTCGAGCCGGTGCGCAGGAGCGCCGCGGCGAGGCGGGGTCGTGACGCGGAGGTCGCGGAGGCCGCTGGGGGATTCAGGTTGATACGCGCCGCGAGCTGGTTCAGCGAGGGCATGCGTGCGCCAGCAGCGGGGCGCTCGGGCTTGGGGACTTCGACTGGAGCATCGGTGGAGGTCGACATGGTGGTGCTCGTCGTCGTGAACGGTGAGCTCACAGCAAGAGCTGTTGCCGCCGCATTTACCATTTACAGCGTTGATCGGACTTTGCCGATTGAGCGTCTAGACCATCATATCGCGGATGAGCGCGACCATCCTCAGATCCTCTCCTCACAACAAGTGAAGCACATGGCAATTTATTCAGATACGGTCGTAGCCATGCCAATACGCAAAACATAAAACCTAGAAAGATAGCTGCGGAGATGAGCTATTCTATGATCAATAAGCCAGTAGTAAGCCGAATGGCTATCGAGTCGTCACCCAGTTTAATGGCGGCCTGCACAGGCTCGAGCAGCGAGCTTGCCATGTTACACGCCACGTTAGCATCCCTTCCAAAGCGGTGTTAGAGATTGCGAGACAGCTAATCCTGCTGCTTCTAGGCTTTGTCGCAGAGCGTCGTCCATGACAGTATTGAGCAGCCCTCGCGCTCGCCACTTGTCCGGATGGAACCTTCGGGGCGCTTTGACGACGAGCTCCTTATACTCGCTTGCGTCTACGACCACACGCATCTCCTGGAAGAAAGAGTCTACCGAGGTCCAGTCGATGCGTTCGAGTCGGAGCTTCGTGGGATCGCGGAGGTCTGGCCATGGGATGCACTCAAAAGTGAGTGGCTGGACGTCGCTGAACTTGATCTCGTCGAACTCGCGGCTTACAGCCTTGAACCTCTCGACAGCAGTCTTGGCGGTCCATGCAACGCGCTGCGACCACGATAGCTGGTCACGCTGTTTGCATCGTGCGCGCTCCTTGGCAGCGGCAGCCTCGTACGCGCGCCTCCGCGTGTCGTCCTCCGACTTTGCACTGTTCGGTGTTTGGCAGCCATCGCCGCGATGTTGTCTTGAATCGCTATCCTGAAGGCTCATATCCTTCATCCTCCATTTAGATTCTGCAAGCTCCGCGCGCCTTGAGACTTCTTCGTCCTCAGCAAGTGTCCTCTGCGCCACCTCCCGCTCCTCCTGCTGTAAGCGATCTTTGGTTTCCTGCAGGCTGTCTCTCGTCTGGCGAGTGACATCCTTCAGCTGCCCTGCATAATACTCAAAGACTGCCTGAGCGTCATCCAGCTCTTGCGCAGTCTCAGATCGTCTCCGCATCGCTTCCTCGAGGACCCTCTCGGCTTCTGCCACCGCGGCATCGGCTTCTGAGACGCGCTGCCTCGCTTCCTGCCGACGCTCTGTCGCCCTCGACATCGCTCTTTCCAACTCTTGCGCAGTCCCCCTAGCCGTGCTGACCTTCTCCTCGGCTGCCCGAGCGGCGCTCTCGGCTGCTGTCCGCTTTATCGCGTTACGCTCCTTGACGCGGGCTTCCTCCTCTCTGAGTCTCTGCATTTCGGCATACAACCGCTGCAGCTCTTCTACTTGCCGTGCTTGTTTCGCCTCATCGCGCTGAGGGCCCTGCTCCGCTTGCGACTTCTTAGGCGCTTCGCGTTCGCGTGGGCAGGTCGGCTCCTGCACACAACGTGAGTCCTCGAAAATCTCCCTGTACGTTATCCATACAGTCGGCTTCTTCTCAGATTTTGGAGGGTTTGGCTTTGCTCCTGACTTCCCGTCGCCGGGTTTTGTCTCGCGAAATGTAGTCTGGACCCCGGGCTCGAAGTAGCGGACGTGCATCTTGCTGGGTCCAAACACGGACTTGGTTTTCATCGCGTCCAATGCGGAACTCGCTGGATATATATCTAAGACAAGTTCCGATGCAGGGTTCAACATTAGGTATTACTGACCTTCTTCTCGCGTCTTATAGATGACGAAGGCAAGACAATGGACGGTTCTGGGCTGCACTACCCTAATGCTGCAGCGAAGATTATAGCTGTCAGATCAGAGGCGCCCTTCCTTCGACGACAGGCTTACTGGACGGTGGTGCCGAACTAGCGATTGGTCGGAGATCGTGGTGAGTTGTCCGTGCTTTCTGCAATAACAGCGGTACTCACCTGCTTCAGTCTGCCGCGGATGTCGTTCTCGTGAATGGCAGCCCCGAGATTCTGGCAACGAGGACCATCTGAGGTGACGTGTCGAGAGACATGTGCGCATGGACGTACCGAGCATTGAAGGCTTGTGGGGCTGAACGTCCGCAGGATAAACGGAGGCATGCCATGCAGGGAGGAGTGGAGGAACCGACAGTGCGCCCGGGCGTATAGTGCGTGCTCCTCATCCCAATACTCGAGCACGCACGTCTTCCCAGGAAACCCGATGTCGACGTCCACTCGCACCGACACTAGCGGTCCGGCGTGTCTGAACCAATGAAAAACCTTCTGGGCAGTACAGAGCAGGAGAGGGTGGCCCGCAACCTTCTTGGTCTTCACGTACTGAGAATAAAGCCGTTCAAAGGGTACAGACGACACGAGGCTGGGCGAGTGTGAGATTTTGAGGTTGTGGCGGGGATTTGTGTTGGGTACCGGGATGCCTTGGAGAGTCGCGAGTGCCATCTCGGCTAGTGAAGTCGTCGTTGGTATCGCCCCCTGAAAAATGAATATAGGTGACGCACCATAATAGACGTTGTAGAAATGTACTGTCCACAGCGTTCTATTGCTATTTGCACAATAGCTACGTCCTTCGGAGCTGACATCTCCGCATTTTTTGAAGAGTGGCTCGAGGTCCTCCCACGTAAGGTGTTTTGGCACATCGGCAAGATATAGAATCGGCTCGATGAGCAGAGGATGAGGCGCCGATAAATAGTCGTATGAAGACATAACAGCGACCTAGAAATATGAGGCGGTGTCCAAAGGTACGGGAAGACTGGGTACAGTGTGCTGAGGTGAAAGAGGTTTTTGCCGAGAGCATTGCGGATTCGTCAAAGTTCAACCTTCCAACTCGCAAGCAGTACGATTGCCAAACTATCCACCCCTGATGCTGTCCAGAACGATGGACTGCGTAACGAGGCCACGAGGCTGCAGAGGGATCAGACCGTTCGATGGTTCCCTGCATTCGAACGAGGTATTTTGCATCACTGAGCTTCTTGATATCACTCGCCCCGACGGCGGTACAGCTCTTTCTGTGGTTGGGGTTTGCGAAGCCCGTGGCGACTCGCGCCGGCTCGTTCATGAAAATAGAACGCGGATCTGTATTTTTTTCAGAGGAAATGAGGACCCTTACGACTACCCAGTGAACGGGTATGCGGACGGCTTAGCAGTTGCATGAGTCTACTGCGTCGCTGTGATGCTAGTTAGTTAATTCGGCAACTCAAGATCGGAGGTCAGAAACGTCTGGAACGAACCTACTCGAAACGAAGAGGAAACTGATCGTCGAATTCCCAGGAGCACCGTATGTTTTCCCAAGGCACAAACGCGGGCTTGTCCGTTACGGGGTCCCAGGGTGGGATGGGATTGTGCTGGCCGTATAGCATGAACTCGTCAAAATGGTCCTTATATGATACCTTCACTCCAATCTTTGCACAGAGGTCGAGGGCCTGCCTGCCGAGGCTATACGTCTCCTTGCCCAGCACGAGCCGCTTGATGGGGTGGCCGCTGCGGTGACGCGTTCCGACGAATTTCGTGACAGTCGCCTCGTCGTCGATGCCGGTCAGCTTGAGCGTTTGAAGCAGCGGCCAGAAGGGCGCGGGGCGCAACGCGCCGAGCTGCATCGCGAAGTGGAGGTAGCGCGGGTTCGGACGCGAGACATGCATGAAGTTCATCGAGATGATGTCGACGGCCGTTACTGCGGGGAACGCGTGGAGAAAGACGAGCGGGAGGAGCTGCGTGGGGCTCAGGATGATCTGTAGCGTTTCAACGGTCGGGAAGGACAGCTGGGTCTCTTCGATGTCCTGGAGAAGTTGCCCTTCGCTGGAGATGTACAGGTCCTTGAGCGCTGCTGCAGAGTTGCAGACAGTGGCGACGAAGCTCGTGGATAGCGATTTACGCTTCGATTCGGTGACATCTTGCATGGTCATCCGACACACGAGAGGTAGTGAAATCTGGGATACTGCTTCCTCGGTGACAAAGTGGACATTCGCGAAGGTGATGTCGACGAGGGTTGCAGAGGCGATCTTGAGAACACGGAGGACGTCAATAGAGTTGGGAGTCATGTTGTGCAGTTTGAAATGAGTGAGCTTCCCAAAGACGTCTTGCGGAGAAGACAGCATGGGGACCACGTCGGTCCGCAAGTGGACCAAGGCGGGTGCAGAGACATCGAGGGCAGTTGAGGTAAGACTCTCATCAACTTCGCTGTATGATATCACGCTGAAGTATTCCAAGAGAGGGAGGCTCGATCCCTTAAGGCTTTGCAGGAGCTGTTCGGTGACCTCTTGATGAAGAGACGCCAAAGCGCAGTGTTTCCACCGATGTTTGTGCGCCAGGAGCAATGCCCAGCTCGTTTCGAATGGCGGCCAGAGCGTAATCGCGAACTCGTCGAAGACTTTGTCCCAGTCAGGCCGCCGCTCGAAGTTGGTGACGAGGCAGCCCATCACGATAGAGACGGGGGATATTAGGCCCGACCGCGCGAGATATGTTTCCGTTATGCGCGCGCTATGGCGGCCCTGGTGTGGCATGACGTGGATGCAGCTCCAGAGGCTGGAAAGCGAAAGCGACACCCGTCGCCACCTGCGACAGACGTGAGAAGCGGCGATGGGCGAGTCCAGGATGAGGCCGTCGTGAAGGCGACAGTGAGGGAAATGGTGCAGGTACGCGACCTCGAATATCGCGGCGAACACGTCATCAGGAAGTATGTCGAGGATATTGCGAGGCCGGCGCGGCTCGTCCGTCATGCTGACGGGCTCTGCGCGCGGGGGGCGACTCCTTGAGAACGCGCGCGGCCGCCGGGCAACCTGACGGTCATTAGTACCAGGCTCAGGTGGCAACACCGCGGCAGCGCATCTAGCGAGTTATAATATTGTCAGCTTTGTACTGACACGGGACCTCTATCATTCGCCTCACACTTTATCTCCCGTCAAAAGCGACATATCTGCACGACTGGCCGCTGTTCTCCCCAGGTCAGCGCGGCGTGTGGCGGTCAAGAAGAGCCAGGAAGTTCAGGCGCCCTAGCTGCGCGTCGCCTGCGCTCGCCAGGCAAACTGGCACGCGCGCAAGACATAACTTCAGTGTGAATAATTATCGATGCTCGTCCTTTCGTCCAGTATGCAGAATGTACAGGTGTATCGAGAAATTATGAACAAGCTCGGAGAAAGAGAGAAAACAATTACATAGACCTAATGGACCGCCGCCCCATCCCATAATGTATGTCCACCCCACCAATCGCCGTATTAACCGCGCACCTCTCCCCGCGACCATCCTTCGCGAATCATGCATGTTTAGCTAGAAGATGCAGCCGGGCTTGGCGAGGAGCGTCCCGAGTCAGTCGCGCCGTTCTTCCCTGCGGTATTGTCGGCGACTTGGTCTGCGAGCTTGTCGAGCTCGGCGTCGGCTGCAGGGGCCTTGCCGTCGTAGACCTCCTTGATGAGCGACATGGTGCTCTCCAAGCTTCTCCTGCGGGTACTGGGACTGGTCATGGTGGTGCCGAGGCTGGCCTGGCGGCCGTGTCCACGGCGGAAGGGTGTGGGCACAGACGATGTCGGCGATGTCGGTGACACCGGTGACGCCGCTGCGGGAGATGCCAGCTCGTCGCCCGTTACGATCTTCTCCAAGGCCTCAGTGACGCCGTTGGCGGGAACTGGCACGGTCGGCGTTGCCTCTGGCGTGGCGGGTTGCGACATGAGCGCCTTGCCTTCCTCTGAGCTGGCGTCGTACAGTTCTGGAGGGAGACGTTCGTTCTCAATATCGGACTTGCGGCTGCGTAATGTAAAGTTGAATGAGTAAGCCATACGTGCAGTGTTGCATAGGTCCCTTACGCGTCGTCGAATCCAGAGATCGCATCCTTGATGCCCTCTGCGCCAAGCGCAAGGGTGCCGTACGGGAGCTTAGCGGAGCCAGATACACTCTTGAGCTCGGAAACCTTCTCAGACTCCTCACTAATGATAAATGTCAGTTAGCCCAGCGTGGCTATGGACGTGCATGGACGTACCGAAGCAGTGCGAAGACGCGAGACATCCGACCGACAGCCAAAATCTTGTTCTTGATGACCTTCCTACGTTCCGCTGAGTCCTCAGAGGGCGCTGGTGACACAAGGGCTTCTTCATCTGAGCTTTCTGCCAGCTCTTCCTTCGTGCAGCAGTTAAGCATGGCAAGAAGCATATCGGTGACTGTAGAAGATGAGGACAGCGTAAACAGGACATCGAGATCGCTACTCACTCTTCTCGCCAACGAAGGGTAGACTCCACGTGAACGCGTCCATGAAGTTTGGCAGCCAGTAAGGGTGTGGCGTAGCGTTGAACTGCCGGATGTTCAATACGTTGCTCTCATATTTCAGGATCGCAGCCTTGTTGTTGTACACGTCGAGGTAATTTGGGGCGGAGAACAGCGTCATCACAGAGGGGAAACCGGTCGTTCGTGTCTTGCGGTACATGCGGTAACCAGCGTCCTGTGCCTCATGCGCTCGAATGATGGACAAGAGCTTGTTGCGCTCCAGGAACTGACACGCAGCTTGGTACCTGTCGAGATAGTGAGGATAAACAATTTACGTAAAGCACGATACGCACGTGAAGAAGTACGAGCAGCCTCGGACGTGGTTATGGACAAAGCTATCGGACGTCTTCTCCTGACCGAAGTCCTCGACGGGATCCGACCACAAGATATCGCACATCAACCCTTGTGTTGGCGGCTCGCGGAATCGGTCAATCTACACACGAGATCAGCAGGCCGTGGGTAGAGTCACGGCGCCACGTTACGCACGTTGCGGATATCTTCAAGAGTGTGGAGCTCTGGTGACAGACCGCCGTGAATGCAGAAGAATTGCTTGTTCATGATAGCGGCAAGGGGAAGAGCACAAAATGATTGCATGCAGGCATCGTAGATCCGCTCCGAATACTTGCGCTTGCCTGTCGAGCACGTTAGATAGAGCGGATAGTACACGATGATAAGGCTTACACTCGAGCTTGAAGGTGAAGTAGTCCGTCAAATGCCTGCATTCGTGGTTTCCTCGGAGCAAGAACAGGGTATCCGGGTACCACATCTTGAGCGTCCACAAGTACAAGACACACTGATGCAACTATCAGCGGACCCTTCGTCAACCCGGATGCAGATATACTCACCTCGATACTGAAGTAACCCCGATCCACGTAGTCACCCAAGAAGAGGTACCTGGTGTTCGCTGGACTGCCACCAAGCTCAAACAGCTTCATCAAGTCGTACTAGACGACGTAGACGCTGTCAGAATAGTTTAAGGAAAGCGCGTGGATCATTGGCGACGTACATATTGGCCGTGGATGTCACCACAGACTACGAGGAGCACAGGCGTGTGAGCCTAGGACAGCGTACGTGATGTTTCCGATGCGTATACGTACCAGTCACGGGAGCATCGACGTAGAGTAGGTTTGGTTCTGCCCTCAGGACCTCCGTCGTCTTCTCCAGGATGTAGAGCGCGTGCTCCTCGCTGAGACGACCCTCACGGTAGAAGTGGTTCTTGAGGAAAGCGTGATCTGGTTTTGTGGGATCTTCCCGAGAGAAAAACTGCTCGTCGGTAGGTATAGTCATAGCAGGTGCTTGCACCTAGCAACCGCGACGTGTAAGTGCAAGAGCCCAGGAGGGAGCAGAGGCGTGCTCGTACCTCTTTCACGACACGTTCCTGCGTCGAGATCGTGAAGCCATTCTCGAGCTGGTGCTGCGTGAAGTCGATCTCTGGGATTGCGTCCTTGCGCTGGATTTCTCCAATCGCCTTCTCGATATGCTTTTGAGCGGCACTCATGCTTGCGTCCTCAGTCAGAAGGCAAAGGGAATGGACGCAGATGAGGCGTAGTGAAGGACAGAGCGAAGGGCGAGTGCCTGGTCGCATAGCATACGCGCCAATGCGCGGAGTCCCAATTGTCCGCCTTATCTCGATTCACAGTCTTGTTACCTGGATCAGTGCTCTTTCAAAGCGCTGCTGATCCCATTCATGAGCGCGTTGATACGGTAAACATTGACCCTAGGGTGACACATCTATTCAACGCTACTGCTATGAGCCAAAGTACGCCGGTAGGACATGTTTCGCGACATTGAAGCCCAGAAGCGATACAACGTAGGCAGCGAACAGGGGCAAAAGTGGTGATAGCAAAAGCTCTGAGCGAATGAGGAAAGGTAGAGCTGTGCAAGAGCGTAGTGAGACTTCGGCGGGCGGCCGATTGCTGACGAAGGCTCACCGTTCAGTCCTAGATAAATACCATAGATATATTGCGCAAAGCTAACAAGGGAGATGAGAAAGAAAGCCGAGCAGGTGCAGAGTCGAATGAACTCACGCGGCGAGGTAGAGCGTATTCGATATGAAGAGACATATCCAATAGTTTTTGAGAATGATTGGCACTAGGAATAACTGTGCCAGATACAGCGTCAGGTAGAAAGGGAAGAACGCATTGGTGTGAACGTCGAAGGCGTAGGCCCATTCTACTTGCGAGTCCGCTGGGGTGGCGTGTGAGGGAGGAGAGACCAGTACTCGGTTTGAGAAGAACCTGGGCAAGTTTTCAAAATCAGAAGCGGCGACCCAGGAACATCGCATACCATATAATGGTGGCGACAATGATCCCAGTCAAAAGATAATCTCGGAAGATCATGAGAAGTGCGAGTTGTATGGCTTGCAGCGGTCCGTACGAATACACGACTGACCAGGCGATCGCCGACACTTCGTGTCTATATTAGCCAAGCGTTCATACGAAGCAGATAGATCTCACCTATAAGACATGCCGCAATGAGAAGGAGAATCGCGGGATCATCTCGTGCCCAAGTATTCTTCGTTTCTGTAGCGTGGGCACGCTTCAGCACGACTTCTCTCACGAAAGCGCGAGGGCCTACGTTTATGGAAGTACACATTTCGATACCTGAGTGCGCAAGGTCAGCTTTAAGCGTGGCGAAGCTAATGAAGCTCATGCTCACACTCTTTTGGGTGCGAGACACAGATACGTGAGCTGCCAGGCAGCTAACTCGAAGTCCTACTTTCCAATCATCGCGTCTGACCGGCAGATTCTCGCACCGTGTTACATACCATTTGGTGAAACCTCAGTAGTCGCCTGAATATTACAGGCACACGGCTTGACCATCCTGGCGGGGATGACCGAGGGAAACCACCCGGTGAACCGTTCGACTGAGGCGTTGGGGACGCAAGCGGAAGTAGTGACATCTCAGCGCGAACTTCGGGTCGCCGAAGAAAGAGTTGTTGTCTAGGAGGCAGATTGAACGCTCAATGGCAGAAAGCAGCTTGTGAGGGTTTCATGTAGTGTCTCGACGTCGTTGACGACGTTTAGGTCGCTGTTCGCGCTCGCCGCCTTCGCGAGAGCGGCCATCAATCTGGGATTGAACGTTGAGCGGTTGCCACGCGCCGTAATGAGGCGGAGCTGCAAACTCTGCAGGACACAACCTCATGCCTCGTTGAGCGCCCGACGGTTCCCATTATCCGCTTGAATCACACTTCCACAGCTCTCGCCGCAGCTCTCAGCCGTCGACGATGGAGGAAGAATCCGAGGTGCTCGACTGGGGAAACGAGGACGATGAAGTCCAAACTTCGGAGTCCCACCGTTCTGCCATGCAGCAGAACGGTCAGGACGACGTGGAAGACGCTGTCTCGCTCGGTGGCGACGAGGACGATGAAATCTACCCATACAAGGCCCCTCAAGCAGACGATCCCTCCAAGTTCCAACCCAGTACGCCGCGAGCCACCCAGACTACTCCTCTGCCCCCAAGTTCGAGGCGTGAGGGGCAGCGCGAAAATTCCGGTACCTCTCAGCTCCCTTCGTCTCAGCAGTCTGATGCTTCTCAGCTTCGTCGGTCTCAATCCCTGGGGCAACTTACCCATGCGCTACCTCCAAAGCCTGCTGTTGCCCCTCCTCCCTTTATCCCCTCCACATCAACTCAGACGAGCACAATTGCGAGCGCCATGGTCACTCGCGAGAGGCGTCCGAACGGTCATCCGAAAAACCTGTCCGCGTCTCGCGACCGCGGAGACGCCTTGCCTCCTGACTGGGAGGAGAGACTCCCCAGGAACGGTGGCAGAGAGCCGTACTACTACAACATCAAAACTCATAAATCGACCTGGGCTCGGCCTACTACTGCGGACTCAGGCCCGTCGTCTCCCGGCAAGGAGCGACGTCAAGACGTTCGCGGTAACATAGATCCCTCCCCGCGACACGTACATGTCGATGTCGATTCTCGCACCCTGAGGAACGAGCACATACGTGTATCTCCTAGGACCGCTTCTAGGTTCGACGACCGTCCCTACCGGCACGACGCTGCAGTGATCTCAGATGGTGCAAGTATTGCGACTAGCAGGTTAGACTCCCATGCGAGACCCGCTGGCTTACCGCCTCGACCGCCATCACCGAGAGCGACGGACAGGCGACACGACACTCGTTCGACCACTCCGCCACCGGTTCGTCGCGACACACGCCCCTCAGACGTCGTTACCCGCTCCCGTCGAGACGTTACTCCACCTCTGGATCGTGGGCAAATACCTCGAGAGCGACGAAGCTCTGTACACGACAGGGACTGGGATCGGTCTCGCAGTGCTGTCCTCGACAGTCATACGCGAGGGTACCCTTCCGAGCCACGAGGCCGTCGGTTACGCGAAGAACCGCCGCTCGAAGAAATGCGTCCTGATCAAGATACCCGTGATGTATACAACTCGTGGTCGGCTCCCAGTACGTTATCCGCCTCCTACATCTCCACGATCTATTCGGCCTGTCTGCTCCTCCCGAGGTGGAAGATACCGTGCATGAATGTCTAGAGAAGCCTTGGGAGCGAAGCCTGGCACGCATATGAACCCTTCCTATTCCTTGCTCGACCCTGGCCCATCATCATGGATCCATTTTCCCTTTCGTTGTGTTCATGCGTGATCCATGTTCTGAACGTTCCCCTCTGTCCTTTCCTCTAGGGCCTCGTTCGCCACCTCCACATGCGCGGGAACAAACCCCTCCTCGGCGGTATCCTGAACCGGATGCTTTCGACCGGGAACGCGTACGCGTACGCACAGACCATCCGATCTCGCCTCCCCTGGGCAGAACTCGTGGCGCCGATCCGTACAGTTCAAGCGATACCATACCGCAAAGGCGAGCTCGGGATTATGAGACTGAGTACGAGACCGAAGTGAAACGCAGGCGCGTAGAGGAGGACCCATATAGACGACGGTCTACTCCCGACAGACGACCTACTACGTCTCCCATGATCGAACGGGACGTACATCAGTCCTCAGTTGCCGAGCCTCCGAGTATGTATTCTACTTCTTCGTATCAGCTCATAAAACCAACCTTCGCACGCAGATTCGAAGAGGCGACTGCCTCTTCCACCTCAAAGCGACAGATTTCGCGAAGTGGCAAAAGCACGGCCGGAGTCGCCTTTGCCTGCACCTTCAGCCGCACCGAGGTCGCTAGAACCGTATCAGAATACAAGAGCCTCCGTCAGCTACCCTGACGCCCCTTCAGCACCCAGAAGCCACCATATTCCGCCCTTAAGTCGAGAACAAGACTACGACCGCCGTGGTGACACTCGCGCACGGTACGAAGATCCACCCACACGTCACAGCCAGCGTGGTCGCGACGCGATGGACGTCGATTATCCTCCACCCCAGGTATCGAGAGCTGCAGCGCGCGACGAATTACCTCCATCCCGTCCTCGCGGCGTTGACAGGCCTAGTCTGGATCTACAGACTAGCTCTCTTCCCAAGGGTCCCAGGGCCATGTCTAGGAGCAATGGATCACTCTCGCAGACCACTCCCTCTCCTTCTCCCGTGCTTCCATCGCATCCTATCCGTATGCCGGAACCTATCGGTCGGGTTGCGCGAGGCCCGCCTCCGCACCTGCAGTCAGACGTTGGGCCTCCACCTCGAGGGCCAGCACCTCCGTCAGCCCCGAGAAGTTATGACTATCCGGAAGATAATCGCCGCGGACGTTCGCGAGACTTCCCTGAAACAAGACATCAGGTATGTACGTGTGGTAGTTCACGGGATTTTGAACTAACTATGCCTAAATAGGAGCCTCCACCGCCACGGTCAAGTAGACGTGACGAAGCCGTATCCGTATCCGTATCCGGTAGCTCTGCTCTGCCTAAGTTGTCTGGCACGAACAGCACGCCAATGGGCGCCCGCCGCAGCTACACTCCGAATCCTGTGGAGCAGCCTCTCCGGCTTCCGCCTGCGATGCCCGAGCGCACGCCTACTCAGCATTCTCCCGAGTCCTATAGAGCAGTAAATGATTATCCATACTTCATACTTCAATACGCCCTTACTCATAGATATGGCGAACAGACTCCCAGGGCAGCGTATTCAGAGACGCCATATAATGAGCGTCGCGCATCCTACGATGAACGCAGTCGGGTTCCCGCCTCTGGCCGAGGCAATGTACGTGCACAGAAACTATCATTCGGACGATCTACTGACAATACCATTGTTAGCTTCTGCCTTCCCCGTCATCTCCCCAGTTCAGCATGCCCCCGCCAAACGCTCTCCCTCCGCGACCTCGCGATGATCACGTCGCACCAAGCCCTCGATCTGGTCGCCAGGTATGTGAACAGTGCCTTACTACGGTTCTTTGCTCATACAAATGGGTAGCCGCGGGATGGACTCGACATACCAGCGACACCTCCGACAGACGCACCGCGCGTTTGGTTGACCCGTGAAGAGTCTCAGTCGCTTTCAAGAGGCAGTAACGCACCGCCCGGCCGGGGATATCGTGTACATGATAACGGCCGCGAGGACGTCGCACCAAGATACGATCATCACCACGACCGCCAGGCCCCACTCCCCCGAGGAAAGGTTTATGACGACATTCCACCCCGACGCAACCGCGTGGCGGAGCCTGCTTCTCCTCCGCGCACCAGAAGCTCAAACAGTTCTGAGGATGTACGGATGTACGATCGCCCTCAGAGCATGGACGGGCGATCCAGTCATGAAAGTCGCATTGCCCACTACGACTCCCAAGCGGACGTTCGCAGGCCAGTCGCGAGGGGACGAGTTAACCATGACACGCATTTCGACGACAAGAGTCCGGCTGCAAGACAGAGCTGGAGCACCTCTCGCGGGACCCGTGATGACCGCGATGTCTCACGGGACCGTGCCGCCGAAAGCGCTACGGAACAGCGCTTCCCCCTGCATTCGGAGCGTGCGCATGTCGAGCCACAGCTCCCACCCCCGCGGGACTCCTACGATCGGCGGACGTCTACGAGCTTCTCTGGTCGTGACAGGGCCGTGGAGGTGGCTACGTACTCAAGCTCCACCGCCGGTGGGAATGGTGTCGGATTGCAGAGGTCCTCATCCCGCCAGCATGCAACGCTCCTGGACCGCCTGACTCTTGATGAGCCCCAGACGGTCGCACCCCCTGTTCAGCAATCCCTGCGTGAGCGCGTGGAGCCCGCACCTGCTGCAGTCAAACGAACCTTGCCAGGGGTTCTGCCCGGGGTGAGTGGGCTCCCGCCGCGCCCTTCCGCCGAAACCACCTACGTCGCCGAAAGGGATGCGTTCGACGCCGGGAGGGGCAGGGGCAAGAAGCGCAAGTCAAAACCCTAGAGTAAGTAGAGCTTATTATGCGTCTCATTATCTTGGCATCGCAAGATACTTCCAACCAAGCGCTATCGACGACAAGACGTTTTTTTGGCCCTGACCTCAAGCTACTCGTTTCCGGACGTGGCAGCACGAAATTCGAATAAATGTTGTTTCCTTTCGACGCGTCGTATGCAATCATATCCTCATTATCTATCCATACCCCGCTCCATGCTGCCCCCTCGCCGTCTGGAAGCTCGACATCCACGCGCGTCAAGATATATGGTCGGACTCGCTGGGCCTGTGGTGTGATCCTGCAAGCCTTTCGTACCCCACTCCGCCATCCATCGCCTCTCTGCCTTCCACTGTCGTCTGCGAGAGCCCGCGTCTTTGCGGATTACTCTTCTAACAGTTTTCGATCATCTTTGGATTCACCGACTGCGATATGCCCTCTACGCGGGTTATGGTGCCTAAGTAGTCCGTACGACTACCTCCCACCGCCGCGTTCGACCTTCTGCCGCCCCGAATTTCGCTCGTGCTGGGGATGTACTGTGCATGCCTACCTTGGATCATGTCCGGCTATCACACCGACGCGTAAGAGATGACGACCCGGTCCCTAGCAGTCTCGGTCAGGCGATCCTCTCGACCTATCATTTGTAGACTCACCCCGGAGACCTCCCTACGCACGGTTTAGACATTCAGCTGTCTGCTCCAGGATGCTCCCATTGCCATCGCACCTTCAACAGGGCCGGTATCGACGGCTCGCTTTACGAACACCATGAGCTCCTGTGTGCTCTCATCGTGACCGCGCACGCTACACGACGTCACACCCTCGTCTGCCAGCCATTGCTCCTCAATCGACTTCCAAAACGTCCTGGCTCATTCGCGGCTGGCTTTGGTCAACGCTTCGGTCTGCGTTCTGCGAGCCTTTTACATCAAATTGCTCCATACTACTGTATCTAAAGAACAAAGCCGGGAAATGGTCCTGAGCTCGACGGTCAGTCTATCGTCTCGATATCTCGCTGACCATCTCCATATATCTACAGGTGGTGGCTACAGCCTTGTTCTTGCTCCGATGAATGTGCGCAAGTCTCATTGCGCTGACTTGGGCGCGTTTATCGGACGCAGGCATTGCTCTGACCTCTTCGGTATCCCCAATCGCACGAAGCGTAGCCGCGTCCGCCTTACGACCTGTCTCGCGAGACCATCAGCGGCGCACCCGATCGTGCCCTTACACAGGCTGTATGCCGTCGCTCGCCCGTGCTCCAGCTATGCGCCAGGATCTTCCTAGTGTCCTCTCAGGACCTTCATCTTTCTTCTCCACGTCTTGGTGCACTCGCCGTCAACCCATACGTTTGGCGCACGGACGTCAACTCTTTTCCCCTCGCCCGCAGCCAATCGGTCCCGCTACTTCGACCAACGGAGGACTGCGTGTATTAGAACTTCGCACGAGGTAGACGATGTCAAAGGACAAGCTCTGCTCGCACAACAAGGTGAGTCGTCATGCACTGTCTGTTGGAATTCACGACGAGGTGTGAAGGATTTCGACGTAGAGCTCGTAGATGGCGTCGAGGCTCGTACTGTATACATTAAATGTTTCCTCGAGAAACGGTCTACGCGATTACATGCTGAGATAATAAAACAGCCCTATGTGCGATGCAAATAATTAATGGGGTGCAGAAGCAACGTGAATACCGTGAATACGTCAACGTCGTAGTCAAGTCGTTGTGATCAAGCTGCGGAAAACTTCGAGGAGGACTCTGACTGCGAGCGTTGTGCAGATGCCCTCTTCTCCCGATCCAATACCGGCAATGAGTAGCTCCCCCCTCTCCTGTTTCCGGCCAGACCAGCTTCAATGTCCTTGTCCTTGTCCAACTGAATCTTGGGTCGCCGAGACAATCCGGAGAATAGTCTGCGGCACAACGCGAGGATGAAGTCATCCTCCTCGGATTCGAGCTCATCCAGATACGCTTGATGACATGGTCAGCACGGACTTTTGAAACAAAGATTCGCGACTCACGGGACCCGGGACTAGGGATTGTTTCGTCGCCCTTCATAAGTCTCATGTTCACCGCCCAATCCCGCTTCGGATGCACCTCTAGCATCTCCTCCACCATCTTCAATCGCCGAGCGTAGGGTGGTGACTTTTTGATGACCTTGACAGTTCTTCCAAACATATGGAAGCTGTTGGTCGCTGCATTGACCAGCCCTAGGACGCCGACCGAGAAGAGGAGGAGTAGACCGACGAGTAGACTTCCAACGGTGGACGCGTTGCCTGCAAGGGCGGCAGAGCCGTAGACGAGAAGCGTACCAAAGGCCACCGCGAAGCTCTCTCCCTTCTCTGGCTCTCTCAGCCACTGCCCCGCCGTGACGACCTTGATATCGCGCACGCGGCCCTGCATGCGGATCCAGCGGTCCTGGCTGAGGAGGATGAGCAGGTCACCCTCCTTGTCGCCGTCCTCCGTCGCGCCTTTGAAGCCGTTCTTCGCCTGGCGCAGCTTGATGACGATCGCGTTCAGGACGCGGGCGAGCATGAGCATGCCGATCACGCCCAGGGCCCAGAAGTCGCGGATGCGGCCGAGCAGGGTGATAACGACGATGTTCGCTGCGATGCCCAGGAAGAAGAGGGTGGTGGCGACGGGCTCCGAGCTCATGAGCACGCCGAAGAGACCTGTGAGCCCGACAGGCTCGTCCTCCGAGACGTAGACGGTGACGAGGTGCCCTGGCTCACCGACGCGCTGCAGGTAGCTCACGGTGGCGGGGTTTTCGACGCGGAAGACGTAGCCATTGTGCATGGCTGCGGTCTCGGGGTACTCCCCTCCATTGACGTTCGTAGCCTCCTGCTGACAGTGGATACCCGGGGCGATAAAGAGGACGTCGAGGAAGGATGCGCTGCCAGTGAGTGCTGTCCTGCGCGCGATGGTGTCGAGGTCGGCGAGGGCGACGAGGCCCGCGGCGTCGAGCTCGATGCCTGCGATGGAGAGCTTCGTGAACATAGCGGGTCGTCTGCGGAGAAACCTCTCACTCCCATGGCTCACTGATTATATATCGACTCCAGGGCTCAGTGTCAGCGCCAAGGTCGGACATCATGCGCTCCTACGGTCAATGAATGATTGGCGAGCACCATTTGGCGGTACAATGCAACTGCCGTCAGACCCATGTACACGAGGCTCACGCTCATGTCTGTTTCAGGACGTGCTCGCGTCGCCAATAGACCACAGCCGATTCGCAGGCTGAGCCATACGGATGAACTAGAGATACAATTTGTATACAACAGGATATGTAACCTGCAAGCACTGACAGTCCGTGGGATCTGATAATGCAGACGTGCGTCCATGGGAGGCGTATGGGTGAGATAAATTTGGACAGATGTGGAGATAATCAAGCTACGTTCGCGTTAGGGCGAGCGGGCAACGCTGGGACTCCCGACGTGTCCAAATGGTGAACTTCATCGCTGTTATATAGCCCTTGCTCTAGGTCGCTCCCATTGTTGAGGCCTAACTGTAGGCCTGGGCCGGAGGGACCGCTTGCGGACCCTAGCGGGTCGTCTAGCGGCAGCGCGACACGACTTCGGGATCCGCGGTTGACGAGGGTCATATCTTGCATTCCGTATGATTCTGATGCTAGACAAAAGTCAGCGAAGGCTGGTATAATGCCTAGAAGGGTCGTACCTCGCTTTTCCACAGTTGGAGTAGAAAGCTCTGACTCCGTGATCAACGACATACGCAGCGCCCACTCTGCGTTGCCGGTCACCTGAATCATATGTTTGACCATGTCCAGCCTTCTGCCATACTTGACGGGATTAGGTTGCACGGAGACAACACGACCAAACATATGCAAGGATCGGGTCACGGCATTTGACAGGCCGAGAACACCTGCACAGAACAGTAGGAGCAAGGCGATGAGCAGGCTCCCGATGGTGGAGGAGTTCCCTGCCAGCGCCGCAGAGCCGTAGACCAAGAGCGTCCCGAAACTGATGAGGAAGCTCTCGAAGGTCTCCGGCTCCTTCAGCCACTGTCCCGCCGTCACCACCTTGAGGTCGTCCACCAACCCTTCCATCCGCACCCAGCGATCTTGGCTGAGGATAATCAGCAGATCGCCCTGCACGCCGGGCTCAAGCTTGCCCTTGAAGCCGTTCTTGTCCTGCCGCAGCTTGATGACAGAGACATTCACCAGGCGCGAAAGCATGAGCATGCCTAGGACGCCCAACGCCCAGAAGTCGCGGATGACGCCGAGGAGGGTGATGACCACGATGGTCGCGGCGATGCCGAGGCAGAAGAGTACGGAAGCCCAGAACTCGGTATGGAGGAGCTGCCCGAAGAGGCCAGCAGGCCCCCTAGGGATCTCTGACGAGACGCGGACTGTCGTGAGGTGTCCGGGCTTGCCGACGCCCTGGAGAAAACTGACGGTCGCTGGATTTTCAACGCGGAAAACCCAGCCATTGTGCATCGCACCCGTCAGAGGGTATTCTCCGCCATTTATCTCGGAGGCTTGTTGTTGACAATGGATGCCGGGCGCAATGTACAGGATGTCGAGGAAGGAGGCGCTCCCGGTTAGAGCCGTCCGCCGGGCGATCGTTTTAAGGTCAGCGAGAGCGACCAGGCCAGCAGCATCGAGGCGGACCCGATTTGCGATGGCTGACTTGTCGAACATCTGCAGAGGATCGTCAAGGAGAGCGCAAAGGACGAAGGGGAGCGCGTACCTGTCGTGCAGTGCGAAGGAGTGGTTCCCGTGCTGAGTGGCTGAAAGACTATTATAGTGGATCTGCACTCTTGACGCCATCAATGCAGTGTGCACACGCACCAGGGCCGTGCGGAAAAGGTGCATCGCCCGGGTCAAGGACCCTGAAGAGGCGCGGAAAGCGTTTGGCAGATGGGCTATCCAGGTCTTCCATGCCTCCACAAGTCGACATCCACTGCCTCGCCGTGTCCTATCTGCAGCGCGCGAGGGCACACGTTTGCCCAATTGCTCCCCGGCTTCACTTATGATTATTCACGAGGGCTATATGGGCACTGCGCGAAGTTGATTCCCTTGCTTTGAGGTGGATGCTCGTCCGCAAAAGCTGTGGACGGCGGCGCTAGTGAGTCGGCGTTATGCAAAGAAGAAAATAAGAACCGCGCGGCGCTCTTCTCGACAGTTTCTGCCCTGTAAGTACCTTTATTAACGTCGCGACTGAACACGTGCAGTTATTTCATACAGACGTTATCTCTGCCTGCGAAAGAAGAAGATAAAGCAGGTGTGAAGTGAGAAGAGCTTGGCGACTAGCGTTGGAGGCATTGAACGCGAGTATAGCGGGGACGTGCGTCGGACAAGCGTGGCGGTCCTCGTAGTGCAGTTTTAGATGTATTTTCGCCCTCATATCGCGCGTCCACGACATGGACGAGACGGCAGCATATATCTCGCATAGCACGCTTCTCCTACTTATTCGGGGACAGCTTTATAGCTGTCAGTTCCACTTGGGTAGCTGTGGAGGGCATGGAGAGGCCTGACGAATTACTGGCAGACGCCGCCGAAGCTCAGCCTCCAAATCATTGCGTCGATGACAGAAAGATTATATTTCCTGCATGTCAAGCAAGTAAGTACGCTCTCCCAGCTGCCGTCCTGTACGCTGGCCCGCAGCCATACCGCGAGGGCTCTAAAGATATATTATTTTAACTACAACGCCAGTCTTCAGATCATACAGCGACTTCACCTCGTAATCAGCAGCCTTACTGCTCAGTCTGTGCTCTAGTGCTGCCTGTTAAACACTGACATATATGTAGCAACGTGCTTGCTTCTGCGCTGCGCGTCTTCGCCTGGGAGATATACCACTGGCATGCGAGGTATTCCCACACCTATCTGCCCCGCTGAAGACTGCTCGAGACGGAGGACACCCCATTTCACCGCCTCGATCGCGCGCTGATCACGAATTATTCGCTCCCCTACAGCCTCCACGACGACCCAGTGTTCTCTCCACGGGCTGCCGACGCCGACGAGGATGTACTGCACGTCTGGCAACACGACTCTGAGCATAAAAGTAACTCTGACATTGATTAGACCTCGCTCGCTGACATCGGGATTCAGCCTGGCGATGCGGCGGCTGGTGGCTGCGCGAGTCTAGGTCGTGAATGCTGCAAGGTCCGTAGATATAGCCGACGTGGTGATGCTCTCCTTCCACTTTGGGACCCGCATTCAGGTGACGACGATCGACCAAAAGCAAGTCCTCACCGCTGTCGCTGGACGGATGCGAGCTCCAGGGCTCGATACTTGCGATTTTATCCCAAGAGATCCAGGGGTTCAAGGGCTTATCGGGTGGCTGGAGGAGGAATATAAGGGTGCGCGGCCTTGGGTGCATATGCTTGATAAGCTCGAGATATGCGGACTCGATGTCCTCCATGGTGTACTCGCCCTTGACTTCGTAGATAGGCAGCGTTTGACACTACAGGGCGTAGCCAATACTAGATAACTTGTCTTTCGCTTCGGAGGCGTCACGACCTTTCATATCCTCAATAAAAAGTACACGTTCGTCTGGGCTCCCCAGGCTGCGGATCACGCCCTCCACCCGAGCAAAGAAGCCGGCGCTGCCTGGGAGATGTTCACCCGTGAGGCCGCCCGTCAGCCAGCCGGGCACACATTCTTGGATCGTCCATGCGCGGCTGAAGCAGTGTCTCGGTAATTGTAGGACCGCGCGGTGATCGACCGTCCCGTTGCCGATATGAGATTGCTGCATGGAGATTGTGGAGGCGGCGGGAGGGGTTGGATGAAAGCGTCGTCCCGGGCCAAAGGACGTAAAGAGATCATGCTTGCCCTGTTCTTGCAGCTCCATATTGAGCTTCTCTGCAAGCTTGACTTGACCCCAAAGCACAATTCGGTTTTGAGACGCATTGCCATCGTTAGAGATACGCTGCTGGAAAAAGGTAGGAATGGCTGTTGTTGTCCCATATGCCTTAGATGGCACCCAGGGGGCATCTTCACGCGTCGTGCTGAGGGAATTACCGTTCAGCTGGAATCGCCGAATGCGTGCCTGTATGCGGAAGATCATAAATGCACTGGCTGGCGAAGCGCATGGGGTGTCATCGAAAGGATCCACCTCCTTTCCGTGCGTTTTCTCAGAAATCTGCAACACATTAGCCATTTCATTTCGATATCGCCATCTGTAAATCACTCACCAACATATACTGATATGCATATCGGGTCCGCTGCTGGCTTTCTGTCGAATTGAGGTACAACACACGAGTTTCGGGAGAGCCATCGGAGCTTCCCAGCCTCCTCTTTCTCGAGAAGGAGCACAGCCCACTTGATTACTTCGACTGCTGGGCTGTGTCTCTTCAAATCCATGCCCTGGACGGCTTTGAGAACGACCCAGTCCTCCTTCCATTTTCTACCCACGCCCAGGAGAATAAAGGGTACGCCAGGGTGAAGCACCCCGTGCATCCCCGAGATTCGAAGACGTGTAGGAGCAAGCCCGAGGCGACCACGTCCGTCGACCGCGACGATACGACCGCGACGATACGACCGCCAATCGATACCATAACAGAGTGCGCTGGACGAGCTCAATACGAATTAATGTGGGTTCAGAGACACGTTGCGACGCTCGGTAGATGGAGGTCGGAAGCCAAGCGCGGCGGCGGTGGGCTTTGTCGGCTGCGGCGCTTGTCGGCTGTCTTCGTGGCGCTAGGCGCCTACACGCTCTGTCTTTTTTCATCGCGACTCGGAGTCACGCTTGCTGCCGTTCGGCCGTTCGAGGGGTTGGTACGTACTTGAATAAATGTGAACGCTTTGTATGTCTGACGGTGTTATTCTCAGGAGCACGCATGTCTCGTACTCAATTCAAAGCCTCTTCTTTTCGAGATGCCCTCGGCGCCGTCACCATGGTTGGGTGCGCGATAGGCTGGCTTGAAGGCAGACCAAAGCTTTCCACGCGCATGCTACAATTTGGACTCGTTGTCCGGACATCAAGTGGCGATGGCGCTCCGGTTCGTCCAACCGAGATTCATGCATATTCACGGGCAGCTTGGCTGTGGCAAGCGTGATGATAGTGGAATGACACGCGGATGCAACTATCGTTCTAGAGGTACATACGGAACCGTTGACGGCTTATTATTATCTCGGTAGGCTTTTCTACAAGCTTGGGCTGTGCGGCGACAGCAAAAGTGGCACACAATGCTCAATTATGGTCATTGGTAGCCTGCATGCAGCGCGTTGCATGTGCAGCTGACATACCGCGGTGGCCGGACCAGCCCTGTCATTGGCTGACATCGCTCCAGTCTAATAGCGTCGGGCTCGCTCGGAGCCTTCGGCGCTGGTAGTAGATCGCTGTGAACAGAAGAGCCGAGTTGTCCTTTCGCGCCGCTCAGGCTAGCGCATTGCAACCGACCTCAAGTCGCAGGCTGCACGGCGCTCGGCACCTTTTCCACAGCGACGTCGGTGTCAAGTGGAGTCTCGATGAGTCGTGGTACGACTTTGGCTCGACCTATGCTCCAACGCATCCCGACGGTCTGCTAGACGGCGCGGCCACCACGGTGTCACAGCAGCCGAGCCCGTAGTATCCCTGCGGAAGACGAACGCTAACCTCATTTCCGCTCATGATACGCACAGTTTTGGGAACGCCTTTGCCGACTGCCGACCGTGCTGCCCGTGCCGGTCCGGAAGCATAGGATCGTCGCTGCTCTGTTGTTCAGAGAGGTAAGTCATTTACCATCCTTGAAATCCGGGACTGCGGCGGGTCACAGAGTCTCGTTCATAGCACAAGGGTCCTCGGCCGCGTTCTCATCGGTGCTATGATGGCACATACATCGGGCGGACCAACGAACGTGCCCGGACTCCAGCGACTGCTCTCATTCTGAATGCGCTCGCACCAACGGGAACGCACCGCACGCTAAACCGGGCTTAGCATCCTCCATGTGCCCCTAATAGGCGACTAGGACGTGAAGTGCAGCGCCGTCTGCCCCTCGTCGCGCCTCCTATAGACTCTTTCTCCTACATCTGCCATTTGAAGAACAACCATGGCGGCTCAGATGCCACTTTACGACCTCGAACACCCTTCTAAATTACGCACACTCCCAGCTTTGTCGGGCCCGAATGTATCCCCCGAGATCCATGCGCTCTCCCGCTCGCACTACGCTCCCACATGGCCCCAGCATGACCCGACTTGTTTTCGGCGGAACGTACCATGGGCCGCGTTCTCAGGCTCTGCCTTGTTGCCATGGAGGGCCACGCGCGCTCGCATTCAATATCGCGGTACGTTGCCAACGCTCTACTCCGACGCTGAGGTAAATCGAGCTCATACACTGTTGGCGTGCATCAGAAGCCGTACATGTAGCTCCTGCAGCATCCCAACGAGGACACGGATACTTCCTATACACACCGCCACCAAGCCCCTCGGCCCCAGACACCGCAGCCGAAGCGACACCCGCACGACGCGCCCAATGGCCAGAACGAAGATCCGCCGCACCGCGCACGACGATCCCCCTGTCTCGGCTGCGCACGCGCGCAGACAAAAGCCAAAGCCCACGGTGCCGCGCACCGCGCTAGGCCACATCGCGGCTAGCGGCGGGCGCGGACAGCGGACGAGCCGCGCCACCGGGGGCGAAGGCCGCGAAGGCGTCCCGAGCGCCGCAGCGCGCTGGCCGCGCGCGCGATCGCGGCGCAAGTCTATCACGGCGCTGTGTCGTGTTCGCGCGCGCACGCCGACGCCGCCGGAGGTGTAATCGACACCCCCGGCGTCGCTCGCCGCGCCCTGCGCCACACCCGCCTCGTCCGCGGGCTGCCTAGTTCGACGCCTGGCAGGCGGCACGCAGCGCGTGCCTCGACGATCTCGGCACCAAGGCACTGCGTGCTCCAAATGCTGCCCAGCAGCGAGGCTCGGAAGAGCGGAGCGCCGGAACGGTGGCGCACCCTTGTCAGCGAGCCTCGGCGTCGCTGCCCCTGTACCTTAGCGGGGACAATTCGAGGCTGGCGTGCATAGTCCTCGGGCTAGCAGTCAACAACTCCGGGTGGATATATTTCGAACGTGTTTATGCACAAAATCCAGTTTTGATACCTCTGTGAACCTCACTCGGTGTCCGCGGCGCCTCGGCGGTGGGTACGGTACGGCGAGCTGTGTTTTCACGAGATCGTCTGCATATGACCTCGCGACACGAAGAGCCCACTATCGGTCGAGATCCAAGCTGCTTCGGGCACCCAGCGATATGACTCAGTCAACCACTCGCACCTGGACGGACCTCGTATCGCAGCACACAGCGTCTCCCACAACCCAGGCCACGACACCGCGCACGCATCGTGCTTCTCTGCGCGGCACACAATCAGGAGGGCGCGTACGCATGACGGCCGCAGGACACCCACGGAGATATCGCCGTCCATTCCAGCCGCGCTGCGCGGCCCGTACGCGCCTGCGCCGGGCCAGCCGCGCGACGGAGCCCGTGCGCGCTGTCGCCGGTGTCTAGACTGCTCTGCGCCAGCGTCCCCGGGCCTGGCCTCTCGTCAAGTCGCCGCTGCCCGCGCCTGCCTGGGGGGCGGAGAGGGCCCGCGGACGCGCCGCAGACGGCGGCAGCGCGAGCGCGACGCGCGCGGGCTCGTATGTCGCTGGCGTGCGTTGACGCGTATTGTGCCCGGGACGAGGGAGGAACGGGCGCAGTGGGCGAGATGATGCCGCGGCGGGCGTGGTATATGAAGTCTGAAGTCATCTATGACCTCCGGCGACGTCATGCCCGCGCGGCTGGCGTTGCGGCCGGAGCCTGGGGTGCCCGCGCACGCCGCCGCAGCGCGGGTGCGTCGGCGCGCGGGGACGTGTCTCAGGC
This sequence comes from Phanerochaete sordida, assembly GCA_019973155.2. Taxonomy (NCBI): domain Eukaryota; kingdom Fungi; phylum Basidiomycota; class Agaricomycetes; order Polyporales; family Phanerochaetaceae; genus Phanerochaete; species Phanerochaete sordida. Next base: position 150,280 of record BPQB01000034.1, read on the forward strand.
GGTGGACGCGCGCTGAAACGCGCCCTTGCGCCCTGGACGCGCCGTGCCCTGGGCCCGCTGGCCATGGGCGCGCTGCGCTGTGGCGGGGGAGCGTGCCCTTGCGTGCGCCGCGGACGCTCGGCGGCTGCGCCACGAGGCGGGCTGCTCTCCCACACTCAATCAGTCCGCGCAGCGCGCAGTGCGAGGCGCGCGGCGGGGATTGGCCCGCAGGAGGCGCCGTCCCGCGATTACGTACGCCGGTGTTTCTCTCGGAGGCTCGCCCACGCCTGCGCGCGCTCCCATTGGCCTGCCTGCCTGCACTAGACTGTGACTAGACACACGCAGAAAGAGGGTCTGCGCAGGGCTGTGAGTAAGGCAAGGCGTGAGGGGAAGCTGCTGGAGGTGTCGCACCAAGAGTACTCGGGGTATGCTGCCCAGGAGATGCCGCGATGAGCAGCCCAACGTTGAGCAGAGCGATGCACATACGCGTAAGGGCCCTGACGTCCCTGCGCGTCGCGCAAGGCCAATTGGGCAGCGCGCGCGACGTGCCACGCCGAGAAATTGAAATCCGGGCGAGGAGTTGCTGAGGAAGACGATGCCCTGGGCTGCCGCGAGCCCTGGCTGCGCACCGTGCCGCAAAGCGCGGCACCTCTGCAATAGGAGCCCCTCCTGTCCTGCGCGCGCGTCGGCCCGCTGCGCTGCCGTGCGCCCCGGGGCCCTCGCTGCAGGCGTTCTTTGTGGTCTTCGCGCTGCAGGCGACGCGCCGCTCGGAAATGTGGTGCTGATTGTCAGGCATGGAGGGCACCTTGCGAGCATGCGCTGCGCTGCGAACGCGACGCGAGAGGCGCGCCGAGACCGACTGTGGGGAAACCGTTTATTGCGATCGACGATCGTGTCAGATTGATCAGGCCGCGGCCGATGTGGGGTAAGCGGGATGTGCGGGGTGCGTCTCTGGGGAAACAAGCACCGCGGGGGCTCTTGCGCGTGTCGCGCGGCGGGTGTGTGGGGGCGCACGCCGCGGCGCGCGGGAGCACACAGGCCGGCTGAAACCGCCCAGCCGCACACGCACGACGGGCAGAGGGACAGCGGGGGACGAGCCAACCAGCGACGGCGACGAGTCCGCGTATCCCGCGCGCCGTGATTGGCCAGCGCCGGGGCGTCGTTCCTGCCCCTCGTCGGCCGACGCATCAGAGACCTGGGGCTGGAGAAACGGTGCGCGCGCCGCTTGCGGGACCGAGCGCGGGTGACGTCGTGCGATGGAGGCGTCGAGCGCGCGGCGCGCCAGGGCACCGCTGCTTGCGAACGCGCTGCCTGCCTGGGCACTCGCGCGCCTGCGTGCGTGTGGCGCGGCCAGCGTGCACGAGCGCAGGAGCGACGCACGTCCGCCGCCGCTGCAGCGCCCGCAGCTCGCCACGCCGGAGCATCGTCTGCGCGCGGACTCCCCATTCCGACGGCGGCCCTCTGAGGCTTCGGGGGTGCGCAAGGGGTGCGCAAGCTCCGGGCGGGCGCTCCAGCGCGCGCGGGCCCCCAGTGCGCGCGAGAACGATGGGCCGGGGGCCGTCGTGGCTCGACGGGCGAGGTACCCGCATGCGCGCGGCGCGGTGCTTCGACGGCTGCGCCCTGAGCAGAAGACGCGAAGCAGGGCGTCGAGCCCGAGCCTGGTCGGCGCCGCCGCTTCTAGCGTCGCGGCGGGCCCTGGCGTCCGCGCAGCCTTGTGCGCCGGCGTCGGCGTGCACGCGGGGCGCAGTATCTGTGCTGCCAGCGCGTCAGCGGTGGCCGTAGCGCGTACGACGGGGCTCCGCGTAGACTGTGGTTTCGCCGTGGTGATCTGGGTGCACGGACCCGCCCGATAGACGCAAGCACGATCGCGCGGTGGCGACGGGCACCAGAGGCCTGGGCCTGCGCGGTGCGCCTCGTGTGCGGGCTGATCTTGCGCATATACAGATCTCAGTGTGCTCGTATGGCCCACCGGTCGCGCTGGCAGCCCGCACAAGCTTCGCAGTCGTCATCGTGGGCACTGCCGCCTGTACAAGCTCAAGACAAAGTATCAGGCTCGCGGTGGTCCCACACTGACCCATATTCCTCGTCACTGCTCAGTCGAGTCGGCCGAGTGGAGCGAGCCCATGGCGACCGCGTCCCTTGTCTCTGATCGCGTCGGTAGTCGACTCGTCCTCGCCACAAATTTTCGCGCTGCGCGGACGACGCCCGGAAGAGCTTGGACTGGCTGCTGGTGTGTCTCGGTCGCGGCGACGGCAGTAAGGTTGAACATGCCTGGCGATCGGGTGTAGTGCGAAGCGACAGGCGCGGTGCGTAGTGGTCGAACCGGAGTTTATTCTGCGTAATCCACAGTCTTGCAGCTTCTTGCAGCTATTCGCTGTACCGCCTCGCCTGCCTCAGCAAAATCATGCGAGGCCAAAATACACACATACCGTGTCAGTGGCAACGACACAACCTTTGTCACACAGTGCGAGCGGCGGTGTCTGAGCAAATGCACTAGTCATTATAGATGTATCATACGGTACTGCTCATATATGCGGCGCAATCGGTATACGAGACGTCCATCAAGAATAGGCAGCGGGCGCAAGGAGAGCGGAGTCACCATAAAATGCGCAGAAAATTGTCAGCTTACTCCGTGCCATGCGTGCGCCACAATCCGAGCATTTCCGGTGAGAGGGAAGGTTTCGTGGTGGAATAGGTATGGTGCGCAGCGATACCGAAGGTAGAACAGTCGCCGGACGTTCAGCCGAGAAGCAGCGGCGCGACAGCAATGATCGACAGCGGCACTCGACAGCAGGGAAAGCGTCCGGCGGCGAGAGGGCGGGCCTGGGCGCGCGGGGCGAGAGATCCGGCGGGACAGGACACCAGCAGCGAAGCGGGCTCATCGCGACGGAGCGACGGAGAGGAAGCTCGCGCGGGCCAATGGGGACGAACGCCCGGGCGGAGAAGCGAGGGCAAGGAACAGGGGGGACCGGACGCTTTGATGTGCAGCGCGGACAGGCAACGTTCGACTTCGCGCTGGGCGGCCGTCCCCGATCGTCCGAGGTTTGTCTGTCGGCGAGTTGCGGCGATGTGGATGCGGAGAAGCGTCCGTCGGTGCGTGAGCTTGCGGGTGCAGACGACGGGGCGCGGTGGGCGGCGGGCGGCGAGCTTGTCTGTAGCTCTCCACAGCATGCTCTGCAGGCGTAGTGGGCAGCGTATCTGTGTGAGAAACGATGGACGAGGAGGTGTACGTACGGCAGGGCTCCGAAGCGGGCCCTAAGTATATGCGGGGGCGCGTCTGGGCTGACGGCGATTGCAAACGCTATCTGTGCTTGCGCGAGATCAGTGACGGTGGCCCATCTGGCCATGGTCAAATTGCTCACGGTGAGCGGCCAGGGATGATGTATCAGAAGCGGCAGAAGGACGCACAGTGTGGGGAAATAGCCAGGGAGTGACTTCATCGCTGTGCCGGGCGTTGTGTGCGGGGGCGGGGCGGTGTCCTGGGTGCTCGACGTCGCCGCGGGCAGTGCTGAAGGCAGCGGGGTGTCTCGGGGAGGGCCAGGGACAGGCAGGAAGGACGGGTCGGAAGCATTCTGCGGTGGAGAAGACGATGGCTGGAGTCTGGAAGAGCAGGACGTGTTTGTTCCTGTTTGTGGGGTATTTGGGGTAATTGATGAGGGCCCGAAAGAGCGGAAACGCGGGGTTGGAATGGGGAAGCCGGTTGGCCGGGCCAAGGAACGGAAATGGAAGGAGGGGCGAGCCCGTAAGCGCTCCCCCGCAGAGCGAGAAACTGAAAGGACCTCGAATCAACGCCTGCAGCCCGACTCGTCCTGTCCCTTCGGTCTCACTCTATTTACACCGCTTCACTCTCCACTTTACCTCGCTCCCCCTCCTGCCCCGCCCGGACACGACACAGCACGACCCCCACACGACCCACACGACAGCGATGGCGACCACAATGTACTCCAACTACAAGCCCCATCGCCAGGAGGGCTTCCACTTGCCGTCCCCCGCCCCCTCGACGCCCCCGAGCAGCGACGGCACCCCAGCTAACCAGGGCGGCTCCTTCGACACACACAACCTCTTCATATCCCCGCCTTCCTACCTCTCCGTGCCCGAGACCTTCAGGAAATTCCCTTCGGGGGACCACGGTTCTGGCGGGGGCAACATGGACTTCACCGACGAGCTCGCGAGCCTCATCACTCACCCGCACCCTTCGTCCCACGAAAGGTCCACCCAGAGCCCAGTGAGCCCATACGACGACTACCGGGGCTCGAACACGCACAACATCTTCGACATTTCTGCGCCGACGAGCCATCACCACCACAGCTCGAGCAACGGCAACTACGGTGCCCCTGGCGCGGGCGGAGCATCTGCCTTCTCCCTCCCGCCAAGCTCCTCCCTACCCATGCACACGCCGACGCACCCCCTGCATGAGTTCACCGCCCACTCCCACTTCAACAGCACCGTGCCCGCCATCGGCTCCTCGATGCGCTACGAGCCGCCGTCGTCCTCGCACGGCCATTCGCAAAGCGCGCAACCGCATCCCTTCGCACTCAACACGTCCGCGGGCGGGAACGGGTCGAATGCCAATGGAAGCGGGAACGGCGCGGAGCCGTCGAGCGTGAGCTCCTTCAGCTCGCAGCTGTCGGGCCTGTCGAACTTCTCGTCAAACACCGCGACGACGAACGCAACGAACCCCGGCGACTTCCTCACCCGCCAGACACCCTCTCCCTCCGCCAACGGCCCACCGACTTCTTCGCACGGCCGCTCGCGCTCGCGCAGCCGCTCGTCGATCCTCTCAGATCCGCAGCCGCCGCCAAGCACGAACGGCGGGCCCGCGCGCCGCACGCGCGCGAAGCGTGGATCCATCTCGAGCGTGTCCCCGCCGCCGCTGCACCGCGGACACATCACCCAGCCGCTCGTCATTCCGCCACCGTCGTCCTCGCAGAACAACAGCGCGCGCTCGCCGCTCGGTATGCATCACACGTCGGGCTGGTTCCACCCCGGCTCGTCGCTCGGCAACTCGCTTCCGTCAATGCACGGGCATGGCCTGCCCGGCAGCCTCTCGGGCTCGCTCCAGACAAACATGGGTATCGGCTCCATGGGCGAGTTCTCGCTCCCGACGCCAGACAGCGTACACGGCGGCTTCTCGGCGTTCGGCGGCGGTGGCCTCCCGCCCATCGGTCTCAGCGGGAGCCCGAAGGATATCGGTGGCATGGGGATGGGGATGGGTGGCAAGGAGAGCCCAACGAGCCCGAACGGACCTGGCGCAGGAGACCTTGCAGCGAAGCAGTAGGTCCCTTATTTTCATCTTGTCGAGTGGCACTGACCGGTCAGTGGTAGGGCGGCGATCGCGAACGAGAAGCGGAGGCGGCGGAGAGAGTCGCATAACGCTGTTGAGCGGAGGAGGCGGGATAACATCAACGAAAAGATCTCAGAGCTTGCTACCCTCATACCTGAGTGTCTCTTGGATCCCAATGGTCAGTTTCCCCCTCCCCTCCTCACCCTTTCCCCCGGCTAAACCGATGCAGCCACGATGAACATGCCCGCATCCTTGTCTTCAGCGACGAGCGAAGACCTGCTCCTTGCCAACGCTGCGCCTCAGTCTCCAAATCCTGCGAACTCGCCAACAGACGGCCCAGGGGAAGTCGTCACGAAAAAGGAAGAGGGCGAAGAGAAGGATAGCGAGGCCGCAGGCGTCGTGAAGGCGAACAAGGGCATGATCCTCAGGAAGAGTGTCGAGTACATTCGGTGAGTGTTCTTTCGAGTTTGTGGTACGGTGTCTCGGATGGCGTCGAAGCCGCGAGCAGGGGTGGCTATATGCGCTCGCTTTCGTGGCTCAGAGGTCCCGTGTCTCCTCGCTTTGTGGAGAACATGACCTTTGAGGAGCGTGGTCGTGGCGCATAAGTACGCCTGCGGTCGCTTCGCTGGGGATATTCGAGGAATAAACCTCGGCGGCGGGCAGCCCATGTGAGGGCAAGCGCCCGACACGTGAGCCGCCTTCTCTTGATGGCATTCACCGACGCTCGCCCCGCCTGACCTCCCCAGTCTCCGCATCCGCCAGAAGCTGCGGATGGCGAGGCAGAACATCGGTCGTGGCGCGCAAGAACAGGGTGTTGGGGCGCGCCTCGGATAAGAGGCCAACACACTCGTTTTATCCTGTCCACTGGTCCTACGTGATTGTGCGATGTACTGACGAACAATCTCGCGTTGCATAGGTATCTGCAGCAGCTCGTGTCGGCGCAGGCATCGCGCAACCGTGATCTCGAGTCACAATTGCAGTCGCTCCGCATCGGAGGCAGCGTCTCTGACGGTGTGGGCAACGAGGACGACGCCCTCATGCTGCACGAGGAGGTCGGCGACGACTTCCTCAACATGAACGCACCGTCGAGCAACGGCATCAACGGTCACCGCCGGCAAACGTCCACGAGCAGCCGGGCAAAGAAGTTCACTGGCTTCGAGCTCGACACCGTCGCCGAGATGGAGCAGGACGACGATAACGACTACGAGTACGACTACCATCGCAATGGCCACCGGCACAGCACCGACGATGACCAGGAGATGGATCGTCCCAGCACCAGTGGCGGCGTCGGCGGCAGCCCGCTCAGCAACGAGAGCGTGTCAGAAGAGCTCGACGGCGAGCTCGACGACCGGGAACTAGAGGAGCGCGGCCGTAAGGGACGCGACGGACGGCCGATGGGCCAGTCAGGCATTAACGGAGTCAAGACCGAGGAGGGCATGGAGACGTCGTGAAGCTTTCGCTAGGGACGGCCTCGGGTCTCTCGCGAGATCTCGGGCTGCCGTCCCGCAAAAGGCGGAGCGGCGAACCTTTACCCTCGTCGCTGCTGGTTGGGCGGCGGTCGACACCGCCACGTCGTACACCCACTCCCGGCTTTCCGCTTGCGCTCGTCATCTCTTTTGTCTCGGTGTTGTGTAACGCAGCGTCGATCTCTCGACTTTCACGAACCCGTCCACGTCCGTCTTCGTCGACCTTGCGCTCTCGCCTTCGCATCAACGTATTTATTCCTTCCATCTACTCGTCCTGGAGTCTTGGATACACCGCCTCCCAGCGTCCGTCCTTTGGTTCCTGCAGCATTACGTGCACACCCCGGTCCAGGCTCCCGTCGCATCCAGCACTCGACTCTGGGCCCTTTACAGCGCGACACCGCCGTCATCGCTTGGCTGCATTCCTCTCACGCTGCCATGGCCCTTTCACTCGCCTTCGCGAAGAGTCCTGTTCTTTTTTCCTCTGTATTCCCTCCCGTCGTCTTCCCTCGTCGTGCTCTCCGCGCTCTTCTCACGTTCTTGTGCCATCACGTCGTTCGCATTCTCTCGCAACCATTCACCCGCCCGACGCCACTCCGCAAGCAAGCCGTTTAATTGCTGTTGTACTATAGTTCCCCTCGCGTTCACACACACCCTTTCCTTCCCTTCCGTTTCCCTTCCCTGCCTGCTCCGTCGAGCTTATCTTGCGCGTATTCTTTCACCCCCTCCACACCCCTTCTTGGTTGCCGGGCGGCGCGAACGCACAGACGAGGGTGCAGGCATGGCGCGGGTAGCCCAACTCAAAAAGGATGCCCCAACGATTCTTGCTACTATCTAACGAATGGTCTCCTTTTCTCCACTTGCTGACTATGACATGCTGCATGCCTCGCCACGATTATCCGAAGCCCTAACTAACTCGATCTCCCACACATGTATAGTGTATGATAGCCAGTTACCCCGTCCAGTCTCTTTCAAATCAATTTCTCTCCTATCGTCAAATCACTGTGCGCTACCGCGCGGCGTGCTTGGGGTGCTCCCTCTGCGTTCTGCGAGATGAGATTCCAGATGGCGATGTTGTGCGAGTCCTATGCAGGCGCAGTCGAGAACTTCTCGCCGTTGCGCCTGCTAGCCACACCTGCGGCTTCTATGACCCAACTGAAGCGTTGCTTGTACGTCAAGATGTCGTGCAAGCTACAGTCGCCCATTGCACCGGGGGTTATCAACTTCATCTCCCCTCGAGCACACACTTCATTTCAACGCCATGCAGCAGCGGCGACGGCTGGGGCACCAGGGGTGCGGGCGTGGCTGCCCTGCCGCCCGGGTGCTGCGCGCTGTGCAGAGGCAATCAGGAGCCCGAACGCGCGGGCAGATCGGACGCGCTCCCAAACATTCATTTACGGCCGGCTCCTCGAGGGCCAGGGCGCCGCGCGGCAGCAGAACTGGTCTGCGCGCGGGGATGCGGGGCAGCAGGCGGAGACGGGGGCACACTGCGAGCAGGCTCGTCGGTGGGCGAGACGTCAGCGCGTCCCCCCTGCCCCGCCGATCGCAAACTGCTACTCCCGCACACGCATAGACGCAACGCCGCTGGCTCCAGCCACGCGTCGTGTCCGCGTCGGCGGCGGGCGCACGGCCTGGTGCATGACGCCAGCGGATACGTTGTACGGGGCGAACGTACTGTGCCCGCGACGTGCCCGTCCGACACGGGTCGAGTCGCGCTTCCAGGCGGCGGACGCCCAGCGCACAGAGCTCGCAGCGCCAGACCCGCGCGGCTCGCGGGCGTGCAGACAAGGTTCGCGCATGGCGTCATCGCAGCGCGCCGCACGGCGAACGCTAACGCCGCAGGGTGCGTGCATGCGCAGGCGAGGGCCGGCGGGCCTTCGCAGGCGTCCGCGGCGGGTGCACGGCCGTTCTGCGGGACGCTGCCGCGCGCGGCGGTGGGAGGATGGGCCCCGATGCGGCGCGCGCGCATGCGCTGGGGCTTCCGAGGACAAATGCCCTGGCTGCGCCGCCTTGGCGAGCATATCAGCGGGTGATCGGAGGGCAGCGGGGGCTCTGCGCGGAGCACATCGCCGGAGAATCTGGCGTAGGTGTCCGGGCGTCCACAAGCAAGACGGAGACATACGTTCATGTCCGGTAAAACTGCGACCGGCGGTCTGCTCGTCGACGGAAGCTTGAGTCTTGAGGGCGAGCACATGGTGCGCCTTGTTCTCTACGGTGGAGCCGAAGTTTAGTAGTAGCATCGCTTCTTAGCCGAGGACTTGCAAGGAGTTAGAGCTCGAAAAGCATGGAACAGATATGATTCCCATCGCGTGGCAACACCGGGCTGGCTTGCAGTGATTGGACGTACGTGGGAGTCTAGTCACTTCTCATTTCTCGGTCTTTGGCCTGGGCCACCGAGCATCGTACACTCTGGAAGCTCGTCAGTCGATGGGAGATATGATACTCATCGAGAAACTCACAAGTCATGCACGATCAGCGACCCGACGTCGCCTCCCTTCGTTGCTCAAGATCCGTCCACCAGTGCACCCGAGCCGGGTCGTCCGCTTCCTGTCTAGCAAGATGTAGGCGTCACAGAGCGGGGCCCTGAACAAGGCATCACCTCGGACTCTTTTACACAGTGTCTCGTCAGGCATAAGGAAAACGAGGCTCCCGCGGGCGCCCGTGGCTGTTACAATAACAAATGAGCAAGGGCGAGCGGGAAAGCATAAAGCAAACCTGCATACGCACCGGTCTAGCGATGCACAGAGCATCAGAAGGGGTGCGCGCTGCTCGGAATGCACAAGGATCCGTGTTAGCAGGCTCGCCCGCCTTTCCTCGCGCAAGGGCCGCGATGGGCAGCCCTCGCGGGCCCTCTTCGGCCAGATCTGCGCGTGCGGTCCCGTTCGCGCGGACGCGTCGACGCGAACCGTATCACTCGGATAGGGGGACTGTATGGCCCCCGAGCTTCTACCCCGCACTGTGATGGGCCGCGAACCCTGCGAAGCGGCCGCGGACGCCCTGCCCCGCACGCTGCTGCATTCGCCACGCGCCGCTCAGGACGCAGCCCGTGCGAAGCACGCGCCATGACGCGCGCGCGCGCGAGACAATGCGCCCCAATGCGGCAGCGCACAGCCAGCGCGCCGGGCGTGCGAGCCCGTGGGTGTAGTGCGGGCCAGCCGGCTGCCGGCGGGAGGGCTGGGCTTCCCGGGCTATGAGTCATCGAGCACGTCGGCGCGCCTGCTGGGGTATGACGACGCGGGAGGCTTCCCTGCCTGCTGTAGCCACCGCCAATGGGTGCACCTATGTCTGTACACGATGCAAGCGCAACGCGAGCGGCCATGTACAACGAGCGTAAGGAGGGTGTCATCGCCGGTACTGCCATCGAGGCACAGAGCAATGCGACCGGACAGTGCAAGACGTTCTGGAACGCATCGGGCGCGCTCCCCAGCAAGCGTCGGGGCATCGCGCAGGGGGCCGACGGTGCCTTCTGCGCATCCAATGGCGTAAAGGCCTTGCCCGCTGAGCAGGGTCTAGGTGGCCAGCGGCGGCCCTGGGACGATGGCACTGATCAGCCGCGATAGGCAGGCCTGCAAGAAGCAGAGCGCAGGCGCACCTGTACTCCGTCCGGGCAGGCGAGCGGGCTTCGCCCCGAGCGGAGTGGCAAACGTGCTCCACCGTCACGTCGACGCGACGCGCGCATCCACTCTATCCATCACTCAATCTGCGCCCCGAGGACTGCGGCGGGGACGAATTCGGCTTGCTGGCCTATCCGCGTCGCCTGACCGACGGACGACGGGAGTAGGCTCGTAATGTCCGCGGCCCTGTGTGCTGGTACTGCGTCCGAATTTCACTGGTCGCGTCTACTGGAAGCCGTAGATCACAAGCAAGCTGCTGCCCGTGCTGCAGCCTACAGGGGCCGCCGGTACGAAGCGTTCCCTCGCGCGGCGACGTCGCATAATCCGTGCAGACGCGCTGAAGGGTTCGTCAATGAGCCCGAACGGAAAGGCGACGGAGACTCACGTAAAGTGCTCTGTAGTCCTCGATGGAAGCGACCACCCGATCTCTCCTGGAACTGAGATGCGAATTGTATGTAATTTGAAGCAGATCCTAGGGCCCGATCGTGCTCATTCATTATGCCATCTCGAGACAGGTCCAGAACACCCACGGGCTACGAACGACCGTGAGAAATCATGGCAGTAAAACCGATTAAGGGAAGCATTGAACGAACCTGACAGAGATCTCAGCATGATGAGGATTGGCTAAACTCTCGCTGAGCAAGCGCATGCTAAGAAGCCACTGCATCAATGGTGAGCGCTAACGAACGAGTAGCATCAGCTAGCACGCTGAGGAATGAATTCACTGGACAACTCGCCATGTCGCGTAGCAAAGGATCATCTGGTGCTGAGCCAGCAGGAATGGAACCAGGGGGCTGCGCACGTTGCAGGATTGAGCTGTGATTTCTACGGGGTCAGGCCCATCGCGGCAGTTCGTGCGGGGCAGGGCGGGCCTACGACGAACACCGAGGCTCGAGACACGAAGATTGTCGCAGCTGTGTTTGGCAACGGGTTCTGATGGCGCGGTGCAGCTTCGGTAACGCTGTGCGGCTGTCAGCGACCCAACAAACACAGGCCAAGTCCAGCTGCACCGCGACGCACCTGCAAAATCACGGAAAGATCCCTCGCTCGCGCCGCCAGCTATCCGCCAGTCAGATAGCCTTTCGTGCGGACGGCTGCGCGCTGCGCGGCACAGCGGCCGCGCTGCCAGTGATGTGGCCCAGGAACGCAGCCGCGGCCTTCTATCTCAGGCGCGAGCGAAGCGTGGCTCGCGCCGGGTATGGGTAGGGCCCGGGCAAAAGGCAAACGGGTGAGCTCCGGAGGCGTGCTGTCGTGCGCGCGAGCGCACGCAGTCACCCGCCTGGCCACGTTCCCCGACGAAGAGCCGGCGCGAAGTCGGCGAAGCTGCCTCGGGCCCTTTCCGCCTGCCAAGACGGGCGATGGTCGCCGGAGAAACGCAGGCAAGCACAGCTTGGAAGAGAGGAGGTGCTGAGCGTTTGGAGAAGACGAAGCAGCCTGGAGTATGTGTCGGTCAGCTAGTGTTGTATGAATATTCTGACAGCGATGACATACCGGCGACGGGTAGAGCCAGGCTCCCGTAACTGCACCGCGCTACCAATACAGGAAGCACATCTCTTGTTCGTATCATTCAGGCGAAAGCGAAGGAACTGTCCGGACGACACGGGCCCTAGAAGCTGTAGCATTAGGCTTCGTGAGCCAGTGCAGCGTCGCAGATCGCTCCCTGCAGTTAGGTCGTGAGTAAATTAAGACATTCAAGGAGTGTTTATCCGTACGAGGAGATCAACATATCTATAATTGCGGCGCATGTCACCTTCGAGGGACCAGCGGTGCGAACGTGTTGGCGCAGGGTTCGTGTTCTGAAAGAGGGCGACTAGGGTTCTTCGGGCAGTATCGGGCTGGAAGAGTGGAATGGTAGGATGTTAATGCTTCACGGCATGTGTGATACCTGGATGTCCCAGCTTCCGCTCAATGGAGAGCCGTCAGTTCAAACCGGAAACCCTAGAGCGCCCGGAGTCAGACCTGCCAGCACAAGTACGGGTGACCACCACGCGAGCTCCGTTCGGCGGGGTACTGGGGCGATAAGATACTGCAAAAGCTAGAAGACAAAAACCAAACAAATTTCAGGATAGAGCTCAATATTTGCCTCTCGCAGAAGATGTGGAAAGTCAACACGAACGCGACACTCAAGATGAACACACGAAAATCGCCAAATGGTCACGTGAAACTGATGACGTAATTTCGGCTTTCGCCGTTGCCACAAAGCTTGGCAGCATTCAACGCTTTACCGTCCTTCTCCTCTGCTTCTGACATTTGTCAGGCTACAGGCGTCTTGCATTTACTGTGGTTCCTGAAAAGAATGGGAATCGGCGCGCGAAGCGCGACGCCTTCCACGAAAAGGGAACACCGAATCCGGAAGGCCCCACCCCTTGGCGCCCAGTGCCCTGCTGGGCGAAGATTGTCTCGCGCACCCTCTACCGCAGTTTCACCATCCATATAAAATGTGGAATATAATATCTTGGGTAGAACATACTCCATAATATCTCGTTGTGCCCTAAGAAGCGTATTCAGCTTGTCCTGACTCGTTCTACACTGTTTCTAACCCGACTTTGACAGAACAAGGACTGATTTGTGACTGACCATTCGCTAGCAAGCTCGCCCTATAGTCACACAGCTGCAAAATGCAGCCAAATTATCGGAGATGATATTGAGTACGTATATTCTAGCTCTACACATCGTTTTAGTCGGCGAAGGAGGTCCTGAAGCGATCCTGGATGCGTTCCGGTCATGTCTGGACCTGGGCGCCAAGGGGTGGGGCCTTCCGCATTCGGCGTTCCCTTTTCGTGGAAGGCGTCGCGCTTCGCGCGCCGATTCCCATTCTTTTCAGGAACGACAGTATCCTGAAATTATTTCAGCTCACACATCAGACTGAAGTCAAGGTGTAGCTCGTGCATTCGAGGGCATAGCAAGAGGCCAGCAAAAGACGACAGAACTACGTGGACATGAATCCCGCATGCCGCACTTGCTTACACCCATGATTCGTTGACGTTGGCAAAAAAACAAACCTGAAACCGGTGTCGCCGGCTCAAGCAGCGTCCGTATGCGAACATCGCGGCCGAGACCTTTTGGTTTCCACTACAGGGGCACGCTGTCAGCGCCGAGAGGCACCGGCGATCTCGACGGCACCAAGGCACACCGCCCTCCTTCCCGACAACAAGGCGCGCTCAGCGGACCTGGGGACCACTTACGCGTGGCGCCGCTCGCGCAGCGGACCATGGAGCGCCAGGGTGGTGGCGCACGCTGTTCAGGCACGCGCCCCTAAGCCACACCGCCCCAAACAATACGTCCGCTCAATGGGGATCCATGTGGCTGAGTCGTACCAACGGCGAAAAGGGCTTGCGCAGGCGAGGCGCCCAGCGCGCGAAAGAGGGGCGAGCGGGATCGAGGGCGAGGATCGGCGCGGGCGACGTCAGCGCGCGCCCGCGATTGAATGGCCGCAGGGCCGTGGTAGACTTGCGCCGCGATCGCGTGAAATTGGCCCAGCCGCAGAGTGAGCAGGGGCCGACTCGCGCGACGCGCGGCGTGGGGGTGCGCGCACTGCGGCACAAAGCCATGCGGGCGCGGGCGAAGGCTGGTGCGCGCCGAGCTGCCTGCACCCCCGCCTGCCTCCGACGCTAGGCTCGATATGGTCTAGCCGCCTGCGCGCGGGGCCGTCGGTTTTAGCTTTTGTCTGTTGGAACGTGCGGCCGAGACAGGAGGATCGCCATACGCCCCGCGGCGAATCGTTCCCATGGGTCGTTGATTTCGTGTCGAAGGCTGGCCGCAGGGGGCGTCGTCTGAGCGAGGACTGCGCGGCGCCCGGCGCGCAGGACCGCATGCGCCGCCTGGACAGCAGACCTGAGCAGCCTCTTTGCGCTGCGAAGCCCGCGGAGGACGTGTGATCAGGGTCGCGTCGGAATGCTGTAGGCATGCGCTACGTCGATTCTGATGCTGGACAATAGATGAGCTGGCGGCTTCACACACATCAGGGCTCGTCATTACGTACCGCTATCGGTGCGAGTGCATGTGGCCCTCCATGGCAACAAGGCAAAGCCTAAATGTGCGGCGTGTGGGGCACGGGCCCAAAGCTGGGGTGAGCCATGTGCGACTGCACTGGCAGCGCGAGAGCGGATGAACGTCGGGGGATTCATTCGGAACCGACAAGGTTGGGGGTGCGCGCACTATTCGACAGTGGCATGCAGGGTCGCAGAGCGCCATCAGAGATTCAGCGGCCCTTCTCAAATTGGCAGCGGTGAGAGAAAGAATACAGAGGAGGCCGGTGGCAGCCCGACGCTTCGTGGGTTGGCCTCGCGTTTGCGAAACGACTCAGCGGCTGAGCACGCCATGTGCTGTCATCGATATGAACGACTCCGGAAATTGAGGATGGCCGTGCGAGGCCTGCAGCGTCTGTCGGTCCGTCCGATAAATGGAATATATTGAGCTTGGCACCGATTATACAGCCCGAGAAGCTATGCATATGAACGAGGTTTAATGAACCGCCGTGAACCCGGATTTCAAGGATGGCAAGTCACTTACCAGTCTGTACCTTGGAGCAGCGACGATCCTCTGTACTCGGACCGATGTCGAGGCGTGCGTGTGGTGCAGTCGACGAACAGCAGCCAGACTGCCAACTTTGTTGCCTAGCTCGAGCGGGAATGAGGTTAGTACTTGTCTTCTGCAGGCATAGCTGGTTCGGTTGCTGTACTATCGGAGCGGCCATCGACCTGCTAGTCAGTTATGCGCGCGCCGTGGAGCCTCCAGTTGAGTCAACCATGTCCCGTAGCGTGCCGAGACTCCACTCACGGGTGAAATTACTTGACAAGAAACGCTTCGACGAATGTATCGGATGCATTGAGTTGGACATCGCTGTGAAAGGAAATGAGCTTGGCCTCATAGCACCGCACATGCACACAGAGATGTATGGTGCGACATGACACAGCTGTGCTCGGCAGCATGGGCACTGAGCAGCAAAGGAAAAGCTTGGGGTGATCAGATGGGTGTCATGTCATTCCAGACGGTCAGCGGTTGCATTAGGCCGGTGTGTACACGCTGGCGATGGCTGGGGTGTATTTCGTCGACTGGTACGCGTACGCAAACCGCACGAGCACCACCATTTTGACCGCGCAGACACATTGAAGCAATAAAAAACTCACCCTGTGACGAAGAATGATCGCTGCTAGTGAACGATGTGATGCGCGTCCCTCTCGCGACTAGGAGGCTGCCATGTCGTTGATCGGGGGAGTCTGGACTCTAGAAAGTGGAGATGGGAAGCTTGCTGCATCTTATACACAGGGTTCGTAAGACACCTGTTCTTCGTTGCACATTAACCAACTCACATCTTTCCACAGCAGTCACACAATTCGCGCCTCTGCAAACTTCCGAGTCACTTTTCTTCGAGCGTCGCGAGCCGCTGGCAAGCTCGCATCACAGCGATGCTCTTTTGCGTGGCTGAAATATGTGGATCAGCCGAAGTCATTTTTATGGTACGATAAGAGACGGGCTTACATTCTCATAGCATCTGTCGCGGCGGTACCCTGGGACGGGGCAAAGCGTACGCTCGCTCGCTCCGGGCGCCTGCGCCACGAAGCTTGCTCGATAAGCGCCAGGAAGCCAAACTCCGCATGCGCCGGCGTCGAACAGCGTTTCGACTTGTCCTCCTCCTTGTCGCGATATCTTCCCGCCTCGAACCGCAAGCGACATTCTTGGGATTCTTGACCCAGTACCCGTGCCTCAACGCGTATCACTCTGCACATACTCACACCGGCACCTCGACGGGAACCCTCAGCATGCCAAGCTGGCCTCGACGGAGGCCGTCTCGCCACTGTTACGCGCGCTGCGACAGGGACTGTGGGAGTGATACGGCAAGGTATCTGCGGTGCGCTCGTCCGTTCTTTATCTGATGTTTCGCTCATTGATGAGACGTTGATCAGCCCTGCGTTCCCGGGTTCGCAGCGGGATCATCGCCTCGACGTTCGCAGCTGCGCAAAACCGCCACCATCGCTGCCATTGCTCACTATCATAAATTGCTGGTATCTCGTGAGGACCAAGCCGTCTTTATAGCGAAGGCACATCCCGTCCGCCAGACAGCTCGTAGCTCTAGATGGAGGTGACTGTATGGGATGTTGTACACGGAAGGATGTGCGAAAGCGGGTTAAGCGTGGTGCGTACGGCCTCGTCTAACCTCATTCGACGCGCTCATGGCTCCGAATAGACTACTTGCGGGGTACGACACCCAGGTATTGTCTGTCGCGCTTGCAAGGAACCAATTTACGGTGCACGCCATAAGTGCATCGACTGCACGGATTTCGACCTCTGCCAACACTGCATATCAAATGTGAACATTCGATTCCAGCACGACTACGCGCACGCATTCTTTCCGATCGAGTATCCATGGGACCACAACCCCTTCCGAGCGGTATCCACAGGCCCGTTCAAACCTCATCGTCACAGTCGCTGCAAAGGGTGCCAACGCTCGCCTATCCCAGGCACCCGCTACGAATGTCGCTCGTGCCTTGCCTTCAATTTCTGCGTTGCCTGCTATAACAGTGCCGAGCAGCGTTGGTCGCACCCCGCTTCCCATGTATTCCGTCTTGGCCGGAACGACGACGAAGGTCCCAGTTTAATGACCACCTGGGACGACCCGCGCAACAAGTCTGCCTCTTTTGAATGTATCGATCACAAGTGCATGCGCCGTTCTGAGGCGGCGTGCAAAGCGTGCGTTGGCCCCGAAGACCATTTTTGCCTGGATTGCAGCGAATACGGACTGTGCACCTCCTGCATAAGCAAGCCAGAAGTCCGCTTGGCCCACGACCGCACGCACCGATTCGCGCCTGTTCAGTGCTCCAGTCCCATGCCATACCCCTCGTTCCGGGACCAGCAGGAAGAGTCCGCGACTATATGCGGTGGGTGCGACCGCCAACTTGGTTCTACCACCCACCACCGATGCCTCGAATGCCCCGCCTTTGTCCTCTGCCAATCCTGCATATCTTCTGTCCGAGCTCGCCTATCGCATGACGGCCGCCATTGTTTCTTTCCTATCAAGCACTCGTCAGACAGTACGGAAGGCGCATTTGCGACCGTGTTCGCCTCGCTGGACATCGTGCGCTGCGGGAACTGCGGCGCTGGGCGCGGCACTGTCCAGCATCGGTGCTTGACGTGTCCTGACTTCACACTTTGTGCGAAATGCGCGGTCGATCCGAAGATCTGTGCTGGGCATGACGCGGAGCATCCGTTCTTTCCGTATACGCCCAAGGTTGGAGAGGGAGACCCTATCTTCGATGCTAGGCGGAAGCAGCTGGTCGCAAAGGAGAGCGATACTAGTGTCTTGCTGCCTGGGAAGCTGTTTGGGGAGGTGAGTCGCCAGCTCTCGAATAGCGAACACAATTCTAATGATGTTCGCCTCCAGACGACCTCTTCCCCGACCTCGATTGCCCCACCCTCGAGGATGTTCTTTGTGGTCCCAGAGACGTCCATCTGCTTCTCCTCCGACTACGTGCCATGGGCGTCCGCCAGCTCGGTGATCACGATTCATGGTCACATTGAGAAACGCAGTCCGACCGTCCTAGACGACTTCTGGGGCAGTGCAAGCGACCACTTCATCGCTGCCGACTGCAACCGGGCTATGATCTGGGGCGTGGTACACATGGTGTCCCTCGGACTTGTCTCCCCTCAAGACATCTTCCAAACCTCCGTTAGCGGGGGCGAGTGTTACACCCTCACTCCTCCCGTTCGCTCCGCTCTTCCATTACAATGGATACATATCGGGCCGAAGGCTATCCCAAACGTCCTGGCTGACGTTTCCTGCCAGGTCATGGACGCAGAGGACTTGCTCGCAAAACTCAACTCCGTCCTCGGGACGTCCCACTCGCTCGATACGCCCGACCTCCACGAACTACTCGTCTACGCGCTCAACACTTCGCGCGATTTCGGTGAGGTGTACGGGATGCTCCGCGGCAGCTGGCCTGCCGACGGCGACTTCTTCCTGGCCCTCGACCGCATCACAGACCGCCAGGCGCAGGTGCAGCGTCGGCGCGACAATGCGCAGCGCGGCACGGCCATCGAGGACTCCGAGATCCACCCGCGGCGCATTTGGGACCTCTACAGCAACCGTGTCCTGCCCTTCCACGCGATGCTCCGCGAGCTGTATAACGGCAACAAGAAGATGCCAGCTGTCCTCTGGACGATATCGCACAGCTGGGTCGAGGAGGCCCGCCGCGCGAATGTGAACACCACGATCAATGGAATGCAATGGCTCGTGCCGGTGCCTGTCGATACGTCGTTGGAAAACGTGCGCATCGAGCTGCTGAACATGGGCGCAGAGTATGTATGGCTTGATGTTCTGTGCCTGCGCCAGGTCGACGACGAGATTCGGCTGAAGGAGTGGGGGCTCGATATCCCGACGATTGGTCACATCTTCCAGGCTTCGCCCAAGGATCGCCCGTGCGTCACATACTTCAACGGTCTCGGCCTTCCATTGGATATGTCGAAGGCGACCTGCGAGTCGAACCGGCATTGGTTCCAGCGAGTATGGACGCTGCAAGAGTCTCTGGTCAACTGGCTACCTGGAGGACTCGTGCTCTGCAAGGAAGCGGACGACGAAGACAAGATTTTCGCGAGACTCGACCGCCTCCTCTCTTCCGTCGCCGGCTGGGACGGGCTCCCCGCCGTCATCCGCACCATCGGCGAGCGCTCGTGCACGACCGAGCTGGACCGCGTCGCCGGGCTGGCGCGGTACCTGCGCTGCGCGACCCTTCCCATCTACGACCGCGCGGCGTCCGTCGAGAAGGCATGGACGGCGCTGCTGAAGCACATGCACGAGCTCCCGCGGACAGCGCTCTTCGTGCAGTACGCAGCGGACACGCCGTTCGCGCCGTGGCCGTCGTGGGCCGCGCTCCTGGCGGAACGCCCGGTGCTCCCGTACTCCGCCTTCGAGATGCCGATGTCCGAGATGTTCAGGCTCGACTGCAAGCTGTACCTCGTCGACCAGGTGCTGCTGTACACGAGCAGGCCTGGAAGGTACTGGCACGAAGGGCACGCTGTTGGACCGTTCCACGCGACGCTCGACGCTCCCGCCGCCAACGGCGAGCATTTGCTTCACATGCACTTCTCTCCAGGCACGACCAAAACAGGGGTCGAGACCTTCTCTGTTCCCGTCATCGCACAGCACGGCATCATCCTCCCGAACGTCCCCTATACCCTCGTCGGCATGGGCCCGCCGGGCGCCGCGACGTACTGGGTCGTCACTGAAGTCGTCGGCGAGCAGCGCCTGCGGAATGATACCGCGCTCACTGTGGTGAAATGGGGCGTCCTCTATATCGATAAGAAAGACGGCGGACTGTTGGGAAAGTTGCAGCCCGACCGGATCACGAAGCAGGTGGTCTACTTGTCCGGCGAGGAAGCTTTGACGAAGAGTGCGTACGTCGAGGAATATCTGCAAGCGTTCAGCAGGGAGAGGAGCGGCGGGACAGAATAGGTGACCTATGGTATAGGCACTCGGTCATAGACGGCGGCAGCGTAAGCTGACATCTCATGTTCGACGGATGATCATCCTAATAGCCCTCTCTTAGTGTCCCACGCCAGGCTCATGATCGTCGTAGCGTAGGTGTTAACGGGGATCAGCAACACACCATTCAGAGAAGGAGAAGACTGCTGATAAGACTTCCTATGTCTCGTGGTTAATCAAGCGACTTCCAATTCAGTATCACCACTTAGTAACAACTCTGCGCCTCGATTCGACTAAGGCGTCGGAAAACATACTTTCTTCTTGAGGGGAGTTTCAACCGCATTCATGGACCTTCGTCTCAACGAAGCTAGCTACGTATCGTCCGTAGTCAATGGGGTTCGAACACCTCATGCCGGTCAATATGATCTTCGCGTCTTCTCGGACCTTCCGACATTTCAGCAGCCTCGTGTCCCGCAGCGGTCAGCCTCATATATGCGACCTTCCGGCAACGCTCCGCGCGTCGAATCTCGACACCCTCCCCTTCCAGTTATTCGAGCGTCCCACCGCCGTCCAAAAGCCCTCAAACTGTTCATCACTTTCTGCAAGATCAAGGTACTGTATGCCCCCACAAGTATTCCGGTGTCATGTTGGCTAACTAGAACATAGAACGGTACTCCAGTCTTTGCGATTGTACTATCATGTTTGCTTTCAAACGCCCTGGTGTCGGGCTGGGAACTACAGTATGTCGAAGTATCATTTAATGGGCGTAAACGATGGAGGCTAATGCTGTTCGTTTAAGGCAGAACGAAAGAGCAATGTATCCAGTTTTACACGCTCGGATACCTCTTCAACGCAGCTCTCAGACATCTGCGAGCCCGATCTGGAGAGAGTGGGTCATCCTCTAAAATCAGTGGGTTGTGTCATTCAATGTCGTCCAGGTCGCCGAAGAGCTCGAGAAGGCTCGCGTGGACGAGGTGAGTAGTCCCGATGCTTGTGCTTTCGAGTAAATCCAGATGATCGTCTTTGAGGTCGCGACCCCGAGCAAGTTTTTAGAGAAGAGAAGAACGTTCCGACTAGCTGGTTCACCTGGCGTCGAGCTTCAATGCGAAGATCCCCCATGGGAATCGAGTACACCTGTCACGGTCTCCATGCCACAGTATATCCAACAACGTGTCCTCGTCGCCGAGAAGTCGCCCACGATTCAGGACCTGAATCGTATGAATATCTGGGGAATGGTCAAGCTTGCTGAAGCCCATGTAGTCCCCGAGGAGACCTTATTCAAGTCCGACGGCGGTGGCAAGCACTTTACATTGCGGCTCTCTACTCCTCTATCTATGATTCCTCTTCAGCGCTTCCACGCAGGCCCTGGTGCTATACCCGATGACCTCGCAGATACTTTGCTCACTGGGCTATCACTTGATCACATCCTTCATACTCTCAACGAGGTGCTGGGAACAAGCTACACCCTCGAAGACCGAGGCGTCAAGGCCTGTCTCACCAATATTACTCGAATGACGCGCGACTTTGGCGAACTGTACGGAATCTTGCGGCCCTGGTGGCACGGCGACCTTTCCCGAGCTCTCGCCCAAATGGCGAAGCGCGAAGCCGAGTTAGAGAAACTCCGGCACGAAAGTCTCCGTGCAACATACGTCCAAACCTCGCGAGTACCCCTTCGACGTGTGTGGGACTTGTTCAGCAATCGCGTCATTCCCTTCCATGTCCTCCCTCACCCGTCTCCCTACCCTGATCCCGTCGCCATTCCGCCTAACGTATGGCTGGTGTCCCATGCGTTTACTCGCACGGAGCAGACCGAGGTGTACACGACGATCAACGGGCACCGTTTTCCTGTCCCCATCCCCCGCACAACTTCGCTCGAGGCTATCAGGATCGAGCTGCTGAACCTCGGAGCGGAATATGTGTGGGTCGATATCCTCTGCGTGAGGCAGAAAGGGAGAGTAGAGGATGAGGAAGAAAGGCAGCAGGAACTGCGAATCGACTTATTCTCTGTCGGACACACCTTTCGAACTTACAGGAGGCCATGCGTCGTCTACTTCAGTGGTCTTGGATTGCCGCTTGACACTTCCCCTGCTGCGCTCGCATCTCCGCGTAACTGGCTTAACAGGGTTTCAACTCTACAAGAGACGACAGAAAGCTGGCTGCCAGGAGGCCTGACCGGTGCCCCACCAACATCTAACTCAATCGCCTTCTTCTCTCGTCTGAAGAGCGCCATCAAACTCGTCAATCGTCCACGCCAAGTCACGGCTCTCATAGAGGAAGTCAAATCGCGCTGGAGCGCAGCCGCAGAGGACAAGATCTTTGCTCTGGCGTATATCTTACGATGCCCCACGATTCCTATGTTCGTATACCAGTTTTACGACATTGAAGTTTCCTGGCAGATCTTCCTCAAACACATGCCCCTTGCCGCTCGTACATCTACTTTCCTTCAGTACGAAGCTGACCTCCCATTCGAACCGTGGGTCTCCTGGAAAAGATACCAAAACTCTCGCCCGCTTCTTCCCGGCGCCTACACTTCCTACGAAGAGAGTCTGCAACTACTCGATCCCTCCCAGCTGGAATCAACACTTCCCGGACAGTATGTCCAGACCGGATTTGCTGTAGGGCCCTGCCAAATCCAGCTCGATCTGGGTGACGCCAGCAGTGACGGCACACAAGACATTCAGCTTGTCTTTCGTGGGAGATCAGGGCCCGCTCTCCACCTTCGAATATCAGGGATGCATGGGGTGGTCCACCCTGGCGTACCGTATATTCTGCTTGGCGTAGGCCAGAAGTGGAAGGAGCACTGGGTCGTCATCGAACCCGTAGGCGACGCGGCCGTGGGCGGACGCGTACCTGCCGCCCAAGGGATCAAGTGGGGCGTGCTCCTCACCGGAAAGGAGGAGGGCGAAAGGCTGGGGCGGCACCGGTCTGGTTCACCCAAGACTTCGGTCCTGTACCTCGACGCCAGAGAGGGCCAGGCGCGAACTCGGTACGCTGACCAATACATGGCGGTAAGTCGTCTGTCTGCGAATTTCGCCAGTCAGCTTATTCATTTTGACGCTTGTAGGCCTTCGAGAAAGTGAACAGAAAGAATGTCTGTTTCATTGTCATCTTTTGTCGCGCTTTATGTTGCTCATATTTACGCGCAGGCAAAGAAACGACGGTTCCAGCTGGAGGGCTCTCCTATCGGTTTGACC
Organism: Phanerochaete sordida; assembly: GCA_019973155.2. Taxonomy (NCBI): domain Eukaryota; kingdom Fungi; phylum Basidiomycota; class Agaricomycetes; order Polyporales; family Phanerochaetaceae; genus Phanerochaete; species Phanerochaete sordida. Next base: position 173,232 of record BPQB01000034.1, read on the forward strand.
TGTGAAGACGCGCCATGGGTCACAACGAAGGCGTATGGATCGACGACTATCGTGTCGCCCTTTGCACAACAGCGTATCATATCATCCGACGACTTCACCTCTCAAAACCGCATCATGCTCTGGGGTCAAGTCAAGCTCGCAGGTGGACGGGAGTCCACGGACAAGTTTCGGCGAGATTTGCTGAGGTCTTCTGGACCTGGACGGCCTTTCACCCTCACAGCTCCCGCATCCTCTGACGTCCCTATGCAACGGATGCACACTGGCAACGGAGTGGTCGGCAATGACTGGGCCGGCCTTCCGTGTGGAAACTTAGGCGTGGATGACCTTCTTCACCGTCTGAACGACGTCCTTGGGACGCGTTACACCACGGCCGCCAAACCTGGCCTCCGCGAATGCCTTCTTCATTTCCGAAAAAGATCGCGGGATCTGGGAGAGATGTATGGCATGCTTCGCCCCCGCTGGTCTCTCGACTTCCGCAACGTCTTAAGCTCTATGGTACGGCTTGAACGCGACCTAGCCGATTTGCGCGATCGTGCGCTACAAGGTTCGTATATTAACGACCATCGGCTACCGCCCCGGAGAGTCTGGGATCTGCGAAGTAATCGAGTCCTTCCCTTCCACTGCTTGCCTCGCGCGTGCGATGACGACTTGCGGCATATCCCTTCCAACGTCTGGACCGTTTCACATGGCTGGGTCGAAGACTCGGACTTGCAGTACGTTTGGACGCCTATTAACGCGAAGGAGTGGCCAGTTCCTTTTCCCAAACGTACCACACTCGATCATGTCCGAATCGAACTCCTGAACATGGGCGCTGAGTACGTCTGGCTGGACGTCCTATGCCTTCGTCAGAGTTTGCTGGACAGTGCGGAGAAGGAAGCCGTCCGGAAAGAGGAGTGGAAGTCGGACGTCCCAACCATCGGTTACATCTACCACGAGTCTCCGCATAGACCCTGCATCACCTACTACAACGGCCTCGGACTGGCTTTCGCGACCTCGCGCGCGGTCCTACAATCTCCACGGCACTGGTTCAACCGCGCGTGGACGTTACAAGAGAGCGCCTCCGGATGGTTGCCTGGAGGTCTTACAGGCCAGGCACTACCAGGAAGCGACGGCTTCTTCGCTCGAGTCCGCGACGTGATACGTAGTCTTGCGAACACGGACGAGCGCGTCCTCCTCATCGAGGACATGAAAGATCGCTACGCCTCCACAGCCCTCGACAAGATTTTTTGCCTCGGCTGTCCTCTACAGTGTCAGACCCTTCCCATCTACGAGCTCAAGTACGAATACACACCTGAGGATATCGAGTTCGCCTGGATCGAGCTCATCAAGCACATGCATCCCAGACCGCGTACGCTCATATTCCTTCTCCAGCCATCCGACAAGCCTTTCAGCCCCTGGGTCTCGTGGGAGAAGTTCGCGAGCATTGAGCCCTGGAACTCGCATCCGTCCAGCGATAGCGGCGAAGACTTGCTTCTTGTCGACCGTCGCTCCCTTGGCGCGTACCCCAAGGTGGAAGGAGAATACTACCACGTTGGCTACGTCCTCGGCCCATGTTGTATCCGTGGCTTGGACGCTCTCGGCAACTCGGACACCGTCCGTAAGGTCGCCGCGCTGCATTTTGCTTCCAATCAACTGGATCCAGTTGACATCAGTATAACGTCCATGCTCGGAATCGTCTTGCCAGACGTACAGTACGTCCTCGTCGGCGTAGGCAGCCCGTGGAAAGAGCACTGGATTGTTGTCGAAGTCGTAGGGGAGCGGCTCATCCGCGGGCAGCGTGCGATTGAGGCGGTGAAGTGGGGCGTTCTCCGTCTCGACCAATATTCTGCCAAGCGGATCGAGAGCTTGAATCTGGAGGAGATAGATCTGGGACAATCTGGTGTCTCGGTGGTATACCTCTCAAGCGAGGATGCCCTGGGCAGAAGTAAGCATGTCAATAAGTACATGTCGTTGTTCCAGCGTGCATAGACTCAATCGTTCTTCACAATTAGATATGTCTTCTCTACAAATACTACAGATATACAGACAAATTACTGTTTGCCCTGATCTCCATAGCCCCAGCGGTATACACCCACGCCAACGCCTTCGGTCCGTGCCTCAAGCTATGATATCTGCGCCCCCTCGCCACTAATATGGCGATCCGAGAAAATATCTGCCTTTCCTGACGACGTGCACACCGAAACTCAACAAGCACAGCCTGTTGTCTGGCGTTGTCAGGATCGAGTCAAGTGTCGCCGCCACTCTTGCTGGTTATACGGGAATCAAGCGCTCTACCTTCGACTACAATGGCGTTCCATGGACTACGGTTGCTGTCACCGAAAAGGCCTTTCATGTGCCCTCAGCATCAATCAGGCCCGAGCCTCGGCAGTCCTTATACTTTACACCAACGCAACTACACAACCGATGCAGTCTCGTCGTCCCTCCTCCTTCAGGGCATCGCCACTTTGCTCGGAAAGACATGGTCTCGAAGGTAAGCGATATAGCCTGCCTTTATATCCGAATTTCCGGATAACATGTCGTCGCGACGAGCTGTGAAAGGTAGCCCTTGTATACGCCTGTATGCAGCAGCATATAAACGTCCTGCAACTAACACTGTTTTTGCGTCCGTAGGCATTTCTCGCCCGCCTCGCCCTGTCACCTGAGAGATTCCGCGACCGTATCGATTCTCAACATCGTCAGCGTTGCGATGTCGCGGATGTCAATAGTCACAAAGACCCAGGAGGGTGGTGGAAGTACGTGTATACCTCAGCTTGGGACGTTCTTCTGAGCTCTTGCCTTCACAGCTGTTCCGATGGACTATACCGACGCTAACGAGGACCTTGTCATCCCAACTCAGCAGGCGGAACAGGAGGCGGAACAGGGTCGTGCAGACCGCCCAATCACGCCTGATGAGCCCGTGTATGCCCCAGAAGACGCGATCGCCGCTGCGTCAACCACTGCGCCAAACGTTCCCCCGGCGTGGCCTCCACTTGAGCAATATGACAAGCTTTTCCGCATCTTCCACTGGCTCTCCGCACACGCCGAGCCGGTGGACGAGTCTGAGACGTCGGTGTCAGCTCCTCATGCATACCTGCGATGCCCGGGAAGATGCTGCCCTGCCAACACCGAGGAAGACTATGATCAGGAGGTTGAGCGAAAGGGAAAGGCCGGTGAAAGCTGGCCGTTGCCAAAGCCTGGGTATCCCATGGGACCTAAGGATATCAAGGGCTTCGCTGGAGCCGTATGGGCGAGTATTTCACGACATATTACTTCGACATCGACTGAAACTTATCTGTCCAGAATGACGCCTTTCAAGGTCTGCTCGACGACGTGCTGCTGAACGCGAGGTTGATCTGCCCGGAAGAAGTACGTACCACGAACTTGTGCCCTTCCTGAAAGCGTATCTGACTATATTCTGACGTGCCTGCGTAATCGAGAGCATCTCTCTGCCCTGGCATTGCCTTCTTGATGGACGCAAGCGCGTTGAACGTTGCTGCGAGCGTCCCCCGTGGTCGACGAACGGCAGAACCTGTTTCGTCGTCCTCCCGCGCTATGTTGAGCACCGTGTGGAAGAGAAGGCCTGCCCGAGCGATGTCCGCCGAAACCGCGACCGGCTCTGGGCTTCGATGCAACTCGCAGTGTCTGGAGCTGTCCCCGAAGAACGGCTTTTCGTCGGTGCGGGCAAAAGGCATTCCTACACCCTTCGTCCAAGTCCGCGTTCTTGTGTTCCGTTGCAATGGGTGCACCGTAGTGCCTTCGCCATTTCAACCGATCTCGCAAACCTTCGATGTCCATGGCTCGGCGAAAACATGCTCTTGTCATTGTTCAGCGACATTGTGGGCGTCCCATGCAACTGGCAAACCGAAGAGATGCGGCAATGTTTCCAGCACGTGCGTAGAACAGCACGCGATTTCGGCGAAGCGTACGGGATCCTGCGACCACATTTCCGGTGGATCCAAGAGAATGGCCACTCGGTGGAAGCAATACCGTTTGAAGCCATCATTCAGCGATGCCAGAAGAAGGATGACTGCTGGGTCGACCTGAACGAAGCGAACGCCATTGACGGCGAGTCTGCAGCACGACCGCAGCCACGGCGCGTATGGGATCTCTACAGCAACCGCGTGCTCCCCTTCCATCTCGCATGCCCAGCGAACTATAATCTCACCGCTCCCTGGCTTGTGACAGATATCCGCGGCAGCGCTGTACGGGATCTCGTCAAGACGCGGATCAATAGTGAGCAGTGGTCTCTGTCCGTCCCTCACGATACCTCGCTCGAACACGTCCGCGTCGAGCTCCTGAACATGGGCGCCGAGTACGTCTGGCTCGCAGAGCTGTGTGTGCCGCTGCGCGGGCGCGAGGGGACGGGACCGCTCGACCTCGGGGCGGCGGCACCGGACGTGAAGGCCATGGTGCACCTGATCGAGCGCGAAGGTGCGACACACATCTTATATCCATGCGGACTCGGAGTCCCGACATCGTTGTCCCGCTTCGACGGCGCATTCGAAGCGCTGCGTGCATTGCGCGGGGTGTGGGCGTACGAGAAGAAGTGGGGGTGCTGGCTACCGGGAGGGCTCATCCCAACGGCCGCTCACGACGTAACTGCGACAAGACTGCTCTTCGACGAGGAGCTCCGTAGAGGGGAAGTGATCTCTTCTAGAGTCGTCCAAGCGATGAACGTTGTTCCCGCGATCTTTGGAATCCTAGGCCCACGCAGGACTCTCGAAGCGTTTGGGTTTGTTCCGGACCAGTTTTTGCGCGATTAGCCTACAGCTCCCAGGCTTAGTTTGCTTTTGTTCCATGTGATTAGGTGTTCAGCCTTAATCTGAACGATTTTTGTCTTGAACCCGTATGGATGGCCATTTCATTATGCTCGCTGGCTAACAAGAAGCTGAACTCGTATCGACGACGCATCAGTAACGGTATAACAGGGGGGAAGAGCTAACCGGCGAGGATTTTATCCTTCCCAACGAGCCTCGAGAGTATATCTGAATGGACCCAACATAATCTCTTGCTAACGGTGCTTATAGTACAAGTGTTCTCGTGCCGGTTTCAAAGATTTAGGCAGTAAACTTCTTGGCACGTAGCTCCGCGAAGCGCTTCTTAAACGACTGGAGGACGTGGTCCTACGAACATGTGAATAATCAAGGCAAGAGGTTATGCCAGATCATGTACTCACCCTGTCGAAGGTCGAGGCGACTGCAGGGTGAGACTGAACAGCCTTCGAATACTCCTGCCAGCGCGCGAGGCGGGGCGAGCGGATCAGACTAAGAATCCTCTGGCCCTCGCCCTTGCCCTCGGGGTAGCCGCCAAGGTCGTTCTCGAGGTTGAGTTCTGCGCGTGCGAGGAAGGGCGCGATGGCGATGTCAGCCGCGGAGAACTCGCCGATGGCGAAGCCCTGTTCGGGGAGCAACGCCTGGAGCGCCTCGAGGGCCTGCACCAGCGGCTCGGGGTCCGCGCCGTTGTGCAGCACGGCTGCCTGCGCAGGCCCGAACTTCGTCGACACGGCATCGATGAAGAGGCGCGCCTTCGCGCGGAGCACGGGGTCAGCGGGCAAAATGCCCGACTCCGGGAAGAGGTCCGCAATGAACTCGACGAGTACGAGTGACTCGTTGAGCTTCACCGACTCGGGCGAGGGCTGGTCCGCGGGGACGTCGGGTCCGCCGTATGCGATGGCAGGGACCTGCGAAACGGGATGTTGGTAAGGTGCCTGCCGTGGGTACGGACAGGTAACGAACCTTGCCAACAGGGTTAACCTTGGGAAGGTACCACTCGGGCTTGTTCCTGAGGTCGATCTCATAGCGAGTGTAGGGAACGCCCGCGACAGCAAGCGCGATCTCAGCCTACAACACGTTAGAAACGGCATTACTGAGACAATTTGCCAGCACTCATTACCCTGTGGGCATAGGGGCAGATCTAGCGTGCGGCGAAGGGTCAGAACTCAGGAATCTGCAGGGCGCGACACTTTCAGTACCTTAGCGGTGTAGAGGGTGATTCTCTCGGGCATGTCTGTCGCTGGAGGATTTCGAGGAAACTCGTGTCGCGACTCCACTGTCCAGCTCTGCTCTTATACGTCGGGGGGATGAACCCTTCGCGCAGCGCGATTACGCACGATGAGCTCATCGTGCTTATCAAGCAGCATTCCCATGCAGCGCCTGGATCCCACAGCACGACCTGGCGCGACCACGGCCATCGCGATCCATCGCATGATATGCATTCAGACGTCGTCAGATGACAATGTCGCTGCGTGCTCTTGTCCATCTCATGCTGACATATCCAACGCATGGGAGAGCCGCAGGCCAGCAGCGCAGTTACCACCCTTTATTCAGACTGCACAGCGTGCAGGATTAGATCTTCCGCTGCCTTCGAACGAGGAACTATCGAGCAAGGAAAGGGCCGTGGATGGCTGTTTAGGTGAAGGGTGGCTATGAGCATCGCTTTCAGTGCCGAATACTTTTCGGAGGGAGCTGACCTAATAAATCCATCGTACTCAATTTGAGGGGTGATTTCAGCTCCACCTTGGTCGCGAGCCTTCGCGAAGTTGAAGACGTAGAGCATCCGCGCTATCGCGATGAAGATAGAATTGTGCGCGAAGTGCATCCCAGGACAGATTCTGTGTGGGCGTGAGCCATCGCAAGAGAGGTCCGCGCGCCTCATCACACGCACCTTCGCCCAAAACCAAAGCCGATGACGGCAGGGTCTTCTGAACGGGATAGCGTCCTGAGACGTCCATTCTCGTCTAGGAACCTCTCCGGCACAAATCTCGAAGGTTCAGGGAATATATTTGCATCATTGAGCATGGTCCTATGGGTCCCTGGTCAGCGTCACGCACGCTCAAAAAACCGAGCAGTGTACCATATGTTGGCCCAGAATACCGTACCCTTCGCGAAATGATGGCCTTCATATACATCGTCTTGCGTTAGACGATGAGCCAACCCTACTAATCTTCAGCGAACCTCAGGATGCGACGACATAGAGTTCTGACCAAGGGGTACGGAGGTATTCCAGCGGAGCACCTCCAATACTATTGCGTCGATGTACGGGAGGTTGGAGCGATCCGCAAAGCCGGGAAGACGGCCCCATGATCCACCTATGACAGTGTCTAGTTCAGCCTGTGCGCGCTTCTGTATTTCCGGGTACAGGGTCATCGCCAGTATGAGAGAAGCCAGCGAAGACGGCGTCTACAAACGGCATCAGCTACGTGTGGGGCAGGTCCATAATATAACGCACCGTATCAGCCCCGCCTAGTTGCAAAATAAAACGGAGTCAGGTTCAAAACAAGCATGTGCTACGGACAGGAACGTTCGCCTACCGGAGTAGAGAGAGGCAGCGGCTGCCTTGATGAGTTCCCCCTCAGCAGCTGTAGGTTCTACTTTCTCATCGATGTAGCTGGCTACAAACGACCTAGGCACTGCTCCCTTCGCCTTCAAAGCTATTGAATGAGCCTTCACGAGCCAGATCAGCAGCCATGCGGACATACCATCTCACATTGCACAAAATCGTATGGCACATCGTACAGTCGCTCGCGAGACTGACGCATGACTTTCGCGTCCTGTTGGAATCTCGCACCGGGGAACCACTCTGGGATATGCTTCAGCCATGGTAAGGTGTCGACCATGTATGCACCGGGGTCCGAGGCGCGCGCGAAACCTTGCATGGCCTCTTCGGCGATATTGACCAGAGCATCTTGATCAGTATCTTCAGAGACCTCGTATCCGTACGTGAGGTAAAGGATCAGTGCCCCAGTAGATCTAAGGGCGAGCAGAGATGAGAAACGCGGCATCGTAGTACGCATGCACTCACTGCCGAACATGCGTCATGAATTTCTCCGGCGCGATCAGCAAACGTCGAAGGAGTTTTGTCGCGTTCTTCTCTTGTGCTGCTAGCAACGTTGGCTCTTGGGCTGCTCGGGGGCCCATGAACTGCTGGAACAGTCGTCGGAACTCCCGAAAGCGCGGACTGTGGGGACCGGGAGCGTAGCCAAGTCCTAGATCCCATCCGACGCTGTGAACATGAGCTACAAGGGCATCGTAGAGAAGGCAAGTATACTCACAGTTCCCCTGCCATCACCGCCTGTGGCCTGTCGGAGTATATTGCTCCTGCGACGGCGCAGCGTCACCCGACGAGCACCTGCAGGAGACAGCGGCACACAGTCGCACCTCTCGCGTCGAGCAGGTCGCTAGCAATCTGCGCGGACCCGATGATCACAGTGGGCTGGCCCATGACTGAGATCTGAACGATATCGCCTGGACATGGCCGTCAGTCTCCGCGCCATCGACGCGACGAAGGGCGCGTGTCTGTGCGTACCATACTGCTTGGTCCACTCGTCGAACTTCAGCCATTGTCTGTCATGCGGAATCTGGTACGCATTCCCGACGAATGGAAGGCCTGGAGGTCCTGGAGGTCTGGTCGACGCGAAGGTGGCCCGCTTTGCGACCCTGCGACTCAGAGTGCGCCCGAGGTAGAACAGCACGTAGCCCAGAACAGCCAGCAAGGCCGCGTCCACGCCAGTCAGGAGAGAGACAGCCATCGATTCACGTCAAGGAGCGTGGGTGCTCTCGCGATAGGAGGCAAGAGGATTTGCACATGCTGACCAGGTGAGATGAAGTTCGGAGGCAAGATATGCTAGCCGCCGAAGTCTATGCATTGAACCACTACACCTCGTCATTCCTGCGTACGCAGTTGAAGACACGCAGAGATGGTTGTGTTATACGAGTGTATATATCCCGCCTTCTTCCATTCCTAAACTAATGAAGTTGCAACAAGTACAGACAGCGGGCAGCGCGGGCTGTGCATTGCACGGTATGCAAGAACGTGCGACAGGGGGAGGGGGGTCCGAAAAATGTACAAGAATAAGTGAGCATTGAAAGGTGTGTATGCGTACTTGATTGTCGTCGAAAGCATGTAGGTTAAGACATAAATGAAAAGAGAACGAATAGCACGACCTCAGGCCTTGCCGTCTACAATGTACCCGTCGCGCACCGTCGCGGACATCGCCAACGAGCTTGGTGGCCGCTTCGGCACGTCTGTCCGAGGCGCGTTCCACACGAGTGGTGGTGTCATCGGGCCCGGAGTTACGGGTCGTGACGTGCTCGGCGTGTTCAGCTGCGAGCGGTTGTGCGCGAGATGCGCGCGTACGAGGTGACCGGCGGCGAGCGCACTGATCAGGGAGAGCTCGCCGGCCATGACGGACGCGGCGATGATGCGGGCAAGCTGCTGAGAGTTCTGGCCAGGGTTTGTTGGGTGGGCGCCCTTGATGCCGAGCATCTCGAGGACAGCTTGTTGAGGCGCGAGCACTGTTCCGCCGCCGACGGTGCCGACTTCGATACAGGGCATGGAGACGGTCATGAGCAGATCCTCGCCGTTGTTTGTTCTAGAGGGAATGTATGTCAGCAACCCTGAAGTATCAACCTAGTACAAGGACTTACGGTTCCATGAGGGTGATGCAGTTTGAGCTTTCGACGTTCTGCGCAGGATCCTGACCAGTCGCCAAGAAGACCGCAGTGAGGATGTTCGCCGCATGCGCGTTGAAGCCGCCAACGGAGCCGGCCATCGCGCTGCCGACGAGGTTCTTCTTGGTGTTCAAGTTGCACAGCGCGTCGACGGTGGTCTTCAGCACGGTCTTGACGATCTTGCCCGGGATTACGGCCTCGGCGACGATGCCCTTGCCACGGCCCTCGATCCAGTTGATCGCTGCGGGCTTCTTGTCCGTGCAGTAGTTGCCCGAGAGTGCGAGGACGACCATCTCCGGGAACTCCTTGCTCAAGATCTCGAGGGCCTTCTCCGTCGCCTTCGAGATCATGTTCATGCCCATCGCGTCGCCGGTGCGCGTCGCGAAGCGGACGTACAGCGTGCGGCCCGCCATCGCGCACTTGATGTTCTGGAGCTTGGCGAACCGGGACGTGGACTCGAAGGCCTCTTTGATGATAGCGTAGCCTTCCGTGCTCTCGATCCACGCGCGGGCAGCCGCGGCTTGGACGATATTCGGGAAGTCAATGGCCGGACCGCGAGTCATGCCGTCGTAGGTGAGGACGGTCGTGACACCTCCACCAGCGTTAAGGGCCTTGCATCCACGAGAAGTCGAAGCGACGAGCGTGCCCTCAGCAGTGGCCATGGGGATGGGGAACGACACGCCGTCGATCTTCAGGGGACCAGCGATACCAAGTGGGAGAGGCATGTAACCGATGACGTTCTCGCAGCAAGCACCCATGACGCGAGAGTAGTCGTAGCCCGTCATAGGCACATCGGAGTGCTCAAGAGTCTTCGTGTTCGAGGCGCGAGCTGTTGAAAGGTTAACGAATGTCACCACAGCGAACGGTCCGGACTCACAGATCAACGCGCGGCGAATCGTCACTGCCCTCTCGAAGTCACCCAGCATCTTCTCAAGCGCATACGCAGCGATCTTGCCGTTCTGGGCGAGGATGATGACCTCCTCGTCGGTGAGCAGAGACAAGCTAGCAGACACGGGGCGGGGGCCGTTCTCGAAGATGTCAATGATCTCGTCCAGCGACCGCGTGGGCTCGTTACGGGCACGTTCAGCACGGGCGACGGCCTCCGCATGGAGACGTTCCTGCTCAAGCTTGGCGTCGACGGTGTTGAGGTCGACAGGGATGCTGAGCATTGGCGGCTTCTTCACGGGTGCCTCAACAACGACGGGTGCGGGCTTCGGCTCGGGAACTGGTGCAGGTGCTGCAACGACAACTGGTCCGATGCTCGGCATGATAATTGGAGGCCTGGGGGATTCGCAGACCTCTTCTTCGGCCACCTTCTCGGAGACGCGTGCACGCGAACGGAAGCGCACGCTGCCACGGATGATCGGGAGACCGGTGCCGGCGGCGATGCCCTTGAGCAGGAACCCGTTGAGAGCGACGCTCATGCAGAGGATGACGACGATCCACTTGGACATGACCGGGTCGCCGACGAGCGTCGACCAGCCGGACATGAAGTTCTCGATGACCTCGCCAGTGTTCTTTTCCGTGGTTCCGGTAGCGCCAGAGAGAACGCTCGAGACAGAAGCAGTCGGGTGGGCAGGCGAGGCAGTCGAGATTACACGGACGTGGACTGGGGGAGCAACCTTGACATAAATAGCAGCTTCGTTGACAGCAACGGTGCTGGCTTCGGCGTCGACAAGAGCAGAGAGGACGCTAGAGACCTGGGGTGCAGTGAAGTCGACGCGCGGAGGAGGGAGAGCCTGGTCGACGTTAGCGCGGGGTGTGTGCTTATGGTGGCGCGCGAGAGCCGTCGCCGGGGTGAGTGTCGTGCAGAAATTAGTAATGTGCAAAGTGAGGAAGGCCGCAAGCTACATGGTAGCTATTAGAAAGAGACCGCCGCATATAATGTATTGTCACGCACAATTAGAAGCTTCAGCCTCGCCATAGGGTTAACCTCGAACTCCTGGCTCGCGTTGAGGGATGCACCCTTCACACCGATGAGGGCGGACGAGATGCGCTCGCGGAGGCTCTTCGGCTGTGCAGGGGCGGGCGCAGCCTTGTTTGCGCTGCGGGCTAGCGAAGACTTGATAGCGGAGGACGACGAACGACGGAACGACCTGACCATCTTAATGCGACGGACCTGTCCCGGGGCATCGTCAGTACTGGTTTGCGCAGACAATTGGTCGGGGCGGATGGGGAAGGGAGCACCGTCGGGCGCTTGAGCGTGAGGCCGTGCGAGCCGGCTCCCTTTCCTAGCCGCGCCCAAATTTCCACTCACCTCGAGCATGATAGTCAGGACGGCGCTGTAGAAGGTGCCAAGCATGACGCAGTCGAGGACCATGGCAATGCTAGCGAGAGCACAAAACTCGCGGAGGCCGCCGACCTTGCTGTTCGCGCCGATGAGCAACACCGCGACCTCCAGCGCGTAGTCGCGCAGGATATAGTTGCCCGTCTTGTCGAGGGCCTCCAGTATCACGTCGCCAGCGGGCTTCATCCGGCCATCTTCCTGAGGCTTGAGAGCCTGAGGATGAGCGAGCACCTCGCGGGCGAGACGTAGGGGCTTCTCGAAGCCGACGGTGCAGACCAGGAAGGGAAGGGCCTCCGACAAGCAGATGGGATCGAGGGGAATATCGAGGGCACGGCAAAGCGGGAGCGTGAAGAGGAATGCGAAGACGGAAGACATCATGATACCCGCCGAGAGCCAGAAGTTAGAACCAAGGGCGCGCGATTTCCAGAAGAGACGGAGGAAGGTACCGTGCATGAGCACGTATCCGAGGAGGACGACAAAGATGTCGAGCGAGTCGGCCTTGCTGGCGAGGTCCCAGAACCGCATGACGAGTGCCCAAAGAGCGTACGCGACCCACTTGCTGCTCTTCATCTCGCCGATGGACTGGATGCGCTTGGGATTCTGTATCTCATACCGCGTGCCATTGACAGTCAGCGCAGTCATGCGCTTGAGCGCGTTGACCCAGTCTTCCCGTGCGCCAGGAGCAAAGCTGAGCGTTACCGTCGAGGAAGACACGGAGGTGAAGCATGGGACGGACGACGCGTTGAGCCCAGGGACGTAGCAGATGGAGGAGTACGAGTTGCCTGAGAGCGAGTTGACAGCAGTCGTAAGACGCTCGGCAACTGGTGATAGCGAGAATGCGTCGGGTGACGACTGTAATGAGAAGGCATTGAGCATGCAGATCACTACGGAGATAAGGACAGGGAGCGTAGGCCTCGTGGCTGCTTCCGCGGACGAAGCGGTGTCATGAGGCGCCGACGCGACCCTACTGCGCCGGACTCCTCGTACGACCGTCGCGTCGACCGTCTCTGCACCGAGAGAACCAGCAGAGGCGGCCGCCGAGTCCGACGGGCGGCAGCGAGGAAGAACCTATCGCGTCCCATCGCGTCCCATCACGCTATTGGCTAGGGTGTGAACGCGTTGGCGGCAGCCTCGAGTGACCCACGTCGCAGCCGCAGTTCGCGCAGGGCAACAGCACAAGGCCAGTCTCGTGGCAGGACACTCACCTTGCGCGCTTTGTCATCCAGGCCAAACACGATCTGCTGGAGCTCAACAGTCGGATCCTCCCCGCGCTTCAGTGCCGAGTACCATTCGCGCTCGCTGATGGGCACCCATTCCGAGCCGGCGAGTTTCGCGTGCGCCGGACGAAGGCTTGATGGGAACGTCGGGGCAAAGAAGGATGAGTGCTTGATGCCATCGAGGATGTGGAAGTACGCGAGGGTAGCGAGGACGAAGACGAAGACGATGGTCTCTATGGGCGAGAAGACGGTGTGCAATGACAGTGGCCTGAGGAGGGCACGCATTTTGGTGGTATGGCGAGGTTAGCGGGGGGTATTCAGTGACGTGGGTATTAACTGTTATATAGAGCACTGCCCGTCAGCGATTATTCCAATAGGTAGAAATGGTGATGTGGTACGAGGTGTATTCGTGGGATAGGGGAGCTGGAAACGCGGTAGAAGCTTAGAACACCTACCGGGAGCTTAAAGATGATCCTAGAGTTCCTCTATGGCAGGCGAGACACGAATAAGATAGAGTTGGTGTTGTCGTGAACGAAGGACGACGTTGGGCGTGTGCGCGCTGTCCAACGAAGGAGAGCAACGACGGGGCAACCGGTTGAGCGGGGCACCTCCAGACGGGACCTTCAGCAGCCAAGTGACGAGGCTGGGAGAGAGAAGGAGCAGCGAATGGAGAGAGGGAAAGGAACGCAAGTGGAATAAAAGATCAGTCGAACCATTTCACCCCAGCGACTGAAATCCCAAGCGCTAAGCGCCGGCCAGCAACGCGCGCCAAATCTATCGGCTTTCATTTTGCGGAGTCCGCCACGGTTCTCTTACCGGAGTCTGCCCCGTGGCTCTACCGTGTCTGCGTTGCATGGAAAATCTCGCCCACAAAGGCTGTGCGGGCGCAATGCTGCACAAAACTATCCACTGGGTTCTCTCCACCCCCACACCGGCGGGAGGCCGACGTCTGCTCATGGACAGTCCAGCCCCGGAGGGATCGACATGAGAGCAAATGGCAGCACAGCATCACTTCACCATACCATCCTTGATGCCCCTGCATCGTCATTCGCCCGTCCAAAACATCCGCTTCGTGATCTTCACGGACTGTTGTAGCTGACACTCCCGGTCTTCCCTCCGACTACTCCCAGTCCTCCTGCCAAGGAAAGCAGCATTCCTCGCTCAAATACGCCACCGGTACACGCAGCCCGCCGCCAGATTGTGGCGCTCGCAGCTGTGCAGCGACCACAGCTTGTTCATGCCCACGAACCGCCCGCCCACCGCCTTCTCATCCCGACAGGAGCTCGATGTGGGCTCCGGTCAACTGGACTCCGGAGCATATGCGCAGTAACCTCTGCTCTTGCAGAAGAGAATAAGTCAAGCACACATGGCATCCATCACTTGACGGTCAATAGAGTGCGGATAGCTGACTGTCTTTTGTCCATGTCGTTCGATCTCGCACGGCGCCACACGAGCTCCGGTCCATCTAAGCTCAAGCTTTCCAGGACGCCGTACAGTATCCAAGCGAGTCCCGAGCATTTCCTGATCTCTGGCAGCTTCATACCGCCTCTGCCCGTGTTGCCCGGGCTGCAGATGTGTGTACAAAGAGACCCGAGGCGACCAGTCAGAGAGGAGAAGCGATGAGGAACCCATCTTACCGGATCCCGAGCGTGCAAGCACACCAGTGGCCGCCCGGGGCGTTTGTAACGTAAGGGCAACGGGAAAGCGTGCCGACAGCATCGGAGGCATGATGAGCTCGTATCGTCATGAACCAAGTAGACCACGACACTACGGGCTGCAAAGCGCATGGCCGAGGAACAGCCTATCGTACGCCACATCGGGGGATGGTGCAGAACGTGTCGTCCTATCAGTTAGCCGGTGTGGTAGAATGGTCCTGTGAGCCAGACCGGCGGAGGGCGATAGAAATGAGAATGAATAGATACAATCAATGAACGGCGATGTTCCCTCTGGGTAGAAGTGCAGGCCACTTATAGTACGATCCATGGCCAAGATGGAGACATCGTAACACGCGCCTCTCGCGCTGAACAGACCAACATCAGACTTGGACTCTGCAATGTCGACGCTGACGACTGTATAATTGGTGATGTGTCGCCGGAGGCTGCGGTCAACAGTTAAATAGCAGCTAGATAAATCATGAGACATTTCACTTGTAAAGAAGGAGCTCGTGTACTGTCTCTCGCCGCTAGCTCGCCACTTTGCGCTTCCACTAGACCACACTCTCCTTATCGATCCTTCCCTGCCATTCTGTGCCAGACTACGCCATCTCCCCTTGCCGCCGACCGTCACAGCCTGCGGCCTTGGCAGCTATACGAGCCATGTCTTCGAGTAGCTCGCGATGGCGCGCGCAAAGCGTAGCACACGTCCGCGCTTTGAACTGGGCACGCATGGGGGGCTTTGTCCTTCTCAATCCTCATACTGCTCAAAAATATTCTGGCAAAGATGTAGGGCGCACGTTACTTCCTCGAGAGCGGTACAAGATGCCCCCTTCGTCGCGACCCCACGACTCTGCTTCGCCACTCCGATAGCCATTGTTCACGCGTGCATTGTCCGCCACCGTAGCTCGTAGCGGCCTCAGGCGAGTGAGGAGCGTCGTGGATGTGTGAACAACGCCAGGCCGTCCAGTATTGTCCGAGGCCACATCGTGGCCCGGGGTGATCACCGAAGCGGTGCTGCGGGCAGATTAGCGCACGGCGCGTGATGGCGGGCGTCGGGATTTCCATTCTGGATCAATGAGGATTCACACGGCGGGGCCGGGAGACGAGTCATATTTCCTACAACGGCGGTCGGGCGAGGCGCGGCGACGTTCGGCGGGGTCGGGACGGCGCCCTATATAAGGGGTCGCGTTGCCACGTAGCCTCTTCGTTACGACCACAACCACCTTCATGCTCGCGACTCCTGTGCGCAACAGCGCGTTAGATCTGGTGTTCCAATACGAGATGTCCTATCCATACCAGCAGCCTTCAACACCGTACGACCTCGACTACTCCACCCCCAACTCGCCATGGCCGATCGATACGAACCAGCAAGTCCAACAACAGCAACACACACCCGGCTTCCAGCCAGGCACGCCGTCGAACCTTTCCCACTCGTCGGTCGCAGCCTCGCCCGCCTATACCATGGCGCACTTGTCGCCTGCCGAGTCTCCCGCAGCGCTCGTCCACGAGTATGCGCAGGACCGACCGCCGGCTCCGTCGTTCGAGGCCACGCGCACGATCCAGCTTGAGGAGCGCGGCACGCGGCCGTCGGCGCCGGCCTTTCGCTTTGAGTCCATCGACGGCTCGTATTACCGCGATCGGGAGGCGCAGCAGGAGGCATCACCACCTGCGCGGCGCCGTGGTGCCTCCAAGGCCCCCGCCCGCACCGGCGCGGTCGGCGACGCAGACGAGACGAGTTCGAGCACGCGTCCCAGCTCTGGCGGAGCGGGACCGAGCAGGGTTCCCCACGGTCGCCTGCACAAGCAGGCGCATCCGTACAGCCGCCCCTCGGGGCAGGCGAGTCCTTCAGGGACGACAACGGGGAAGGTTGTGTCGTCGGGGCTGACCACCGCGGAGGGAGCGTCTCCGGGTGTGCATGATGCCGCCGTTACGTCTGCTGCGGCCCCCGAGAGGCTGCCAGACTATGATTCTCCATTGGCTGAGCGCAGTGCGCGGCCTAGCAGGGTTGGACCGATGGTATCGATGGGTCTGTCTGGCAAGACCGCCATTGCGTGTCCGGGCATGAGCATGTGGAGGGTCCCGTCTCACAGTGAACAGCGCGCGCAAGAGGCCGGAGGCGAAGGATCGGGCGGTGCTGCGACGACCAGGTACGCCCCTCACTTCGCTCTCCCTCTTGCTCCGGGTGAGTCTTCATGTTTTTGTTATTTCTTTCCCGTCTTGTTAGCACCAGCGAGACCTCGCCCGCGGCCGCGCAGTCCGATCCCAAGCAATCGACAGGTTCAGCACCACGAGCACCGGCACGGCCAAAATTGCTGATCACCACCGACCTCTACCTGGACCCCAACAGTAATGAATTTGTCGTCAATCTCGAGCTCCCCGGCGTGAGCAAGGATGGGGTCCACATCGACATGATGACGTGTTCCTACACCGGCAGCCGGATGCTCGTCGTCCAGGCCCACCACCGCTCGGCGGTCCCCAGCAGTGTGCCCTACGCCGTGCGCGAGCGCAAAATCGGAGAATGCAAGCGGACGATTGCCGTGCCGCTCTCTACTAAGGTGAGTTCTCCACGTTGTGCGTCTCCGCTGGCGCAGCGTGACCTCTGCCGCAGCCCGAGGACATCAACGCCAAGATCGAAGACGGCCTGCTCACCATCACGTTCCCCGGAGGAACGCCTGTCCGACACGACCCTCAAGCCATTGCCATCCTTTAGAGTGACCAGCCCACCCCTCAAATATCAACCCAGAACTCAACAACTCCATACCGCACGGACTCGCCTCGAATTTCTTGCTCTCGTAAGCCTGCACTGTGCTGCTGCTCTTTATATTTCGTGCTGTGAACTTTTCTTGCCCTGGAATTTAATGCATCGTGTATCCTAGCCTCGTTTAAAGCTCAAACCTGCCATTATCACCTCCACTCGACGAACGAAATCACAGCAACTCTTCATGCCTGTCAACCTGCAAAGTTCTGCATCCACCACCCACCCCTCATATTTGTGCTTCGGGACCGTTGCTGCCTTGGCTCGACATCGCTTCCCAAACCCAGCTCAAATACTCGTAGCCTAGATAGACGTCTGCGCGCCCCGGTCCATTCGAATGACGTTAATATTATCCACGACCAGCTCAGAGATCTGCGTGTTCTGTGTGCGTCGCAGCGAAAGGTTTCCCAAGCGGGCTGGTGGGGCAAATGCGTTGCCTGTGATTGGACCGTGATCGTGCTTGCGGTACGGAGTGCACGGGGTCCCCCCTGAAATCAACCTCGCCTTGAATGTCGTCGAATCCAGGACGAGGAGATCACAGCATGATGGCACATAATCGTTAAATATTTGCAGCCCACCCAGCTCATGACGACGGGTGAATGCGAACACCGCTGGAATTCAGCAGTCGATAGTCTGCTACACGAAGAATAATGTCCAGGAGAGGCAGGCTTGGCCTGGCTCTGTCGGAGGACAAGTTGCCTTTATACAGGGGTTTTAAGGGGAGTAAATGTCGAGCTCTCGGTCTGGCTCCCGAGTCGCGACCTCGGTCCCCTGAGGATAGCACCTCGACGAGGCAAGAAGCAGTACTTATCGCAGCGGGCGGCCACGGCGGGCGAGCGCGCTACACGGGGGAGCGGGCCTCCGAAGTGCGTCGGTCCAACGTGTACGCTAAATGGTTTATCGAGCAGCGGGCGAGCCGAGGAACCGACTGCGCGCGGACGCACGCATAGGCGACGCAGATATCTCGAGGGAACCCGCTTCCATTCTGAGGACGCGGCGGGGCTTGTGCGACGCGGGAGCGGTCAGCAGCCTGTGCTGGAACACGAGGAGTTGCAGGGGACGCCGCCCTGGCTGTGTGCGCTGCGGAGCGCGTGCCTGGCGTGTGCTCTCCGATTCGCTTATCCTTCGGGCGAGGTGCATCTGCAGATTGGGGGAGACGAGGTGGTTCTATAGGGTGTTTCGGAGAGAGGACGAATATGAGGGAGTGCAGGGAGTCGTTCGTGTTCGCTCCGATCGCAGTCGCAGAACCGCGATCACACTCGGGATGCGACGCTGCGAATAGTCTCCACCAGCGCCTCGTTTATTCGCGTCGCAGGCGCAGCGTCGTGGGTCCATGTATGCACGGACAGGCACGTCGCTTGTCGCACTTGCACCGGCAGCGCTACTCACTGCCGAGTTGCTGGAGAGTACGTCCGGGCACAGGTCACTATCTCCGCATCGAGCTGTTGGTCCGGTTTGTCGGCGACTTGGCACCTGAGAAATTGACGTATACGGTAGGGCGTTCAGGCTATATTTACGATGCCTCACCGTCAGTCCCGACGACTGGAGACTCGCCAAGGATGAAACCTACGATACCGTCGTTAAGGGTGCGCTACAAGCCGCCCGCCATAGAACCCTCAGAACTTTGCCCACGATGCACTGCCGTTTCTAGGAATAAGCTGAGCGGTGTCAGCGTAGTCAGTCGCCCGTACTCCAGGTACAACACATTTGCATCAGACCTACCTTCTAGATGTGACACTGAGACATTGTTAACCGTTAGGGTGGAGAAGCTTCCTCCACCGCAGTCGCGCTGAGCTTGCTGGCCGCCGCCACGCGAGCCCTCTGCCACAACGTCACCGTGCTTCTGCTACACAGCTGATCGGACGCGCGGATTTCTGCGTGGCTAAAAGGTGGGCATAGTCTGAGTGAGCCTGCAGGGTGCTGGCCAGGCCTACGTACAGCTAGACAGGATACCGAGTGCTGGTGCCAAAGGTCCTGCTCTGGCGCGACCCAATCGTCAGGATTGTCGATGGTTCCTTGCAAGATAACCTGAGAGAAGCAGAATCTGCGTGGAACCGGAGCCGCGGGTCTGGGTATTCATCCCTGCGCGCTCCTCCAGTGTTATGCACGACATGACGTGGAAGTTAAGAGTCCTGCGCGCTCAGAATCTGTCCAAGGACCCGTCGCAATGTGCGCCAGGCGGCCGACAAGCTGAGGATATTATTACCTTTGCGACGAGTATCGGCCGCCAATCTCGGGCGTTGGGGTGAGGAAGTGCACGGCGGTGTGGCGCATTCACTAATGATCTGGCGGTGTGACGCGCCTTTTTGAAGATTCGTTGCATCTGCTGGCGTAACGGGGCGTCGTCAGGTCTGGCTTTGGGCAAGCGTATCTGACAGCTCACGAGGCTCCCGATGAGATGTTCTGTCTCATCGTCCGAAGGGAAGGCTATGACGCGATCCCCGACGACGAAAACACAAACCGCTGCCCGCCCAGACGGTTCCAAGGAGAGACGGGTCAGATGTGATGCGTCGCGGACCAAGGCAAGATGAGACTTGGGCGGTCTGAATCCACACTGGCCGGCGCTGACCGGGGTCCGTGCCCCCTCCGCTTCCTTTTCGGGAAACTCAACCAAGCCGTTCACATCCCACGAGCCTGTGGGTTCGTCTATTTGCACGGTCCATACTCCGTTGGGCACCACAGGTACCTGGCGAGGCTCTCTTCTAGTCTCGAAGCCGGGGTCGGACTGCTGTGTCGTGTGGTCGGCGTGCAGCACAGGAGCGGCCGAGTTTGAGATCCAGCACCCGGCGTGCAGGTGAGCTCTCGCTGCTTTTTGCGAGATGCGGCTGACGTGCGTTCACAAGACTGAGGATTCATCCCATTCTCTACTTTGCGCCCGTGGTTTGAACTGCGAGCTCGGTATCGTGCGAAAAACGTCTGAGGTGAGCCTATTCATCCGAGGTGCGCGTTTGTATTGGCGGTTTGCAATATGCTATCACAGGGAGTGGATCGCCTACTTTCTACGCGCTCACATGATGTCCGCTCTATGAACCCGGTTGATTGGATGCCTCATTTCCCACATGACGGCATTTAAGGTCTCTCGCATACTTATATACCTCTCCTCACGCCTTCATCGCATCGCAGGCAACATGGCTATCCTCCAAGCACTCACACAGCTCGACTTTACGTCGTGGCTACTCCTCGTTCCCGCTCTCGCTGTCGCGGCACATGTCGCCCTCTGGCTGGCTGACCCGCATGGCATACGGTCGTACCCGGGGCCTCTCCTCGCGCACTTCTCAGACCTATGGCTTGGCTACATCGCAGCACAGGGCCATCGTTCCGAGGTCGTACACGACCTGCACAAGAAGCACGGTGAGTCCAACATCTCTTCGAACCACGACAGCCGGCCCATGAAAGGAGCTGCGGAAACGGGCCCGACGTCACCTGCGTCACTCCGAGCACTTCGTATCGTGCAAGATGCGGGGTCGCATGTTCCGTCCTGTCTGGGGTCAGATGAGCCGCCTTGGCGCTGTCTGATCGTGATCCTGCCCCGCCCTGTGGTGGTCAATGCTCATGCACGTCTATCCCAATTATAGGAAAATTCGTCCGTATCGCGCCCAACCACCTGTCCATCTCGGACCCCGACGCCCTGCAAGTAGTGTACGGGCACGGTACGGGCACGCTGAAGGCGGACTTCTATGATGCGTTCGTCTCCATTCAGCGTGGTCTCTTCAACACGCGCTCGCGCTCGGAGCACGCCCGGAAGCGCAAGATCGTGTCGCACATCTTCTCGCAGAAGAGCGTCCTCGAGTTTGAGCCTCATGTCCGCCTCTACATCAAGCAGCTGATTCAGCAGTGGGACCGCCTCTGCGAGGCGGGTGCCAGGGGCGAGTCGGGCGATGATGGCGAGGGCGGCTGGAGGGGACGCAGTGGCAGGGTTTGGCTCGACTGCCTGCCATGGTACAACTACCTCGCCTTCGACATTATTGGTGAGTTGCCAGTTTGAAGCTTTCCTCAAGTATACTGACCAAATTGTAGGCGACTTGGCCTTTGGTGCGCCCTTCGGAATGATTACTGCGGCGCGAGATGCCGCGCCGGTAGCCCTGAACCACAAGCAGGCGATGGCCTCGTACGGCAAGGAGAAGACCGACGTACAGTATCTCTCCGCGGTGGAGGTTATCAACAACCGTGGTACGTTCTCGGCCTCGCTGGGTGTCCTCCCGCCCTGGATGCGTCCCCTCGCGAAGATGCTTCCGTGGTACAGCCAGGGCCAAGAGGCAGTCAAACAGCTCGCCGGTATCGCTGTTGCCGCTGTTGCCCAGAGGCTCACGACCCCGACCGACCGCGTTGACCTGCTGGGCAAACTTCAGGAAGGCAGGGACGACGACGGGAACCTGATGGGCAAGGAAGAGCTTACCGCTGAGGCTCTCACGCAGCTCATTGCTGGCTCGGACACGACGTCCAAGTGAGTGGGTCCTCGCTGCCAGTGGAGTTTACCCTGACGTACCCTGACATTGCCTGGCAGCTCGTCTTGTGCCATTACCTACTTCCTCGCCAAGTACCCCGACACGCAGCGTAAGCTGCAGCAGGAGCTCGACGAAGCGCTGGGCTCTGACGATGAAGCCGTCCCGACCTTCGACCAAGTGAAGCGACTCACGTACCTGCAGGCGGTCATCGACGAAGCGCTACGCATCCATTCCACGTCTGGCATCGGCCTTCCCAGGGTTGTTCCCGAAGGCGGCTTGACCGTGTGCGGACGGACTTTCCCCGCGGGTACGGTCCTGAGCGTGCCGACGTACACGATTCACCGCGATGCGGAGGTCTGGGGCAAGGACACCGAGGAGTTCAGGCCCGAGCGCTGGTTCGAGCAGGACAAGAACGCGGTGCAGAAGACGTACAATCCGTTCTCGTTCGGTCCAAGGTAGGGTTTGATACTCTGTGTAAGCCCGCTCCCAGGGTGCTGATAGCTGACGCAGGAGCTGTGTCGGCCGCAATCTCGCGAGCATGGAGCTGCTGATTATCTTGGCGTCCATACTACGCCGCTACGACTTCGTACTCGAGGACCCTGATAAGCCAGTAAGTGGTTGTTCAGCCATCTTTCAGCTGATTCCGACCTGACGTCGCTTGACCTTCCAGTTTGAAACTGTGGAGGGCTTTTTGCGGAAGCCTGTCGAGTGTGTTGTTGGTATCAAGAGAAGGAACCTCTGAGTAAGGGCTCGCACAGACCCTGCGAAACGCCACGATCGCTTGCCGACCGGTGGTTATCTCTGCCTGTTGTCTCTGTCATGTACTCAATACTGTATGAAGCGTGATACCCGCAATTATTCATCCTCTCCTCACGCGCGTACGAGCTGTTCGATGCGATGCGAAACGTCAAGAGGTCGAGCATGCGTCGACACCGCGAGACCTGGGGTCGCGGAAAGCCGTGATTGGCTAGTCGGAGGTGTCGGCGCCTGGCCGCAGCTTTGAGCACCGGGCGCCAAGCGCGAAGTGAGCCCGCTCGAGTCATGGTCTCCGTCCACACTCCTCTCTTCCGTCTTCCACTAGAGCTCTGGGACTCTGTACGATAGTGCACTCGGTTTCTGTACACTACCTTTCCTTATCTTCGGCTATTTTCTGCCTTCCAAATCTTCAGGGGACGCTCAAACTTGCACCGGGGTGGTATGACACTCTATCTTCGCACACGCAGTAAGCCGCTGACCAAGTGACATCCACAGAAGTAACATCTTCGCAACTGAGTCCACACGCTCCACTGCACACCTGCAGTATATCTTCGGAGGAACTTTGGCACTTAGAGGCAGCATAACATCGCCCTCAGCGACATACCGAGCAGCGACACCAGCGACCACACTGCCATGGAAGCTTCACGCACACCCTCCCCACTATCCTCGCCAGACATGTCCTCAGGCTCCTCGACATCGTCCATGACGCCTCCGTCGACGCCGCCAAACCTACACCAGAACTCTATCGACCCCGCAGCCAAATGGCTCGTGCAGAAGTTCGGCGGCACTAGCGTGGGCAAGTTTGCGGTGAAGATAGCGGAGGACGTCGTATCGTGAGTACAGTCGATCCATGCATTGCTCCTTGATAGGCTTCGAGGCAAACGTCGCCCCGAGCGATCGTTACGACGCGACCAATCCCCGCCGAGCGTGTACGCGCCTCTCCCCGCACTCTACCTCTCCCCCTCCACAAAGATTGCGCCCAGTCTGCAAACGACTCAGTGCAGCCATAGCTGAGATGGGGGGAGTGTACATGCGTGCGCTGTCGCTCAGGCAGCAGAACAGCAACGAACTGCAGGCATGATTCAAAGCGAATACTGACGCTACACCCGCAGGCAATACCTCGACCAGCACAAGGTCGCTATCGTGTGCTCTGCACGCTCGGGCTCCACCAAGGCCCTGGGCACGACCAACCTCCTCCTAAAGGCAGCTTCCGAGGCCCTGCAGCGCACCCGCAGCCCAGGCGGGACCGGCACCAACACGCCCAATGGCCTCTTCCGCTCCTCCCCCAGTCTCGGCCAGTCGCCAGTCGACAGCCCAAGACCTCGCAGCAAGTCCTCACCACGGTCCGACTCGCCGTTCGGCTCCCTTGCCATGACACCCGCGTCTGGCGCGTCGGCGACCTCATTCAATGCCACTGTGGACCTCATCCGCTCTGAGCATATCACCGCGGCTAGGTCCACTGTACGCGACCCCGAGATTCTGAAGGAGCTCGAAGCAGAGATCGAGCGGGACGTCGACGCGCTCCGCTCTTTCCTGTTTGCCGCCCAGGTATGGGTATCCCTGCCTCCGCTTACCGCGGCGTGTTGGCCTTACGCGCATATACACAGGTCATCGATGAAATTTCACCACGATCGAAGGACAGCATCGTCGGCTTTGGCGAGCGGTTAGGCTGCAAGATTATTACCGCAGTCCTGCGGGATAGGGTAAGTCCTCCGCCCTTCCAACGCTGCGCCTCGCTTAAGCGAACTTCTTTTGAAGGGCGTCGACGCCGAGTTCGTCTCGCTAGAGAACATCGTACCTCTGCCTGATGACGGCGACCACTACGAGGAGGGCGAGACCCTCGGTCAGGAGTTCTACGACAAGGTCGCCGTTGCCGTCGGCGAGCGCATTCGTCAGTGCGGGCGACGTGTCCCGGTAGTCACAGGTTTGTCTCACAGCCGTCCTCCGACGTCGCCCCCGCTAACCTCGGTCGATCTCCGCAGGTTTCTTCGGCCCGGTACCTGGCTCGCTTCTCCGCCAGGTCGGCCGCGGTTACACCGACCTTCTGTCCGCGCTGCTCGCTGTGGGCCTCCAGGCATCTGAATTGCAGATCTGGAAGGAGGTCGACGGTATCTTCACCGCCGACCCGCGCAAAGTGCCCACCGCGCGTCTCATCCCCATCATCAGCCCCGAGGAGGCGGCGGAGTTGACCTACTATGGCAGCGAGGTCGTGCATCCGTTCACGATGGAGCAGGTGCGCCGAAGTTCACGTTGTCTTTGAGCACCATGCTAACGGAGTGCACTGCAGGTCATCCGCAAGAAGATCCCGATCCGCATCAAGAACGTCGAGAACCCTCTCGGCAGCGGCACCGTCATCCACCCCGACCCGGACATCGACGCGGCCTGCGCGACCGACGAGGCCGAGCCGTTCGCGGGCGCGCCCGCGGCGCAGCAGTTCGCGTACAAGTCGCTGAGCGAGCTCACGCGCGACGGGAGCGGGAGCCCGACGGCGGGCGGCTGGGACCCGAACATGCACAAGCACCCGACGGCGGTGACGATCAAGGAGGGCATCGTCGTACTGAACGTGAACAGCAACCGCAAGAGCGTGAGCCACGGCTTCCTCGCGGGCATCTTCGGCGTGCTCGACCGCTTCGGCGTCGTCGTCGACCTCATCAGCACGAGCGAGGTCCACGTCAGCATGGCGATCGAGCAGGGCGTCGAGCGCCGCTCGCTCGACAAGCTCGTGCGCGAGCTCAGCAAGTACGGCACCGTGAGTAGCGTCGACCCTGCCAAGCTCGGTGCGCTGTGCTGACGAGTCTGCCCAGGTCACCGTCGCGCGCGACATGGCGATCCTCTCGCTTGTCGGGAAGCAGATGCGCCACCTCGTCGGTATCGCCGGGCGCATGTTCACCACCCTCGGCCAGGGCAACGTGAACATCGAGATGATCTCGCAGGGCGCGAACGAGATCAACATCTCGTGTGTCATCGACGGCCGCGACGCCGTCAAGGCGCTCAACCTCATCCACCAGAGCTGCCTGCAGATATTACCGCAGGGCGCACGCGGCAGGAGTACGTCTTCGTCTGCGCTTGCAACACGAGACAATGCTGACGCGGCTTTGCAGTGGGCCCATGGCTCTTCTAGACGCGTTGTAGAGTAGACCTGGCGCGACGGTCCTATATCCAACTATACCGGGCACCGTCTCATTTGGCGACTCGTTCAACTCGAGCGTCTGAAATGGGGCGTCAGGTGACGGGTGCCCATGCGACGGCACACGCTTCTGTACCATTACCGCACACCAAAAGCTTTCTCCCCTCGGTGGGGATGCTCTCGGATCCTAGACATCTTTCAATATATCATATCAAACAAAGTGTATTCTGTGAAGATCCTCCATTGTGATGCAGTGAGAATTTTGCAGCTCTGGGCTAACCATTGGTCACTTCCAATGAGAAGTCCCCCTAGATGGGAAACATGTATCGCGCTCAGCAGCGATAGCTTTCTCGGATGTATCCCAAGCTCGTTTTAAGAGTCTCTTGAGGCACCTTGGGGGCAGAGGTTCGAAATTATCGAACTGCTGAGCAGACGCAGGATTTTCCGAATGTATTCATCGTCCAGTGCTTGCAGGAGAACGAGGCGGCACAGAAACTGCCGATGCCGCATGACGCGCCGCAGCGCGTGCTTCCGCCAGGCACGTCCGTGTGGCGGAGACACCGTCTCGAACGCGGGGCCCGGCCCGGCCTCCGGCACGTAGGCACCAGTGTGAATGCGCATCCAGTGTGAACGCGCAGACAATCACGACTTGTCGAGATGTGCGTCTGAAGACTTTGCACGCTTCGAGGAGGCTGGGCCGCGCGCTGCGAGGCGCTGCGCTGCCGGACGCCCCGCTGACCAAATACGCGTGCTGTGATTCGTGTGGTGGTCCTAGGGTCGATGTCAGAGAAGGCTTTGCGCCGCGGCCAGCTGCACGTACGTGCAAAGCGTGTGCACGACACGCGCGCGACAGGCTATATGGCGTGTACGAGAGGCTGCCGTGCGAGCCTACAGAGGCCGGTCGAGCAGGCACACGCGCCGAGGGTGCGCGCCGTCCGGTTTACAAATTCGCAGCGTGCCGCGCGTGGAAAACGGTACGTCAGAGCTGATGGGGGATGGCGGCGCGCCCACACGGACGCTGCGCGCACCCCGGGCGTCGCCGCAGTTGAGCCCGCGGGGCGCGGTGCCTGTATTGCGCGGGAGGTGCTGGCGGCTTGAGCGAGGCACCGTGTGTTCTTCGCGTTATGGCCTCAAGGAGAAGACTTGCACGTATTTGGCATTTTCGACGATGTTCTGTTCATTCTGTGACGGCGGCATGGCACGTAAAACACCAACATGAGGCGTGAAGCTTGAACGTCCGGAGAGATAGACTCACGGGGAGCGTTCGACTCTGCAGTGCCGCCTCGCGACGCGACGAAAGTGGAACGACATTACGGCAGTCGGCTGCGCCTGGACACGACGTGCAGCCGGCGGTACAGGCTGCGTGTGGTGCGCTCGAGCGTGCGCCGAGGTCGTCGCGGCTGGCAAGCGCCCGAGGATGCCGCCCCGAGTCTGACGGGGAAGTGGAGGGTGTGTGCCTTGGCGATTAGCATCGGCGAATCGATGCGAGGTGTGTTCCTTGGGAATGCGATGCTTCCGCGCCTGGCCGGCGTGCCTGTGCAGCTAGGCACGCAAGGGCTCCTCGCGCCTCCGAGTCCTCGTGTGCCAGGGCGACCTGCGCGCGCGCGCGCTCGCTGACGAGACGTCTGCTCGACGCGTGTTGCGATTGCTGGCCGTTGCAGCCACGCAGCAGCCGCAGACCGCATGCTGCGAGTGGCAACACCGGGTTGATGTCATCTGCAGCTTGACAGCGTGGTTGGGTTGCTGGGACGAGGTCGCCGTCTGGAGCCCTTGCGCGACGTGGGCCAGGAACCGCCGCGGCACGGCTCCAGGGTTTGGCATCTCGTTTGGCGTGCGCCTGCTGGTGGCCGCGCCTGTCTGGCTGCGTGGTCCGTGGAGATTCCGGGGAGGTAGGAGGGTCGGAGAGGGCGTGTGCGAGACGCTGCGAGGCACAGAGGCGAGCTGATCAGGAACCGGGCCCAGTGCGTCGAGGAACTCTATCATGCACACGCTTTTGGTGCCTGCCGTTCTCACCGCGCGCGGCGGGGCCCCGAACGTCGCAGCGCGGTCGGCGTCGGGCGTGTGCGTGTGGGAGGGCCCGTGCGGCAGCGGAGATGGCAGCGACAGCGGGGGATGGCCCTGGCGGGAGGGCAAAAAGGGCCCGAGGGCCATCTGAGATGGGACATTGGAGAGAGACGCGTGTTGGATGCGATTTGCCGGAGCCTGAGGCTGAGGAATTGATATGTAACATCTGTCGAGGACGGTCCATTTCGCTCTCCGCACTCGCCTCCCCTCTGCATGTCCTCCCGTCTCCTCCTCATCCCCTCCTCCCGCTAGGCCCCTCCCAATGCCCGCACGCGAGCCCCCAGACCCGCTCGACGCCGTCCTCCGTCCGCCGATCGACGAGAGCCCCGAGGAGAAGTTCAGCCGGCTTGCACAGGAGCAAGAGGCCCGCAGGATCAGCGCCGCCATCGACGAGGACATCAAGCGCGAGCGGGCCTTTAGGAAGAAGAGACAGATCGTGAAGTTGCTGCTGCTGGGTCAAAGCGAGAGTGGTGCGTGTTCGTGGTCGCTGCAGAACCCGTCGTCGGGGCCAGGAGACAGAAGCGACGCCACCATGCCGCTGTGCCTGCCTCGAGGTGCCAAACCGTCTCGCTTCACCGGGGACGGGTCTCCCTCGACGGGTCCGCTCCTCTGTGCCTGAAGCTCATTCATTCATTCTTTGCACAGGTAAATCCACGACGTTACGTCGTAAGTACATATTCCTCTGTGTCCATGCGCCGTCGGAACACAAGGGAACCGCCTCGGCCTTCCGTCCTGTGTCGGGCACCTGTACATATGCACTATCCCCCAGGATCTGCCGACGTCCTATTCACTCCGGCAAGGACCCCCACGCGACTCTGACGTCTACGATAGGCTGCCGAACATTTCGTCATATGCGTGGAAAAGAGACGACCTATCTCCTGGACAGTTGAATTCAATGGCACCCGGGCAGTCTCTGCTCTCTATCCCTGGAGGCAACCTATCTTGAACTGCTGCGCCTCTGCTTACACGCTCGTCGATATCCACATCCTGCTTATCTGGCGATATGGCCAGCTCGCCCTTCATTGGCCAAAATGGTCTCCGGCAGCGCTGTGGGTCATCCACGCCCGCCCTCGAACCGACGCTTGCTGCTTTCGCGAATACCACGACGTCTGCACGCGCAGCGACAACCCTCCTATAGAATTCGGGCTGCGGCTTCCCTGTCGACTTGTCTACGAGCCCGTGCGACCCTCGGCACCTGCTGTGGTCACAGACGACCCACCTCTGCCCCGCGCAGCTCTCGGCACATAGCGCGACACGTTCGATCGCGTTTTCGGCTCCGAGCGGGCTGCGCTGCGGTCTCTTAGCCTGTCGTCGACTATATGCGACACGTTGCGGCCCCTGTCCTGTCGCCGGCGCGCTGGGCAGACTATATGGGATCGCCCGGATGACGATCGACCAGGGGCCGCTGCCAGGCACGCTGAAACGCGGTCCTCACAAGCTCTGCGCGTCATCCGGGACCGCGTACGCTCAATAATGGCCTGGCGCGCTGGCGAGGGCGGCGTCCTTGTGTTCCGACGCGCATCTCTGATTGTATGCGTCGAACTTTTACTGAACGGCCTTCCAGAGTTCCAGCGGCTGTACACGCCCTCTGCGTTCCGCGACGAACGCGTCCTATGGCGCTCCGTGATCCAGCTCAACGTCGTGCGCTCGATCCGGCACATCATCGACGCCGTGTCGGACGTGCGGCGGCGCGAGCTGCCCGTGTCGTCCGCGTCGGAGGACTCGGACAACGAGTCGGACGAGCGCGCGCGGCTGCCGATCCACCTCGAGACGATCTGCATGCGCCTGCTGCCGCTGCGGCACATCGAGGCGCTGCTCGTCGCGAAGCTCGTGCCGCCGAACGAGGAGGAGGCGACGCACCTCGGCGTGTGCCACGGCGAGGGCGGCGGCTGCACGCACCACCGCCACCACCACCACGAGATCTTCGTGCGCCCCGGCGCGACGTGGAAGGGCGGCATGCTCAACCGCGCGCGCTACGGGCGCCCGCTCTCCGCGGGCACGACCGGCCAGGAGACGCAGGACGAGAGCCAGCTCGCGCTCCACCAGTGCCGCGACGACATGATCGCGCTCTGGAACGACCGCACCGTGCGCGACATTCTGCGGAAACGCAAGATCAGGCTCGAGGAGTCGCCGGGGTTGTGAGTGCCTGCTTGAGCGGGGTGGACGCAGGCTGACGTTTCCCAGCTTTTTGAACGACCTCGAGCGCCTGACATCGGTGCACTACTGCCCGTCGGATGGTGCGTGGGCTCCTCGTGTGTCGACGATCGCGGTGCTGACGCAGCGCAGACGACGTCTTCCGGGCGCGGCTCAAGACGATCGGCGTGTGCGAGTACAAGTTCGAGATGGAGTCGGGCTTCGAGAGCGGGACCGAGTGGCGGATAATCGACGTCGGCGGTTCGCGGTCGCAGGTGCGTCACTCCCGGCCTTGCGCGGGTCGATCGCTGACGCCAACTGACAGCGACGTGAGTTCCTGGTGTCATGCGCGCTCCTTCCGAGAAGCTGATCGTGCCCTGCCAGCGACATGGGTGCCCTTCTTCGACGATGGTGCGTCTCTGCGGTTCCTGAACCTAATCCCTGGCTCACAGTTCCTGCAGTTGACGGTCAGTGGGGATCGGCTCCGCTCGATCTGTCCTGGCGCTGACACGCATCTGCAGCCATTATATTCTTGGCACCAATATCGGCATTCGACCAGACGCTTGTCGAGGACAAGAGCGTAAACCGATTGGTGCGCTTGCCCCCGCACGTTCTGTGACCATTCGTTGACCTCTCGTGCAGGAAGACTCCGTGCTGTTGTGGAAAGCAGTGTGCCAGAACAAGCTCCTGGCGAAGGTCGAGCTGATCTTGTTCATGAACAAGTGCGACATCCTCGACCAGAAGCTCCGCTCTGGCACGCGCCTTGCGAAGTATCTGCGAAGCTTTGGCGATCGGCCGAATGACCTCGACAGCGCACAAAAATGTAGGCCTCGACCCCTCTACTCGTACCTGTGCACCCATCGTTGACACCGGACATCAGTTTTCCGGAGCAAATTCAGCTTCATACACCGTGAGCACTCGCCTCAGCCGCGAAAATTCCACGGGTATTTCACATCCGTAACGGTAGGCTCGTTCCCCTGTGCGACAGTGCCTATGCTCACGACGGCTCAGGATACCTCAACGACCAGCGGCATTTTGGCCAGCGGTGCGTAGCCCTCGTGTCCCGTTTCGCTCCATGCTGAAACCTGCATCAGTGCGCGACATGGTGATGCGGGAGCACCTCCGGAAGGCAAAGTTATTGTCATAACTCCTTCCGGCCCGCCCAGGCGACACTCACGACATCTGCCCGACCCAGCTACATCGACTGACCGCCGGCTGCTCCCTCCCAAAACCGCACAAACGCCGCCCCGTCCGCACGCCCCGCCATGCCCGCCACGCTGCCCTCACGCCCCGTCACGCCTGCATCGCCACTGTATACTGCTCATTCGCACGCGCGCCTTCGTCTGCGCACCCTCCATGCTGTATCGCTCGCTCGTCTTGTTTGTTTTGGTCCGCCCGCTGTCTATACTATACCCCCCTTAGGACACATACCACTAGTCGACTCGTCTGGTCTCGTCGCTTGTTTGATAACTTGGTTCGTCGTGTGGCAATGTATTATCTCTTAGATGCGATCCAGTTCTTGAAAATCAGATGAACAGAGCACGTCTACTGTACATGTGCGGTCTCCCAGATTTGGGTGAAGGCTCCCAGATATCTGCCCGAGTGCTTGGTTTTCTGTTGCGCATCCTCCGCTGAAAGGTATACTACTGAGGTTCCGGGCATTCCTAGGCTCTTCTCCTCTACTAGCGCAGCTGAATTTTCATCGAATCGGAGGACGCCCCACTTGATCGCTTCGATGGTCTTCATACCTCTGATCTGCCGGGATGCCACTTCCTCGATGACGATCCAATGCTCCTTCCACGGGTTCCCGATACCGACAAGCCTGTATGGCACTTCCGGTGCGATGACACCCAATCTGCCAGTGATCGTGAGCTCCATGTCGGGCATGTTCTGCGCCGGGTCGAAGGACAGCTTCACCGTTTCACGGCTCGTGCTGCGCTTGCCACGCGTCGCCAGGCCCGTGATACGACATGGGATGGTGGCATAGCCCAGATGGTGGTACTCTCCCGCGGCCTCCGGCTTCCCGAGATCGCCGCGGTCGACGAGGCGCAGGTCTTCGCCCCGATCGCTGGAGGGGTGGCACGTCCAGTGCTCGACGTTCGAGTACTTCTCCCAGGAGACCCACGGGCTGAACGGCCGGTCGGACGGCTGCAGGAGGAAGATGAACGTGCGCGGCCGCTCGTGCATGTGCTTGACGAGCTGCGTCCACGCCTCCTCGAGGTCCTCCATCGTAGGCTCCTCCTTCAGCTGGTACAGCGGCAGCGTGTCGCGTCCGAGGAGGTAGCCGAGCCCGGACAGCTTGTCGAGCGCCTTGGAGCTGTAGCGGTCGCGGATGTCCTCGATCAGCAGGACACGCTCGTTGATGTCCGCGAGGCTGCGTATGACGGCGTCGACGCGGGCAAAGAAGCCCTGGCCGCCTGGAAGCTGCTCGCCTGTCAGGCCGGCGGGCAGCCAGGCGGGGACACACTCCTGGATCGTCCACGCGCGGTTGAACCAGTGGCGCGAGGACTGCACCGTCGCGCTCGTGGTCCTAAGGGCGAGCCCGAGGCCGTTGAAGTACGTGATGCAGGGCCGATATTGCGACTCGTGGTAGATGTAGCCGATGGTCGGCACGTCTGACTTCCACTCTTCGCTCCGCAGGGCCTCGTGCTCCTCGTTCTCCGCCCACCGCTGGCGCAGGCACAGGACGTCGAGCCAGACGTACTCCGCGCCCATGTTCAAAAGCTCTGCACGGACGTACTCCAGAGTGGTGCCGTAGGGGATAGGGACAGGCCAAAGCCTTGCGTTGATTGGGGTCCACACATACTGGATCTCCCGGTCGTCGACCCAGCTGTGTGAGACACACCAGACCTTCGACGGGATGGATCTGAGGTCATCGTCGGGGCCACGAGGTAGGCAGTAGAAGGGGAGAACCCTGTTGCTCCGCAGGTCCCAGACACGGCGCGGCGGTAGCCTGTAGTTGTTGACGTACGAGCCCTGCAGGGTGTAGCTTCTAAGTTCAGCTAGGTCTCGTTCGAGACAGGCCATTGTGCTGCGGAGATCACGGAAGTCGTGAGACCAGCGGGGACGCAGAATGCCGTATACCTCCCCAAGATCGCAACACTCCTGCAGGAAGTATGTGAGGCATTCGTGAAGACCGTGCTTGGCTTCAAAAGTGTAGTCGGTTCCCAGGACTTCGTTGAGACGGCTGAGGAGCTCTTCCACGCTTAGCATCTTGCACGACAGGTCGGCCCAATCGTTGGTGACAACACCGTTGCCAACGTGCATTCGTTGCATAGGGACGTCAGATGGCACGAGTGTGAAGCAGCGTCCCGGACCGGAGGATCTAAACAGGTCTTTCTCGGGTACGACTGTTGAGGAGACGGAACTAGCAGCGGCCAGCTTGACTTGACCCCAGACCATGATGCGGTTTCTGGACGCGAAGTAGTCCGATGTCGATTCGCTGCCAAAGCTGACGCGTTGCTCCGCGAAACGGGGGATGGTAGTAGTCGTGCCATGCGCCCTCGCCATGACCCACGGGGCATCGTCGCATATCAATGGGTCGCAGTTAGCACCTTGCAAGCGAAAGCTTCTCTTCTTGTCTTGCTGCAATCTCATCGTTAGCGGATTGGGCTACTATCGCACAGTGCTAAATACGGACCTTTGATGACTGACGTGCTTGCTCGAAAAGCTGAAGAAGGGATCGGCATTGGAACTCAGATAAGCCTTCGCTTCTTCCTCATGCAAGTCACGTACCTCCTGATAGCGCTGAGTGAACGCGCTCTCTGCCGAGCTTCTCGCCGAGTCCAGATAGATGACCTGACACTCGCCGGGTTGGGCCACGGACGAATGGCTGGCCAGCATCTCCCCGTCCTCCTTTCTCGTGCAAAAAACGCCCCACTTGATGACCTCCCTAGTCGTCCGTCCGCCAAAGTCCAGCAAGCCCACTTGCTGGAGAATGACCCAGTGTTCCTTCCACCTCTGGCCCACGCCTAGTAGAATGTAGGGGATATCGGGCAGTACACACCCATGTATGCCGAAGATCGTTACAGAGAGAGGCTCGGGTGTTCCCTCGAAGTGGAGACTGATGCCTTGAGTGCCATCGTCATATGGACTCCCTGAACTGAGAGAGATGGTGCAAGGGCCGACGATGATGCCTTTCTGGAGGTATTCGCCGGGACTCGACATGTCAGAGAGGAGAGTCTCGTTCGTCAGCTGAAGCATCTCCTCATTGCTTGGATACGCGCTCGGAAGAGCGGGGCCAGAGCTGTATATCTGCCACGAGGGCCAAAGACCGAACGGTTCGTACGATTCGTACTGGAGGAAGATGGATGTACGAGTAGCATCTGACATGTGCTTGATGTACAGAGACCAGACAGCCTCCGGCCGGATGTAACTGAAGGTGAGTCCGGGGAGGGTGCGACAGCCGAAGATATAGGCGAGACAGGCAATCCTGTCAAGTTCTTCGCTGCAGTAGCGGGACTTCAGGTCCTCGACGAGAGCAACCTGCTCTTTCGGCCGGTAGATGCTTCGCAGGACGCTCTTCAGCCGTGCGAAGAGGATGTCGGCGTTCATAGTATCGAACTTGCTCGTCAATCCCCCAGGTAGCCAGGTTTCCATGGTCTCCTGGAGCGTCCACGCTCTGTTGAGCCAATGAGATGGGGAAGAGAGGGCGATGTGGGATGTATCGAGGGGTAGTCCCAGACCGTTGAAGTAGATTATGCAAGGCCGTGGGTTGGATCGAAAGAGGTATCCGATGGAAGGGACGTCGAGTTGGCACTCGTCGAGTTCGTACCGCCCGGTTCCTGCCGACAGCTCCCCAATCCCGGATTCATACCCGTCGACCAGCTTGAGACAGAGGATATCAATCCAGACGTATTGGGCACCCATGTTCAGCAGCTCGATGCGGACCTGGTCGAGGTCGGCACCGAGTGGGACGGGGACATGGTTCTTGCAGCCATTGATCTCTGTCTGAACGCTGCGACGAGCGTGCGCCGGAACCCAACTGTGTGAGACGAGCCAGACTTGAGGAGGGATAGTACCAACATCGGAGGAGGTCGTCGTACGGGGCAGGGTTGGGAAGGAAACCACGCGGTTACTGTACAAGTCCCAGAGCCGACGAGGTGGGATCTTCGAGGTTCGAATGTATCTGTCTATCGCGCTGCGACGCAGCTCGTGGACCTCGTCTTTCCGCGCCTTCATCAGGTCGAGCACCACGCGGAAGTCTTGATCCCACCACGGCCGTAATTTGCCGTAGAGCTTGCCAAAGTCGCGGAATTTTTCGCGCATACTGCAGAGACAGTTCTCGAGGCCAGGGGTATCCATGGTATATGTCGTTCCCATAACTTCGTTGAGCCTGTCGAGGAGCTCGCTCACTGAGAGCGTCTTGCAGGCAAGGTTGGCCCACTCATTAGGGATTGCTCCTTGGCCGACATGCACGCGCTGGAGCGGCACGGGAGTGGGCGTTGACGTCCGGAGGGTGAATTGGCGACCAGGACGCGGTGTGGACTGGAAAAGTGTCTCCTCCGCGACCAGAGCAGACTCAGCAAGCTGGATCATGCCCCAAACGTTCATGCGATTGAGTTCCTGGCGTGTTGGGGAGTCTTCGTCTACGACAACCCGCTCCTCGATATACTGCGGTATGTCGTGGTGGCGTCCGCCGCCTGGTTGCCACGGAGGGTCTTCACCTGGATACTCGATGGGCGAGCCATTGCTCAGCAGGCGAAAGCGCAGCTTCCTGAAGAATTTACGTGTGACCGTTGTAGGAGTCCCGGGACTCAATGGCTAGATGCGAGGACTTAGTTTGAGAGGCGGTGTATGATATCCAGTCGCAGACCTTGTGCTCTGCTGTTTCGGTGAGGTCGGCAGACTATAACGTATTTGCGGTCAGCATAATGTCGACACGAGGCTCTGCGTCCCGATAACTCACCCTCTGGACAACTGCAATGGGCTGCGGTATTTGTGACGCTGGTTGAGCACCAGATGGTCCTGCGCGCTGCGAGTCCTTGAAGTGCACGTGTTTGGAAGTCTCGTCCTCGAGTGTAACGGAAGACTGCACCCGTTCTACCTTCGAATCTGATGAATGACGCGACGCAAAAACTCAGCACAAGAGACCTACAAACGGTTCTGGCCCAGGGCCTCCCAAAGGCTGATCACTCTCCAATCTCTTACCCCATGATCTGTTTACCAGGCCATAGACCTACGCAGTCAGCAATGTCAGCGAGTGCTTTGATCTGAGGATTTACGTCTCACAATAGCGCTTGCCGCAGCGACGGTCACTGCAGACGCGATGAGGCGCGACATGCCGCGGGAGCTGCACCTGTTTGTCGTCAGGGAGAAAGGTCAAGGTGCATGCGAAAGTCGCGCGCGGAGTCCGAAGCGCTGCAACAAGAGGCGTATAAGGTTTGGGTGTATCTTCGGGTACTCGCGTGAGTCGAGCATGCGGTTTTGACGCTTTCCGATTTCGATGGCTGCGCAGGGTAGGACTGGATGTAGAGAGTCCTATGAGAAGGGTACGATATTCAGCACAAGAAAGAGAATGCCGTTAGATCAGCCCCGAGGGTTATGGTCGAGCAAAAAATAGCACATGAGGAGGCAGAGACAGTTCCTCAGGAATATAGAGAGAATATAGAGTGGACAAGAACACTGTATGCAGCCGGTGTGGTGAACGTCGATCCAGATATTATACCTCATACAATTAGCCGTAAATATGCGCGCGATACCTAGACATCCAGAGGGAATGAAGGACGTAAAATACGAAAAGGAGGTTTTCGTGAACGTGATCACCAGAAGCGGTTGGTTTCGGGAGCAAGCCCTCTGACCATGCGCATCATGACGATGTTGGACGTCATGCTCGACCACTGTAAGAATTAGTTGAGCACCAAAAGCGGCGAGAGGAAAATGCTGAACTCACTCCGTTGCCGATGATGACCTGTGCCCGCTCGCCGACCATCATGTCCACCGCCTGCGCGACCTCCTTCTGCTCGGCGTCGAGCGTCATGTCGCGACTGCTCGCAATCTTGTCCCAGCCACCCATCGCGCGCATCGCACCCTTGAGCTCGTCGACCCAGTCGGGCTTGCCATTCGTCATGATGTACACGTCCTTGAGGCCCTTGCTCGCGGGGTGCGCGCGCACCTCTTGCAGGCGCGCGACGATCTGCTCGATGCTCGGGTAGCACCGGCGCATGTACATGTCCATGTTCTCGGGCGTGCTCTCGCCGTTGCCGCCGCTCTCGGGGCGCACCCACTGGTCCGGGAAGGACGGGAAGCTGTTGAAGCCCATCCATGCCGCGTTCCAGCGCGCGAGGTTCTGGCAGTGGTCCGCAAAGTCGCCGCGGCGCAGGTGCAGCGCGAGCAGGCCCGGAATTGGCTGGTAAGGGTCGCTGCACCGTGCGGGAGGCAGCTTCTGCAGGTCGCCGTCCGTCGTGGAGCCCGGGACAGCGGAACATGGGAAGTATGGCTCGTAGAACGGAAGCGTGGTGAACAGATGACGGTTTGCCTCATAGGTGGCATGAATGAGAGGGGAGTAACCGAAGAGCTTCACGATGGGAGACTCGCGTAGAACGGGCCAAATGTCTAGCAGGCGTTCTTTTTGGCCGTACATGCTGAAATTTAGGGTCAGTGGCTATGCACGAGCAAAGGTAGAACTGAGCACATACTACATGTCGAATATACGCTCAGTGTATCCGTCAATCTTGACACACGGTTCCTCAATCTTACTGAGGACATCTACCCATGTATTCAAGATAGTTAGGGCAGATGGCTCGTTTCCGTTGTAGAGCTTCTTGACATCGTATGTCGAGACCAGCTTAGGCTCTGGACAGATCTTGTGCCAATATTCCCGCTGGATTCCTCGTAGCTTTGCATCGTTCTCGAAGTAGGGCCCGCCGTTTATAGGGCCTGCGGACCTGTCTGTCAGAACGGTCGCTGAAAAGCTAGAGAATCAAGCTCACTTGTTATGAGGGCAGATAAAGGTATCTGTGAGGGTATAAGCTTGCCATTAAAGTCCGAATAGATAGAGCCATCCCGATTCCATGTGTAGTTGTCGAAAACGAAACTGCATGGGGATGTGATTAACACCGCGGGATTCAAGGAGGAGCGGCGAGAGACTTACGCCCTGCCAGCAGAATAAGACAATTGCGCATTGAAGACTAGATCTTGCAAATGGTTTCCCCATCCTAGACCTATACATGAAATGAGTAACCTGTTAGGATGGAATATCCGACGCCAGAGCCGTGCACGCGACAACGTGTTACGCGATAGCAGTATCTTATAGACTTACCGTGTACGTGGTTCTCCACCCACAGGTACTTCTTCCCATTCGCAAAGGGGTCTGCGACGTGGTGTTGCGGCATCGCGAGCTCCGCCTGGTGGTACTTGCCAAACAGCGGCGGTTTTGGTCGTCCGGCATATGGGTCGTTCGGGTCGACTGGCGGGGCAGGTTTCTTCTCCTTGTGCTCCTCCTTGTGCTCGACCCTTTGTCGCGAACCCTGGTCCTTGGCGTAGTCGAGCTGCCGCTGCTCGCGCTGCTCCTCGAAGTACTGCCGTTCGCGCCAGACGCGCACGCCGTACACGCACCCAATGAAGATGCAGACGAGCAGCACCATCACGCGCTTCGTGGGCCGTTTCTTCGCCCAGCGGTTCAGCGGGCGTGGGCTGAGGATGCCCCACTCCGAGTCTGCGGGGTCGTACATGACGGGCTTCGCCAGGCGGTCGCGCCCATGGCGGTTCCGGCCATTCTGCTCGAACATGGCGAGGTATGCAGTGACGAGGATACCAGAGACGGTGACCAGAGACCGAGGTCGAACGAGACAGCGAGGACGAGGGCAAGAGAGACCGAGCAAGAGAGGTGGCAAGTGGTAACAGGTTCAAGCGGACACCTTCAGATTTTGATACGCGAGCAGATGCGCTGATGCGCCTTTTCCATGCTCGTAGCGCTGCACAAAGTCTTCTACTCGCTCTACATGCATGTCGGCCAAAGTAAAGTCAAAACCATGGGTCTACCTGCCCTAACATTTTTCTGTCCTGCATTGTGGCTGTTTTATGCGCAGAAAGTACAGGCCGTGGCAACCACGGTGTCATGAAAGGAGAAAGCATCGCAGCATCCCTCCAACAGTTCGGGGCTCGCTTTGACTCGGTCCCGTGCAGCCGGCACCAACACAAAAAACGGATGACACGCATGCTCAACGTCCCAGAGCATTCGATAATTGTATGGCGACCGTTACGAGTCATAGCACAGCGAAATTGGTAGGCTACAGCGCGATCAATCCGCAGGAGACAGCCTCAAGGAAGACGCGACCATACACGATTATTCCTACATAGAAGAAGTACGCTACTTAAGAGGTATACTAGAACACCGAGAGTCCGTTTTTGAATTTGGGAGACGACAGCTAGCACGTTAACGGAGTCAATCAGTCCATAGCTCGCATTAATTCCAGGGCCTAGTCTTTGAGGGTTATGTCGATCCCACCGCAACAGTGGGCTTTGTTTCAGTGACGCCTACATCAGGATGGGTGCCATCCTTTCCACCTACAAGACTCTCCCGCCTTGGCCGCGGAACAAGCGTTCCCGTCTCTGCAATCCTCGCGCCTCGTTCGAGGCTTGCCATCCTGCTCCGCGTACTCACAGGGCTCCCGAACCCAAACCCACTCCCATCGCCCGTCCAGGGCACTCGGTCTGCACTCGGACGGCGCGCGAGCTGCATCGAAGCGCGTGGGCTGAGCGATGGCCGCCGCGGCGAGACCATGCTGAACGGGTCGCCCGGCGAAGCTGACGAGTCCCGCTGCCGCTGCTGCGGACCGCGCGGGATCGCGACGGGCTCGGTGATTGTGTCGAGTGTTGGTGAACGCACAGGGCTCCCGATTGACGGCGGCTCTCCGAAGGACGACGCCACAGACGGCGGGGGGACAGACGGATATGTCAGCTCCATGACTCGTGGAACGAGCGTCGCGGGACCATCCGTAAACGAGCCAGGCGATGTCGCGCTGGTAGCGTTGCTTTGTCCTGCAGCAGGGGAGAAGATGGGAAGCGAGGACAGCGATGCTGACGAGGACGAAGGTGGCGTTATAGAGGGGCTAATATTCGACGGTCTGTGAATTTGTGAAGGGGGTCGAGGAATCGGGACTCTTGCTGTATGCGTGATGGGTGATTGCGGGGTGTAATTTGGAGAGGACGAGATGGACGGCCGTCGGTGCAGAGGTTGAGACAGAGGATCTCCCGCAGACGGCGCCAGCCCAATGAGATCATCTACAGACAGCCCAGCCTACAGAAGACATCAGTATACTTTATCAATGGGGGACATACCCCTCCGGAGTGTCCCCAAGACGTGACTGCACACGCACCTTGCGCCGATGCTCAATGAGCTCCTCCCTGTATATCTCATTCAGCCTCGTTATCCTGATGTAGTCCCGCTCCGTCTCGACAAGGCGCGCCCGGAGTTGCTCGTTCTCGCGGCGCATCGCGTCAAGCATCACCTCCGTGTTCGGCTGCAGCGGGTCGGCAGGCATGCGGGCCTCGACAGGGGAGAGCGTCCCGCTCCCGTTCACGGCCTGCTGCTGCACGAGGCGCAGCGCCGAGATCTCGCGCGAGAGGCGGTTCACATGGTGTTCGGACTCGGCCTCGAGGGCGTTCTCGAGCTCGATCTTCTCCTCCCTGAGCTGCGGCAGGTCAGCGAGCGGGTAGGCGGCGTGCGCGCAAGAGCCGCACCTTCTCGAGCTTGCGCGAGAGGATGTTGATGATGCGTTCCTCCTCGGCTTCGTATGCGTTGATGAGCGACTCCTTGCTGCTTGTGCTCGCTGAGGACAGGCGGCGGTGCGGGGGAGAGACCGACATGGTCGTTCAGGATGAAGAGACCTCGGGTTACGCGCCTGACTCGCGGGCCGATCTCGCGCTGGATCTCGGGACTTTCTCGAACCAGATCCCATTGTACGACTACAGAGCAGTGCACCCGAAACCACAGGGGGAAATACAGAGACAGTAGAGCATCCGGGGCAGAACAATAGCATTACAAGAAGTGAGATGGTATACGCTGTCTACCTACAAACTACTGGCCAGAAGAGCAGAGACGAAGTCCGTACGGGAGTTTAGAAGTCATATCCTTCCACTTTGAATACTTTTCCGTAGTGCAAGAAGCTCTGCATGATCTTCAGCACGGTCTCAGGGAGACTCATGCTCAGCAGAGTGTACTCAATCTTGGCATGACCGTGGATCTGCCCTAGCTTGAACAGGCAGCGGGCGATCTGCGTCGGGTACTAACAATTACGGGCAATCAGCTGCGACCTCATGCTATGACAGGTCGTGTCGCTTACCGTCATCTCCGTGTAGTCGCCGTACTGATACGCTGCAACACGTATGCCGACTTGCAGGGTCCGAAGGATGTCGCCCTCTTCCGCGTACATGTCCATGAGCTTCATCCACGGCTTAGCAGAGTACCGGGTGCCGTCCAGACAGCGCTGGTACGCCTCCTTCGCCTCCTCTTTATGATGCAGACGGAGGCCGAGGTCGCCCAAGATCTCCCATTCCATGCCCGTCTTGCGATACGCGACATGCTGGGTCTTGAAGTGCGCCACCTCAGCGCGGAAGATGGTCCACACGCGCAGGTCCTGCTGCCGGTCAGCCTACGTCCACTTCCTAGAGCTGGTCTGTCCCACCTCGTAAAGCACCATAAACAAGTTATCCAGCCAGCGCTCGCAGAGCCGCTTGTTGCTGAAACTGAACGCCTCCGACTGTGCCTGTCCTGACGTCGACTTCGCGTCATCCTGCGATCCTTCGCCCGCGGCCGCCTGTACGGGCCGCTCGAGCGCATCGGCGGCGGCCTCGCCCTGCCCGTTCTTCGCGACGCCGTTCGCGTGCTCCTCCTCTTGGGACGGCTCGCGCGCGCTCTCCGTCGAGAGCCGGATCGTCGGAATGCCGTTCGTGACTGCCTCGACGCCGGCCTCCACGGAGTCGCCGTTCGCGCCGGCAGCCTTCGGCGAGTGCTCGGGCGTGCCGGCGGCCGAGCGCACACCCTTCGTCGACGCGTTGTCATCCGCGTCCTTCGTCGCCAGCGTCGCGCTCCCCTGCGTCACGGACCCGTCCTCGTGAATGACGGTTGTAGAGGCGTTGGAGGTGCCCTCGGTCTGCGCCTTCTGCTGGCGATATTCCTCTTCCATGACGAAGACGAGGCTTCGCGTCTTGAGAAGCTCGTCCCAGCCGATCTTGGACACGAGCCTGGTGAGAAGCGCATATGCCCTTGCCCAGGTGCCGCGCAGGCCGGGCGCAGGTAGCCGCAACAAAGCGGGATCTGCCTGATTCAGACGTCATTGACAGGAACACCTTGAAGAAGAGCGATGCTGACCTCGTCATCTTCTGACTTGACACGCTCCGGAAGAATATCGACGATTTGGCCTTTCGGTGGTAGGTGTACTCGAGCTGCAGGAAGGTTCCGGTGGGCATCTCGGCCATTATACGTGAACATTGGACATGAGTTCAATGTTAGCAGTGCCTAGTGAAGGCGTCAGAGTGCTGACCCATGCAGAAAATTCGCGTACGTACAGAATCGTACATCGTGAGGTCGATGTATATCTCGGTAAGCTTCTCCCATGTGACAAACTCACTGGGGGCGCAATTGACGGCTTGTCGAGCTAATTTGAGCGCCCACTCATAGTTGCCTTTTGACCTAAGGAAGTCGCACTGCACATGGAGCAAGGTATACGATTGTGGCGTCTGGCGCATTGCAGAGGACATGATCTGCACGGCCTTGACCTCCTCGTCTGGAAAGCGTAACTCAGCGATGCGTCGAGATGGGCAGGAAAGGGAGATGCGCACTCATCCCGATATAGGATCCCGCTAGCAACGACGATACTTCGGGCTCCTTGGCACTCAGCTTCTCAAAGAGGTTGGCTGCGTGCTGGAATCTGCCGCTGTCCCCGAAGTATTTCATGATTGCGTTCGTGAGGTGGTTCGAGACGACGGTGGCGACTTGAATCTCGGGGTCCGATCCGACTTGCCAACCTTTCTGGAACAGAGCTTCGGCAGCTTGCAAGAAGCGGAGTTCGCCCTCTGGTGTCGTTATTGGATCGAGCTTGCGGTATGCTTCTAGCCAGTAGGTGGGATCGTCGGAATAGAGTACGGCGCGGAGCAACGCAGATAGGTAGGTTTCTTGCCATATCTCTGGAGTCGCTTCATGCCTGTATACACATATTGGACTTGGTGATTCCGGGAGCCTTTGGCAGAAGCCGCGTACCTTTCGCCCCGCAAGTCAACAACATACGCGTGCACTCCTCCTGGAATCTTCACATCCACTCGGACGTCAACTCTTGAGAAAGCGTTGAAACAGCTAGAGCAACCATGTTAGTGCAACCATCAAAGCTGATGTTCAAAGCACGCGCACCAGTAGCATCCATTGCGGACCTTCCATCCCGTGCCCTTCGTGAACCAGCCAGCATCGTCTTCGATAGCATATGTGAGGGAGTTGATGTAGGCCGCTAATGAGGCTGAAGAGGACGCGTCGACCCCCGACACGTAGTGATATGACCCGAGCTATTCGAGGCGATGAGCGTGGCTCCATGGACGAGTGGGGAATTGACGAACGTCGCGATGTCCGCTGCGCCCTGCGCTCTTCACGACATGTACGAGGTCAGGAGGTCCGAGTTCCCTGAACGTGGCTGAAGTGTGGCGAGAGGTTAGCACCGGAGTAGCCCTCGCGCCTGGGATGCGTGTAACACGTACAGAGGGCCTCCGTGCGCGCGGTCACCGCCTCCCCGAGGTCGACCTGCGGTGCGCCAGTTCAGCGAGGGGCCGCAGACGAGAGACAGAAGACAGACCTCGAATATTTCTGGCACGTCTTTGAAAGACGCATCGGCCATGCTCTGCGGTCGCTGTGCGAGAGTTACGCGGGACCCCGAACCTGGGATCGCGGTGACGTTGTACCGCCCGTCGCACGTGGAGGCGGGCGGGCCTCGAGCGCGACCGCTGACACCCCTGTTCGTGGCGTCACCGGGCCTGGCGCGCCTATCTGGAACCGCGTCGAACTTTACGTGTTGGAAAAGGCATGCTCTTCGACGATCTCCCCAAGCCTGTTTTATAAAAGCCCTATCGCGACTCGTTCGCCCTTCTACCTTTTACCACCATGATCCAGGAGCGGGATGAGTCGGGCAGCCTCCGCGCGGTCTACGATATTCAGGAAGCCGACGACCACAAGGTTCCGCGGGAGGTAGTGGTAAGTTCGTCCATCCTAGACGTAGCTCTTCCTAGCAAACACCACGCTCTGCAATTAGAGTGTGAGAGCCGTCGGAGGCGGAAGCTCTATCAGTCATGGGTTCACAAGAGTTCTGCA
Organism: Phanerochaete sordida; assembly: GCA_019973155.2. Lineage (NCBI taxonomy): Eukaryota > Fungi > Basidiomycota > Agaricomycetes > Polyporales > Phanerochaetaceae > Phanerochaete > Phanerochaete sordida. Next base: position 217,392 of record BPQB01000034.1, read on the forward strand.
AGGCATGTTCTTGCCAGCTGGCTACCCGGCAAGCGTATCCTCAGGTGCGGACCTCTTCTCGTGCTCAGCGATGTCCGCCAACTGACTCTACACCAGACTACACTCGGTAGGTCTCGTATTCGTCTGCTCTTACTCCCCCGTGCTTCCGGAAGGTATCCTCGGAGTAACGCCGGTCATGGAGGCAGTGCGGCTAACCCTGAGGGGTCAATGTCGCGGGGCGTATCCGTCAGTCGTCAGTCGGACGACGTGCCTCCACGTTTCCTGACGCGGAAAAGCTCACGATCACACCATTTTCCGTGGAGAGCGATCTCAGGCTGTCGTAACGACACGAGAGTTCCTCGTGTTCGCCCAAGCCCCTTACAGGCGCGGACGAGCTGTCTTGCTCAGGCCCTGGACTACGCGCCAAATGCGTTCGCGATGCGCATGCTCCGGCCTTACAACAATCCGCTTCTCTGCCACTACGCCCGGGCACGCCTGACTTGGACGCTTCGTAGCGCCAAGGTTGGCTCTCGCGCTGTGCACATTATAGCGCTTTCTGCGTGTGTATTTCCACGCATGGTCACCCGTGCGTGCGGAAGACTCGTGCGGTTTACTCTCCACGCCAAGTGGATTTCCACGATTGCGATGTGGACAGGTGGAATGCTGAATCGAGCCCGCCGCGCTTTGACCTCGTTGCTTCCATGACCACGCTACGCCTATCTCATTCAACGTGTCCTTTCATTCTTGCTGCGTCTGCAGGTCTACGCAGTGATCATGCTGACCTTGCTTTGATTTGAAGATATCAGGTCTTGAATGCCCTGCAAGGCTTCTTCAGCTCACTAGGTGGCTTGGTTGCGTCAAGAGCTGTCCTCGAGGGTGAGGACATCCCGCAGGTCGATGACGTTTGATTGACTAACGCCTTTGTACCACAGGCCATGGTGTGGGCTCTGCAAATGCCTCTGCAACAAACGCCCTTCTCCTCACGATATTGCAAGATATCTTTAGTCGCGTCACAGGTGGGTCTCTTTAAAATGTTCGCAGAAGAAGTTGCGGGGCAGGAGCTGTGGTCCCCGGGGTCCTGGAGCGCTTGAACGAGCCGCTGGCTGGTCGTCTCATCGCATTTCCCTGACATGCTGGGAATTTAGTCGCGGATTGAACACCTTCGTCTTCCCCAACGTCTCGCGACGACCCTGCTGATTGCTTAGACGACGCTGATATCTTCATCCCTCAGCGATATTGTCTGGTTATTACCTTGGAACCGCACTGTTCCCGGAAGCCAAGACATATCGCTTCCTCGCCGACATCTGGAATGACATCCCACTCGTGCTCGACACACTATCGCCACTCCTATCACACGTTTCACTCGATTTTGTGCGGCTCCCTTACCCTCCATTCCTCCTCCCCACCCTTGTAAACCGGCCAGGACCGTGGCGCGGGATCGCGCTCTGCTTCAGCGGTATCTTCCGCTCGATGTGCGCCGTTGCAGCAGCCGGGTCTAAAGCGGCTTTGACTCTGCATTTTGCCCAGCCTGATCATGGAGCGGCTTCTGGCGACATCAGTGACCTCAGCGCAAAGGACGGCAGCAAGGAGACCGTCTTGGCGCTCGTCGGGATGCTTGTGAGTTCTGGACTGTATTTTTATAGGACGTAACTCAACTTGCATTCAGTGCGGCTCCGTCATCATGCCTCTCATTCAGACGCAGGCTGAGACGTACAGCCTGCTGGCAGTTATCATCGTCGCCCACATCTGGATCAACTACTACGCGGTACACTCCGTCGTCTTCAAGTCGTACAACCGCCAGCGCACCTCCATCCTCTGGGACGCGTTCCGCGACAGCGAGGGCGAGCACCGCTGCCTGACTCCACGGGAGGTCGCCCGGCACGAGCGCATCTTCCACAACGCGCCCGCGCTCTTCCGCACGGACCTGCGCACGGGCGCGCGGCGCGTCATCGGCACGTGCGACATGGGCTCGCCGCTCGCGTCGCTCCTCCCCTGCGCACCGGGCACGCAGAGCCTCCTCGCGCCGCGGCACGCGTGCCCGCGCTGGACCGGCGCCGCGGAGCAGCCGCTCGTCGGCGCGCTCCTGCGCCTCTTCGCGGACGCGCAGTACGTGCTCTGGCTCGACGCGCACGCGGACCCCGCCGCGGGCACGCACGTCCGCGTCGTGCTGAAGGCGGGGCACACGTCGCGCGACCAGATGCACGCGTGGGCGCATGCGCTCGAGCTCGCGCGCGCGCGCGAGGCGCGCCGCGCCGCGGACGTCGCGGGCATCCTCGCCGAGGTGCGCGCCGCGAAGGAGGCCGTCGACGCGCAGTTCGACGCGTTCCTCGCGCACACGCACAAGGCGGGATGGGACATGGACGCGGCCGCGGGCGGGTTCGTGACGGGCATGCCGGCGGTCATTGAGGTGTCGGCGGATGGGGAGGACAAGAAGGAGCGATAGACGGTGTGGTTTTGCGTGGCTCTGCGGCTGCGAGAGCTGTGGTTCTTGATTTACGATTTCATGACTCATTTCATACTCTAGACTTTCTCTTGCATCGAATCATAGACGACCCTTTCAGCTGGCAATGATGGAGAGCGGGAAGCGTACTTTTTGCTTCAGAACCCGTTCGGCGTCGCGCAACGCTGCGCGCTGCCGTCACGTTCGAAGCAGCGTCAAGGTGCGGGAATACTGCTTGATATTCGCATTGACAGATCGATGCGGGATAACGTAAGCGAGGTGCCCTGATCGCGCCGATGCTGTCGCGCTCGTTGGCTTCTACGAGCACATATAAATCTGCGCGACACTGGTTGCCGTCGCCTCAGACTCGCTATACTCAAGCCAACCGCATTAGTCATGGCTCAGCAAATAACTCTGTACACGTCCAAGGTAGGACCTGTATCAGCCCAGTCCTCGATAATTGCTCACCGTCGATGTATAGGTCTCGACGTTTGCCCACAGGGTAAGCAGCACATCCTTCGCGCGTTTCTCCTCGACACAAAACTCATAGAGTACAGGTGGAGATCGCACTCGCACTGTGCAAGGTCCCCTATACGCGCTGCGAGATCGACCTGTGGAACAAGCCCGAGTGGTACATCCCCAAGGTGAACCCCCTCGGCAAAGTGAGTCAAGTCTTCCCTTCGGAGCCGCACTCTCCTCACCGGCACCGCCCACAGGTCCCAGTCATCGCGTACGGCGGACCCGCCGTCCCACCCGACGAGCCCTCGCCCTTGTCCACCAAACTCAACGAATCGCTCGTCCTCGTCGAGTTCCTCGCGGACCTGTACCCCGCCTCAGGCCTGCTCCCCGCCGACCCGGTGCTCCGCGCAAAGGCGCGCCTCTTCATCGACGCCGTGAGCACGACGTTCCTCGGGCCCGCGTCGGCGGGCATCCGCGGCGTGCTGCACGGCGGCGGCGACGCGACGCCCCTGGTGCGTGCGCTCGAGGCACTCCAGGCGCTCCTCCCGCCCACGGGCTTCGCTATTGGCGAGTTCTCCGCCGCGGACGTCGCGCTCGCGCCGAGCCTCGCGCGCGTCGAGATGACGCTCGAGAACAACCTGGGGGAGTACCCCGCCGAGGCGCGCGAGGGCGAGCGGATCCTCCGTCTGATCAGGGGGCCGGGCCTGGAGAGGTGGGCGCAGTACACGAGGGACGTGCTGACGCACCCCGCGGTGGCGTCGACGTTTGACAAGGTGAGTGTACGCGTTTGTGTGCGGTGCGCGTGAGAGCTCAAGCGAGTGCAGGAGTACAACCTGGAGCGGGCGAACAAGCGCATCGCGAAGCTTCGCGCTGAGAAGTAAGATAGGGCTCATGCAGATTCACCCAGCCCACGTGGGAGTGACTTTTCGTGACATCGCGCTGGCCTGCGGGGCGCTACCGCCGAAATTCGTGCGCCTGGCGTCGAAATCCGGGGGGTGTTCGCCAATGTGCAGTCTCCTCCCTCCAGAACAAAAAAATCGGTTCCCATAGAATCATGTGCATACCACAGTAGTACAACTCTATGGGAAGGAATTCTTTTCTGTGATCCCTTTGAGTCTGCAAATTGCCCGTCTTGCGCCATGTCACGCCCTTTCCATCCAAATGGGCGGAGGCGTGACAGAAATATGCCACGTGGGTTGGGTGAATCTGCATGAGCCCTATCTTACGGGGCTTGAGCTCAAGTCTGCACTGGAATGTTCATTCGTACGTACACTCAATGCAAGAACAGCTCGAGTCATTTCTGTTGCAGATCCAGACCTGCCTATGACGTCTGGTTGGCAATGACGAATTGACGCATGTGTAGCACGTATGGCTGCAAGCTGCGCTCGCAGCCGTCCGCAGCAAACATGCGGTTGCTACACGCGGTCGCTTTGGCGACCGCAGCTGCCTAGCTGGCCTCGAGGCAGTGAGTCACAAGAGAAGGAGCTCCGTCTTCGCGATGATGGACGAGCGAAATTATTTGTGGAAACTCATAGAGGGGGTTTTCAGCACTTTCTAGACCAAACCTCGGAGGTAAAATGTTTTCAAAAGCTTCGACACGCCTTGGAAAGGGCAACAGAGCACGAACGAGGGTTCCAGGAGTCCCCCATGGCCGTATGTCATTCCAGGACGGTCTCTGGCCCGCCACGTGGGGCGGGCGCTCGAGGTCGCGGGCTGCGCTCTTCCGCCTCGTAAGCCAGCCGTGTCAGCGGGACTTGTCCACAGCTGCCACGCATGGCAAGCTCCCTCCCATTTTGGGGGCCAGCAAACATATATAAGCCCTTGCAGAACGGCCAGCCTCCATACCGCATCCTCCACAGCTTTCATCGACAATGTCTCAGCAACTTACTGTCTACGTCGCCAAGGTCAGTGAGCGACGTGGTTTTCCAGGCGCTGTGCTCATCGTTTACATTGCAGAGCTCGCCCTTCTCTCACAGGGTAATCATCGTGGCCGTCAGTATAGTAGCGTAGGCTCATGGATGATAGGTCGCCATCGCACTTGAGATGGCCAAAGCGCCCCACACTCGCCACGAGATCGACCTCAAGAACAAGCCTGAGTGGTTTACATCCAAGGTCAACCCCACCGGACAGGTCTGCCTCTTTCCCCACCGTCACACGTCGCCCACTCACCCTGCGCCAGTGCCCCGCGCTGACCTACGGCGGTCCCGTGGTCCCGGCCGACCAGCCCTCGCCCGAGTCCGTCAAGCTGCGCGAGTCGCTCGTCCTCGTCGAGTTCATCGCCGACCTGTACCCCGCCGCGGGCATCCTGCCGGCGGACCCGGTGCTGCGCGCGAAGGCGCGCCTCTTCATCGACGCGATCACACAGACGTTCAGCGGCGCGTCGCACGCCGCAATCCGCGCCCTCATGCACGCCGGCGGCGACCCCGAGCCGCTGCTCGCGGCCCTCGAGCGCCTGCAGGCGCTCCTCCCGCCGACGGGCTTCGCCATCGGCGAGTTCTCGGCCGCGGACATCGCGATCGCGCCGCAGATCATCCGCTCGGAGCTGTCGTTCGAGCACAACCTCATCGGGCCCTCGGGCTCGCAGGACGGCCAGCGGATCCTCGCGCTCATGCGTGAGCCGCGCCTCGCGCGCTGGGCCGAGTACCGGAAGGCCATTCAAGCGCACCCTGCGGTCCGCTCGACTTTCGACGAGGTGGGTGTATGCGAGTTGTTATGCTTTGCGCGTGCTAATCGGCTGCTAGGAGTATGTGCTCGAGTCGTTGAAGGCGCGCGCTGTTGCGATGCGCGCCCAGGGCAGTGCTTGAAGTGGGTCGAAGAGAGGATCAACTTGTGTACAATTAACCAAAGCCCCAGTCTACTTCAATCATTGGATTGCCGTATAGAGTATAAGAAGATTCGAGATTATATTGCTTGCCGTCGTGTCGAATCGCGTCAAGCCCAAACATGAGGATGCAGCCTCCCGCAGGCGGCCAGCGCGGCCAGCAAAGGAAGGCGGAGGCTCCGAATGCTAACAGCACCAAACAACGACGCGTCGCGTCGCGCCGACTGCCGCGCCGTCGCCAAGATCCCGGCGCTGCCAAGAATACGCGGACGCGTCGCGTGTTGCATAGCTTCGGCGCGATGACTTGGATCGGAGCACGAGTCCCAGATACATGGCTTGTCCTTGTGAAGTTGCTACACGCCGCGACCAGGCTGTGTCACGCTTTCTTATCGAATTGACATTGGTCTGAGAATGTCCGAATGGCAGAAACAACGGTCCTATGCATGTAATAATAGTTCCGGCCTGCGCAGAATATATGCGACCGAAAAACATCGCAGGAAAGCGCGCCTCTAGAGACTCGATCCCCCATGCTGCAGGTCCTCCAAGCCAATCTCCGCGCTGTCCATACTCGCGTCGCTCGCAGTCAAGCTCGGCGTCCCAAAGCCGAGGTCGAGCGACCCGCCGATGTCGCCGAGCACGCCGCTGCGCGCGGGCGCGGCGAACGTGAGGTCGCCCGTGTCGGTCGTGGACGTCGAATTCGGGTCCGGCGCCGCGCCGAGCTGCCGCAGGTTGATGAGGAAGCGGCTCACGAGGACGTTCGGCTGCGGGGCGTCAGCGGAGGGTGGGTGGGAAGGGGGCAGGGCGTACCATTGAGGTGAGGGGGACGTTCGCGATGTTTGCGTTCTGATGGCGGCTGTTAGAGGAGTGCTGTTGGGATGGGTGAGAGGCGTACGATGCTTGTATCCCAGAACGTGGCCATCTGGGTGATGTTCATCGCGAGCAGGGCTCTGCGTCGAGGTGGAGAAATCAGGGCCGCCCTCGCGTCTGAACTCGAGAATCTTACATAAAATATAGTGTTCCTAAGATATGATAGACAATTTGTTAGCTTGTGAGTGGGGGGCACGAATGGTGCAACAAACCCACCATCGCGCAACAGGAGCGTCGACGCCGAGAGCTTCATATGGAGCCGGCGCGACTCGCGCCACTGCGTGAACGTCCGCATCCAGGTCGCGATCAGCACGATGATGTCCGCCGCGAGCGCAGAGCTACGAGTGAGCTGAAGCACTGCCGTACGTCTTGAGCACCCCGCTTCCGTGATCACCGATCAGGTCCACGTACTTCTGCATCGGCCTCAGTTAATAAGCGAATCGAAATAAAATGCACGTGCGATGCGTACATCAGGTTCAGCTCGTCGGAGACATTGATGTACGCGTTGCACCCGCCCAGCGGGCCGCCGTAGTATTCGAGGACAATGTTCGCCCAGCCGAACTGCGTGGAGATGGGTATGAGTTCAAAGAAAGCCGCAGCATAAGGATGGACATACTATGTTCGTTGCGACGGGAACAAATCCGAGGGCCAGCACGACGGCCAGCAGGAGGTACTTGTACTTCCAGTCGTACCACAGCGCGTATACTCGAAATCCTCCGAACACTGGAGCTCGACATCAGTGGATATATCCATTGAAGAGAGATGGGCGAGGGCTTACGTGCGACTTGCGCCAGGGATATTATGTAGAATAGCGTCGACGGTGCGTATGTTGTTATACAACTAGAGATCGATGCTAGTGAGCATATCTTCTCGATTTCAGTACGCGGCGGAAAGCCTCTGCAATATTTGTAAGAGCTTGGAAATGTACAAACCAAACGCGAACCGGCGACTCACACTTTTCTCTCGGCGTCGCGGGCAGCCACACGATCATCTGGTTGACCACCATGACCCACCGCGTCGTAAGCAGCAGCAGCGACGTCGCGCTGAACCGGCGCTGCCACACGCATGCTACCTCGGCGTCGAAAGTCACGAGGTACTCGAACACCACGATCGCTGGCCGCGCAGCGAGTCAGCGCATCCACCCCGAAGCCAAACTCCAAGAGAGCCCGCACGCACCCGTCATCGCAACGTCCGCATAGCTCTGCGCCTGTCTTCTCCGCATCAGCCCCGGGCCCGCACACCACGCACAGCGCACCGTACATCTCGCGCACGGCCTCCACAAAGTCGGGGTCCATCTCGCACGCCGTGCGCGGCGCGCACGCGGACCCCCGCATTATATGTACAGCGCCCCGGGCCCCTAAAGACAGCCCTGCAGGGGCAGCCTGTACGCGGCCGGCATCCTCACCGAGCTAGCGTGATCCACGCGCTGCCTGTCGCTGATAGCCCCGCGAGCGGTGTTGGGCGCGGCAGTGCGCGGGGATCCTGCGGATCGTGATTGGCGTCCGCCGCTGCCGGGCGCGCCGTCGCGGGCGGTGTCTGCCCGGCGCCGCGGTGAGACAGGCTGCGACGCGGGCGGCGGGGTGGGCGGGCCCGGAGTGCCCTCTGCGCGTGCTCAGCGGGCTGCGCGGGCGAGCGTGGTGGTGCGGAGGGCCACTTGGATGAGGCTGCTGGATGGGGTGGAGCTTCGGGATGGAGGAGTCTAGAGATGTCTCGCGACTCTAGTCTAATAGATCATGTTGATGGCGACTCCGTAAAGCACGGACAGCCGTTCATCTCGGGCGCGGGCGCGTCCTGTGCAAAAGGTCCGTAGATAAATTATTGTCTTCTGCGCATTGATCATGGGAGCTGGATCATGTTGGTGTACACCGATATCTACACACACGGACTGGGTGCCATCGAGACCTGCATTGTATGACAACATTTAGCGGGAGAATGTACGTTCAAAATCAGTTCATCGCGACTGCAGGAACCGGAAGGAAGGTAACACAGAGGTCCAATCGTTGGCGGGCCGTCATAGAGAGCCTGTCGCGTACAACACTCAACAGAATCGCGCGATACGCCTTTGGGTCTCCCGCCCAGGTGCGCGGCCAGGCACTGTAGATGTGGCGCACGCCCAGTGTTGCTGTGTTCGACTGCAGCAGCCTGAGCTCCACGTTCACGGCGAGCGACTGCAGCCGGCCGACGACCGCGGCAAGCGGCGCCCAGTCCCATGCATCGAGCGCATGCCGAAAGGCCTGCTCGAGGCCGCGTGCGTCAGCATCGGACGCAGGTGCATCGGGCGCGATCCTGTGGAAGAGCGTGACGTCAAAGGCGACGGCGCGCACTGCGGCCGCGATGGGGCGGCCCATGATGGCGCCGATGAGCGACCAGGGCGCGCTGTCGGCGTGCAGCATCGAGTGATTGAGCGTGTTGGCGAAGCGCAGCTCGCGCAGCGTCGGGCAGGGGTGTGGGTACGTGAGCAGCCCGCGGAACACGCCCGAGTGGCACGCGAGCGAGCGCAAGGCGCTGCACCGTGCGAGGAAGCGGTGGAAAGCGCGCGATGCAAGGTCGTCGTTCGCTGGCCCTTGTGACGGTGTGTCTCAGACCAGCAGTGTGGTCAGCGACGTCACGTCGAGATGAGCGCACACTCGGTCGAGCAGTAGTCTGGTAGCGGTAAGGTCGTTCTGCAGGAGCTTGAAGCTTTCGATACTGGTGGGCTCTGAGGGCGGTTGAAGCATGGGAGAGTCGGGTCCCGGTGGGCCCTGGGATGCTGGCGTGTGCCCGATGAGCCCTGGAAAGCGCGCACCAATGTGCCCGAGGAGCCCTGGAAGTGGCATATCGTTCGCGGGACTCCGGGAGGGGCCGTCATACAGCTGTAGGTTCTCGCAAGAGAGAACCGAGATTTCGCGGAAACGAAACAGGAAGTTGTAGAAGTCCTCTAGGTTGAGGGGTTGAGAGGGAGATCCTACTACCCGAAGCTCGGCCAAGCAGCGCGATGGGCTCTGTTCGACGCTAAGGTAAGGAAGCGCCCTGTTCCTGAATCTCAGGTGTTTGAGCTCAAGAGTAGTGATGTTGGGTATGGCATCGACGATATCGACGATCTCCTGCGGCGACGTTTCTCGAGGGATGAATCTTGGGACGTTGTACTCCATAGCCATGGAGATATACATTTCTCGTATGTTGCCGCTGATGCGAGGAGACCATAGGAGGAGAGCCCGTATGCCTTCAAGGCTCTCTGAATAGTCGAGAAGATGGGAGCAGGTGCAGGAGTAGAACAGATACCAGCCATGGCTCTGATACCAGTGGTACCTGCACGGAGGCCAGTAAAAATTGGAGAACATGTGAAGGGAACTAGCGTTCCCCCATCTACGGTGCACGAGGGAGCATGCGGCCAATGCCTTCATATCATCATGTAAGAAGTCGATGACCCAGTCGATGAGTTCCTGAGGAAAAGTCTTCCTCCTTGTTGAATGGCGGTATACCGCCGCAGAGTCTGGCTCAGCGCTCGCAGACATGAGAAAACAAACCAACTAGGAGCAGCTCAGCTGGTCAGACATATTACCTGTATATTTGTGGGACTTACTTACTGTTGAAAAGCCCTGTAGCTTCCGAGGTGGTGGCTGGGAATCAAGACGTGTAGATCGACATGAGGCGCGAATCTGCCCTTCGACCGTGGGATTTCGTCGGACCACGTGTGCGCGCCTTTGCTGTATGCACACAAATCCTGGTCTATGTCAGACTCGGCAGCATCGGTCGCCGAAAATTGCAAGTGACCATACAGCAGCGCACCAGTAGCTAGTAGCTCCCCGTAGCTGATTGCCTCGTAGTGCGGCTGAAGGAAGTCGTTGTACACGCCCGCGAGGAACCGCGCCGGCGGCGACTCTGAGTCGCGCAGCGTCACGAGCGGCGCGCCCTTCAGGATGGCGCGCAGCTTCATGGTGCCCACCGACGGCGCGTTCTCGTTGTGCGGAGCGAAATCGAAGAAGCCGTTGAAGAACCCGAAGACGCAGGCGGCGGGGCGTGCGGGCCCGGAGTCGCTCTGTGCGTGCTCAGCGGGCTGCACGGGCGAGCGTGATGTCGTTGCGGAGGACCACAGGTCTCAGGATGAGGGGAATTTTGGGATAGAGGGTGCTGGAGCAGGCTCAATGATAGATGAGTCGCGTTGATCTGGACTGCGGGGAGCACGGATAGCCGTTCATTTCGGGCGCGAGCGCGTGCTGCGCAAAAGGTCCGCAGATAAATTATTGCCGTGTGAGCATTAATCATGGAAGCTTGGTCCTGTTGAGCGAACATCTATGTAGACCTACACACATGAACTGGATACCATCAACACCTACATCGTACACCGACATCTAGTGAAAACAATGGACGCCCGCAATCAAGTCATCGCGGCTGGAGGGAAGGTGATATGAACGTCCAAACGCTGGTGGGCCGCAATAGAGAGCCTTTCGTGTACGGTGCTCCACAGAATCGCATGATATACCTCTGGGTCCCCCGTCCAGGCGCGCGGCAAGGCGACAGAGATCTTAATGCTGTGCGCCGTGTTCACTAGTACCGACTGCAGGAGCCTGAGCTCCACGTTCACGGCGAGCGACTGCAGCCGGCCGACAATCGTGGTCAGCGACGGCCAGTGCCACCCCTCGACCACGCGCCGGAAGGCCTCTTCGAGGCCCCGCGCGTCAGGCGCGGGCTCGTCGACCGCGAGTGTGTAGCAGAGCGTGAGGTCTAAGGCGACGGTGCACACCGCGGCCGCGATGGGACAGTCCATGATGTGGCCGACGGACGTCCAGGGCGCGCTGAACGGCTGGCGATAGACTGTGTCGACGAAGCGCAGCTCGTGCAGCGTTGGGCAGAGGTGTGGGTACGTGAACAGCCCGTCGAACACGCCCGAGTGGCACGTGAGCGAACGCAGGGCGCTGCATCGTTCGAGGAACCGGTGGAGAGCAGGCGATGCAGGGTCGCCGGCGGTGGAACGCCAGTGTGGCAGGAGGTTTTTGACCAGCAGTGAGGTCAGAGACGCCATGTCGAGGTGGGCGCACACTCGGTCGAGCAGTACGCTGCTGGCGACAAGGTCGGTCTGCAAGAGCTTGAAGCTGTCGATACTGGTGGGCTCTGAGTACGATTGCATCATGGGAGAGTCGGGTCCCGGTGGGCCCTGGGATGCTGGCGTGTGTCCGAGGAGCCCTCGATGCCGCGCATTGTTCGCCGGACTCCAGGAAGGGACGTCGACCAGCCGTAGGCTCTCGCAAGAGAGAACAGAGATTCTGCGAAAACGGAACAGGAGGTCGTAGAAGTCCTCGACGTTGATGGATGTAGTGGGAGATGCCACTAGCCGAAGCTCGTCCAAGGAGCGCGATGGACCCTGTTCGACGCTGGGGTAAGGAAGCGCCCTATCCCTCAATCTCAAGTGTTTGAGCTCGAGAGTTGTGATGTTGGGTATGGCATCGACGATATCGACAATCTCCTGCGGCGACGTTTCTCGACGGGGGACTCTGGGGACGTCGTGCTCTTCGGCCATGGAGATATGCATTTCTCGTATGTTGCCACTGATTCGAGGGGACCGTGAGAGAAGAGCCCGTAGGCCTTCTAGGGTCTCTGAATTATCGAGAAGATGGGAGCAGGTGCAGGAGTAGAGCAGAGACCAACGCTGGTCCCGATACCAGTGGTATCTGCACGGGGGCCAGTAAAAGCGGGAGAACTGGTGCAAGGAACTGGTGTCAAGCCATCCGCGGTGCACGAGAGAGCATGAGGCCAATGTCTTCATGTCGTCATGTAGGAAGTCGATGACCCAGTCGAAGAGTTCCTGAGGCAGAGTGTTCCTCCTTGTTGCATAGCGGTATGCCGCCGCAGAGACTGACTCGGCGCTCGCAGACATGAGAACACAAAACAACTAGAGGCAGTTGCACCTCAGCTGGCCAAATACATTAACTGGATGGTCGACTTACTGGTGAAAGATTCTGTAGCTTGCGAGGTGGTAGCTGGGGATCAAGGCATGTAGACCGATATCTGGCGCGGATCTGCCGCGGCCGCCGACCTCCAATCGTGGAAGTTCGTCGGACCACGTGTGCGCGCTTTCGCTGTAGGTTTACAGATCCCGGTCCGTGTCAGACTCGGCGTAATCAGTCGCCAAGAATCGCGGCTAACCGCATCCCGGCGCACCAGTGGTACTTGCACGCGGGTGGAGGGGGCCGAGCCGGCGGAAAATCATTCGCGGAGCACAGGGGAGCATGTAGCCAAAGCGTATTTATCGACATCTACCGTCTTCAGCTTGTCAACCTTGTCATGCAGCCCGAGAACGCCGATTCGATAGCAGGTCTGAGTCGCCATTCGAGACAGCACCGCCTGCCTCAGGCGAGCCTCAGGAGCTTGACTGAGGTATAGACTTTTTACATGGCTAGTTAGAAAGCTGTTATTAAATATTTGGGTGTGCTCCGCTCACTTTCTGAACTATTGTAAGTGTCGTCGTAGTTGTTGGCGAACAAGACTTCATCGTAAGTTATCGCCCGCATTGGCAAATCAACCGCGCTTCAGCCGTGGGAAGCCGCCGTGTCACGTGGGCGCCTTCTCCAAGCGCTCTCTCTCGCTGCTCATTAACATTGCCCAGGTCGCAGCGAGCCTACCATCACAGAGGCCAGTAAAAAGTGTGCTGCTCTGTGGGTAATTTATGCAGTATAACTCGCTGGAATCTGGCGTCCTGAGTACCAGTGTATATATATACCAGATGCTGTGCAAGACCGCGTATCTATTACACATACCATAACGAGAGCGACGCCACGAAGCTTGGAGATCACCCGAGGGTCAAGCCTTTTCCTTTTTCGCCGCTGGCTTCCTCCTGAGCGGCGCACGACGCCCGCGACCCCGCGCTGCTTTCCGCTCTACCTTCCTTCCCTGTCTCTCATTTTCTTCTTGCACAGCCTCCTTCGCATCCTCCAGCTCCGAGTCAGCCCTTGGTCGCTTTTTGCCACGAGCCTTCGGGGCGACGTTCTCCTTCCCGAGGCACGGCGCCGGAGACCCCTGTGCCTCTGCAGGGCGATACACCCACGGTTCCTTCGTGCGCCAGTTTAGCTGGTCATAGTACACGCCGACCGCAGGCTTCTGCGTGTCGCCCGTAGCGACGTCCGTGACGAAGGGCCTCCAGAACTCGAGGAGCTTGTCGTGCGTGTGCAGCACACCCGACCTGTACTTCTCCTCCGCCGCCGCGCGCTCCGGTGTGCCCCACTCTGCGCCCTCATAGTCGTCCTCGTACTTGGCGCCGTAGCTGATCGCCTCATAGTGCGGCTGGAGGACGTCCTTGTACACGCCTGCGAGGAACCGTGCCAGCGGCGATTCCGCGTCGCGCAACGTCACGGGCGGGGCGCCCTCCCGGATGGCGCGCAGCTTCATGGTGCCCACCGGTGGCGCGTGCGGGTTCTGCGGGCAGAAGTCGAAGAAGCAGTTGAAAAGCCCGAAGAGCGGGCGGTTCTTCCCGTCGGGGAACGTGCCCTCCGGGACGGACAGCTCGTGGTCGTAGAACCGCACGGCGTTGAACACGAGCACGTAGATGAACGACTCGAGGTCGTCGTCGACGCTGGTGCGCTTGTGGAGGTACATCAGGTGCAGCGCGCCGCTGAAGTCACGCGTGCCCTGTTCGCCAGAGCGTCAGAGCATCGCTCAAACAAGAACGGGGGGAGGGCTTACACATGGGAAGGCTTTGTAGCCGGTGAAGTCACCAGATCCGCGCTCGTCTTTGAACTGGCATATATCCCAGTCGCACAGGAGGCCTTTGCCAGTCAACACGTCGATCATGATGTTATTGTCACTGATGTCCTGGTGCAGCACCTCGGCCTTCTCCCATGCATCCTTGTGCGCTGCATACATGGTGAGCACCCGCCAAGCACGCATCCGCACGCAAGACACCCACCAAGCACCGCATCGTAGCACACACGCAGCAGCTCCCCCGCGGACGCATGCGAGTCGAGCGGGCGCGCGACCTCCTGCAGCACAATGCGCCGGTGCACGCGCGCCGCGACGTCGGCCCAGTCATCGCTCATCGTGAGCTGCGCCGCGCCGTCGCCACTCCGCACGTCGCCGCCCGCGAGCGGCGTCGCGACATTCTGCACGCCGTGCGCGTTCAGGTGCTGCACGACACCGAGCTCGTTGCGCGCGCCGGCGTCGAGCGGCCACTGGTCCTTGAGGAAGACCATGCGCTGCGCCGCGGGCTCGAACGCGACGAAGCCGCGCGTCGCCTTGCCCACGACGCCCGCCGCGCTGAAGGTCGGGCGGCCGATGAGGTACGTGCGCGTCTCCGCTGCTGTCGCTGGCAGCGCCGAGCCGTCTGTGGAGACCGCCGGGCACTGGACCTGCTCGGGCCTGTCAGCAGTTACTGACCACAAGAAACAAGTAGACAAACCTTGTAAATAGGAAATTCCTCCATATTTTCCAACATATACTGATGATACCCCTTCAGATAGATATTCTGCGGGTCATACGCCCGCAACGCCGCAACCTCCTCCTCACTCGCCAGCTCCGCCGTGCAGTCCTCCCCCGCCTCCTCGCGCCCCAACCCGCCAAACCGATACAGAAACCGCCGAAACTGCTCGCCTGCGACGTCCACCGGCGCGCTCACGACGCACTCCGCGCGGTCCCACCGCAGCACACGCGCACGCGCCACCCCGCCGTGGCGCGACACACACACGCCGAACGCGTGCGTGCGCTGCTGGTGCGCAAGGAGCGCACGCGCCCAGCGGGCGTGGCGCGCACGCGCGGCCGCCGCGGCGTCGCCCCGCAGGCAGAGCCGCGCGCCGAGCCCGCCGAAGCTGAAGCCCGTGTCGGCGTCGGCCTCTGCGATGTCGAGCGGGAGCGCGACGTGCGCCCACGGGAGCTCTGCGCGCGCCATCGGTGGGCTCAGGCGCGATGTCTGCGGGAGCGATGGCGGGGCGGAGGGCGCGAGGAGCGCGAGCGTCGGCACGGGCGCGTCGGCCGCGGCGTCGTCGAGCGCGCCGCGCACGGCGCCGGTGGCCGCGAAGCGCGCCTTTGTGGCGGTCTGCGCGAGGACCGCGTTGAGCGCGGCGCACTGGTGTGTGGCGTGAGCTCAGGCGGGTGCGTCTGTGTCTCTGGGGCGGGGCACTGACCGTGGTGGTTACGTAGTGGCGCGTCGCGCGTGCGGCGTGCGCGAGCTGCGGCATCCTTTTGGCGTGCGCGGCGGGGATGGCGGCGGCGCCGGGCACGAAGGACGCCATGAAGGTGCGCCAGGAGACTTCGCAGTAGGTGATGTCTTCGTCTGTGGTTATCATTGTTCGGGCAAGGTGTGTGGCGGAGACGTGAGGGCAGATGTGGCCGACTCCGGTTGTGGTTGACCGTTGAAGAGAGATGTGGTGGAAGAAGGAAGAGGTATTTAAGATACGTACGCGTAGCTCAACTGTACGCGCTCGCGGCTGCATTACGCGTTAAACCGGGCTATGTATGCTCGTGTCATTCGACGATGAAAGAACAAGTACGAACGTAATCGTCGTGATAGAAGATCAAACTGCAAGGCCACATCCCCTGGACTGCACAAGTCCATACGATGGCACCGGATATGCGCGTAGCATCAGTTCAAGCGTAGATATCGCATTCCAAAGAGATACTACAAACATACATCAGTCGTTAATTTACATAGAAACGGTCACAAGCCTAAGCAACCCAGCACTCAGTCTGCCGAGAAGCGAATCGAACGTGGCGTCCTCGGAGTCTTTGGCTTGCCAGGACTGAGCATCACGAGCGATGACCGGGACGGCGAAGGCCTTCCCGCAGAACGCGACGGCGAGAAGATCACGTCGTCGTCGTGATAGATCCTCACGCTGCACGGCGTACGTGGCATAGGCGGGAGGCGGCTCGGTCCGGCCTCGGGGGCGTCGTCCCCGGGATCCTCGCCTCTGTCCCCATCGTCGTCGCCGGCCAGTCGAGCGCCCGTCCGCGCCTTCTTCGAGCCCGCCTGCGAGATGCTGTCGCCGGGCGTGTCGGACTCGCCGGCGTCGCTGCGGCGCTTGGCCGCGCTCGAGCCCGCGTTCGCGACGAGGCGCTGCTGCGCGCTGAGCTTCTCGCCCGTCTCGTTCTTCATGCTGTCCCC
The DNA here is from genome assembly GCA_019973155.2 of Phanerochaete sordida. Lineage (NCBI taxonomy): Eukaryota > Fungi > Basidiomycota > Agaricomycetes > Polyporales > Phanerochaetaceae > Phanerochaete > Phanerochaete sordida. Next base: position 234,024 of record BPQB01000034.1, read on the forward strand.
GAGGTTGTTGAACTGGTCGAAGAGGTAGTCGTCGCCACCGTACATGTCCAGGAGCGACAGCGGCTCGCCCGTGCGGTGGTCGTACAGCATGTCGCGGAAGACGTCGATGAGCGCGTCGTGAGTGTCGAGGACCCGTGTGTGGGCCGGCGGTGGACGTGCGGGCGCCCTGGGCTGCTTCGTGGTCCTCGGGGCGTTGTTCGCTATGGCCTGCTTCTTCGCAGCGCGGGCAGGCAGATTTCGGATCTGGCGAGTCTCTTCACCCGCCGCTGCCGTTGCGACTGGTGCAGCAGCTGTCCGCGGGCGATCGCGGAAAAGGTCTGCCAATCCTGCGGGCGCGGCGAAATCGGTGGGCGCGGCAGCAACAGGATCGACCCTATCAGAGAGAGGCGTGCCGCGTCCTGCGGAAGGAGGGTCGCTGGGACTGTTGGCTCGGGGGAGATACTTCTCGAGCTTCGCCCTATCGACCGCCAGATAATGTTCCTTGAGGAGCGCGAAGGCCCGCTTGATGAAGGTGGCAAAGAAACCATCCTGTTTCTCGAGGTTGATAGGAAGTCGGGTCCCGGTTATCGCCATCTCCTTGAGTTTTCCTCCGGTGTAACGGCCATTCTTAACCACCTCTTCGTAGAAATACGCGTTGATGTACTGAAGAAGCTTCCCATTATCCTTGTTGACTCGCCTGATATCCTCTGTCGCAGCCTTCGAAGGCAGCTCAGACGGCGACAAGTCGTGCTTGTGGAAGCGAAAGGCGAGCCACAGCGCGAGCTGAACAAACGATTCGAGGTCGTCTGCTACCTCGGGCGGCTTCTCCGGATAGATGAGGGAGAGGCTCGACATGAAAGGCCAAGTTCCCTGCGTACGACGACCGTCAGTCCAACCGAGTCAAGTAGCGCGGCAGTACTGGGAACGTACCGACATGCCACCCGGCTCGCACGCAGGCTTGTTGAAATCGGCCTTGAACTTGCACAAGTCCCAATCGATGAGCATTCCCTGGCCATCTTCGGAATTGATCATCACATTCCCGACGCTGATGTCGCGGTGGAGAATGCCAGCGTCAGTCCAGGCGACGGAGTGCGCTATGCAGGAATTCAGTATCGACGAGCCGACGCGAACGTGAAGAGGGGATACCGACCTTTCAGTGCCCCGAGCAATACGCCGATGAGCTGAGGCGAGGTCTTGTAGGTCTCGAGCTGCTGGCAGACTTCCTTCGTGACCAGCCTCGTGTGCACACGGGTGTAGGCCTGCTGCTTCGCCTTCGGCACGAGGTAGATCTGAGTCTTCGTTTGCTGAGGGGTACGCCGGCAGCCCACATCGCCGCCTGCAATGGGTGTCGGAATTCGCGGGGTGTTGTGCTCGTGCAGGACCCTGTACGCATCCAGCTCGGGTCGACGCAATTTGGCGCGCCACTGGTCCTTGAGGAAGCACATGCGGCTCGTTGAATCGTCCCCGCTCATCCTGTACGCGATGTAGCCGCGTGTGCATCGACCGACCGGCATACCGTGACCCGCGACAGCCCGCCCGATGAGGAGCTCAACGTCTCCCTCAGAAGCGGGTGTTTCGCCCACGGAAACAGATCGACATGCAACCTGTGTAGAGTGTGAGCGGCGATATAGTCCTGCTGACGTCACATGTACAAACCTTGTAAATAGGATAGAACAATTGACTTTCAACGATGACTTTGCGGGAGGCCTCCTGGAAAGGGTTCGTCGCTCGATATGCCTTCAGCTTGTTGATGTCTTCGGTAGACGCCCTCGACACGGTGTCGTCGAAACCCCAGATCATCTCGTTCTCCTTGGCCTGCTTCGCGAGAGCGTATAGGAGATCGAAGAAGTCCCATGGGTTCTCGAACAGGTTTACCGATTCGGTCATGACGCAGCCGGCACGGTCCCAGCGGAATGCCCTGACTTCTTCTCCCGCAAGACAGAAAGTGATGACGTGGGTGCGATGCTGGCGGAGCATGATCTGCGAGGCATACTTCGCATGCTGGCTTCGCGCGCGGTTGCCGACCTCCGAAGTGTTCAGGATCGATTTCGCAGAGACCGGCTCCTCGTCCAGGGAATCATCGTATTCCTCGGTCTCGCTTCCGGCCGCATCTTCTGCGTCGTCGTGTTCCTCCGTCGCCTCCTGCGGCCCGTCTAGGATGTCCGCCTCCGGATCCTCGCTCCTGCGTCGCTCCCCATCAGCCCCCTCGGCATCGACATCCATCTTCTCCGACCCGGCCCCCTCCTCTCTAGTCCTCTTCTCCGCTTCAGACTCGTGATGCTGGGTAAACCAGAATCCTGCGCGGTTCTCATTGACCTTCACCTCCATCACGGTCCGCATGAACGCCCATGCGCAGCGAGCGTGGTCAGGCTGCTTTTCGCGGAATTTCTTCGCAAGCTTGGAAGTATAAGCCTTGTGCGCGTCGGGGTCGGCCTTCTCCGTCGGATAGAGAACGATGTCGGGCTTGCTATCCCAGGTCTTGTCTTCGGGATGATTGGCGACGATCTTGAACCTGGCCTCGTAGCCCACGATCTCCATGATCGAATTCATGCTATCGATCTGAGCATGGCATATGAGGCCTCGAGATGAGATGATCTATGAGACGCTGGACTTACGAGTACCGGGTACATCGGGTCTTCCAGTCGGGCAGTGCCAGGCTCCTTGTCACCGGTTTTCGCAGTGATCTTGGCGATGACAGCTCGTAAGGTTGCGGGGAGTCGTATCCTTTCCTTTAGGTCGTCGGGGACTCGCTGACGGCTGACGAACGTGCGCCTGAACTGGGCGAAGGGGATGGTGACATACATACTGTCCATGATAGTGTTGAGCTTGCGGTCGAAGTCGCGATCCTTGAAGGGATTCTGATTGAGAGCAACTATTCGACGCGGGGGGCCCGAGTTCTTGCTGGTGAAGTGGGTGACGTTGGTCTCTTGAGATGCGGGAAGTTCGTCGGAGTCGTCTTCGCCGTCGACGTGTTGGCTGTCTGAGTGCCTATAACGGTCGATGTCCTCGTCGTCGAATGGCACGGCTTTTCCAATATCCTCGCGATTATCGTCAAGGTACTGATCGTCTGAAATTATGGCTGCAAAACCGATATCGTTTTGTGTATCTTCGAGATCGTCGTCGTCGTCACAAAAGCCGATTTCGTTCTGTTCGTCGTAGTCGCCACCTTCAAGGTCCACAAGTACGCAGTTGATTGTCTCGTCGGCGGTGGTAGAAGGACGGGCGAAGTCGTTCAATGGGGCCGCTCGTGATATGGATTGGTGTACGTTAGGAGCCTCCGAGCCCTTCAGCTCTTCAGGAGGGGGCGGAGGCGAATCAGAAGACATTTCGGGTAGAAGCAACAGGTGGCACTGCGTACCTTGTCGGGGATTTATATGTCTCTACTTGGTTCCAAGGCCACTGGCCACCTCGATGGTTGGTTCGGATAATCTACGGCCTGCACTTTGCTGAAAGGTGCTATGACCCGAACTATGAGATTGGTTACCGTATGCCACACCTGAATGGCTGCTATTTAACGCACGATCAGAATACCAGCCTTACCGCTAACTTCTGAAAGGCAGAACGTGAGACAGGAAGAAGAGTGATAGCGCACGCTGCCACAACACCAGCGCTACCCCATTCAGCCGATGCATGCCGAAGCCCGCCAATATCGTGCGTTGACCATCGAGTGGCCCCCAAGCCATTGAAGCGTAAAGCGTTCAATGTATCGCAGCTGAAAGCGCACGACAATAGCCGCATTTCAAGTGAGCCTGAAAGGCCGCGCGCAAATTTCCCGGACATGAGGCAAGTTCATGCCGCCTGCCACGCTCAACATGGGCATGACGTACTTTGCGGCAGCCCAGACAGTAGCACCTGCGAGCGCAGCACCCACCAATGGTCCTATAAATTCGTGGGAGTGCAGTTCCTGTGCCAGGTCATGAATCGAGCTCAAGGAGCGCGTGTACTTTTCCTGTATCGCATGGCACCTCGTGAGCTGACATATCTCAAAGATGTGATTGCGAGTCACTTACAGTCATGAGCTGCTGCAGACTTATCTGGGGAAACTCATTTCTATGTTTCCCTTACCGCTCGTCGAACGGTTCACCTCTTAGGACACGACGTCCGGGGGCACAGCCGAAAACTTCAAGCCTACCATCTACGTAGTACTCGTAAATTGCCATCGCCTTGTAGCGGCTCTTCAGGTTCTAGGGCAGACTCAAAATCTGTTGATATGTGAGCTTGAGTTCGCGATATTCTGGAGCAAGAGGAAGAGGGACTGGACAGGTTGCGGCTCAGCGACGCGAGCCGCGGCGATCTGGAAAGCGCGCTAACCTTAACCTCACTCTGCGTATCTGCAAAACACCATACACCTTCAGGACCATATCTGCAGATCCGTGAAGGCCGAGGCGTGAGGCAATATAGACGACATACGGGATGAAGCAGTTCGCTCGCGCTCTGGCCGGAAGAACACACCATAGAACAACCATCTGCAGCTCCGCGTGAAGATCGTAGTCTAACCATTGTACAATATATCTATGTGAGATAGTACTCGACGACGAGCAGTAGACAAAGGCTCAGAGCTGATGTCTGTGTGTGCTCAGGGAGCGAAGCCAAGAGATGTATCCCGTAAAACTGGAATGAGCAGCCACGCGTGGCTTCGACAAGAGTAGCGCCAAGACACCAGAGCAGAACGGCGCGTATAGGTTGCGACCCGTCAAATCGAGGCCCTGCTAGTGATGAGCTTCATTGGACCCAGAGAGAGATGGCTGTACGCACAGAGTAGATTTCCTGCATGGTCGACAGCATCTTCGCTATGTGTCGGAGCGACATTTCGGTAGACTCGGAAGGATTCCAGCCGTCTAGACTGTTCTCGAGATTTGACAAGATAGCTGTAGATCGGAGCCATTAAACGCATCCATTCAGAACATGGACATGACGTACAATCAAGGAAAGAAATACGATGGTCCATGAACTGGACTCTCGAGAGCTCAAATTTATTGGCGTTTCCAGATTGCGGACAGACGATTCCTCGGAGCAAGGGGTGTTGCAGACCGTCAAGGGAGAAGACAAGAGCGGCGTATTCCGGCTCAAGATCGGGGTGTTGAACGGCGAGGCAGGTGAATAGCACCTCAAGGAAGTGTTCTTGCGCTCCCTAGAAGACGCTCAGAAACGGCTGAATGCATGCGAGCGTCCGACTTACCGTGTACGCCAGAGGATCCAATTTGAGAACCGTGACGGAGAAGTATAGCAGCCGGCGCCGTAGCGTCGCCGGGTCATAAATGATGTGTTTCCATGTGTTGGAAGCGTAGGAGAAGTAGTATTCCCAATCCTATTCCGCCGTCAGGGCATCATCACAGCTATAAAGGATGCAGACTCACTCGACGCCCGTTCGCGACCAAAACCTCCGCACAACCAACCCAGCACTCAGTCCACTTGTCAGTCTCAAGCTGGTCTTTAGGAGGGCTCAAGTCACGGCATAGAATACGGAAGACAGCTTTGATGACGTATTCCTCGATAATCTGCGTTCGCATATTCAGCGTGCGTTCCACAAAGCTTATCGCGCACTGACCTTGCATGTCTCCTCCTCTTTCATTTTCTGCGTCGCCCTATCTCGTGCCGCATCGGCGTCGTCGTTGACGCGGTCAGCGACGCCTAGAGCTGCGAGGACTTCGGGATCGTCGAAATCGAAGTCGTCATCACCATACTCCTGGCTGTCTTCCTGTATGACGACTGGCGCGGGCTGCGGTTGCTGTCGAGGAACGACAGCGGAACGTGCCTTTAGGAAGGACTGTACAAGCATGCGCATCTCAAGAGGTGCATTCATGGCGGAGGCTAAGTTACCGGAGAGCGAAAAGGCCTTCGTGACCCAGTCTACAACGACGTAAGCTCCCACAACACGAAGGGCAGCACGAACGACTTACGTCCTCGGAGCAGCGCAGGGTCAGGATACCTTGGTGGCCGTGGCTCGTCGTCCATCCTCGGTGTCTCGATGATCCTCCGGACACTGGCGAGCACCATTTGTATGCACGTAACGACGTCGTTCCGCGCGCGCCTGGCTGCCGCATCCTTGTATAACTCATACTCGGCCACGAGCACGTCGGTCATCTCGTCGAGCCAGCTGAGGACGTCGTCCATCGGAAGCTCGAAATGCTGCAGAAGAATGGCGAGACACATCGCACCGCGGATGCAAGCTGCCCGTGTGCCCCTGTCCGTCTCTTTGAAGTCGACATAGCGGCGAGCGTGCGAAACTCTGTACTTCACATTCTCGGGCGTCGGCTCGAGGCAGATCGCAGTGGCCACAGCGCTGATGCGGTTGTAGAACATTGATGACTCGTGGACGGAAGCCGGACGAGATCTGTGGAGCTGGACCGAGCTCAGCGGGACGGCAGCTTCGAGTATTTGCTTGACTCTCCCCGACATGCTGCTATTGGTCCCGTTGGCGGCCGTGGCTTGTACAACCAGCTTCAAAAACGACGTGAACGCGGAGTCGCCCTCTTGGTGTGTATAAAGCAGCGCGAGCTTGTGGTCCTTGAGGAAGTCGGAGAAGTCATCGTGCTTCTCATGCAGCAGGTTGCCGAACCGCCGTGACCGGAAGATACCGAGCAAGCTCTTCAATGTCAACAATGCATCCGCACCTCCCAGCGACCATTCCCAGTGGTCGTGCAACCAAACGCAGCGGGAAAGCAGCAGTTTGATATATCGATCGCGCTTCTTCAAGGCTCGCTCGGGTTCGTTAGGATCCGTTGTGGGGTTCGCAGACAGAGGCGCGAACCCTAGTGCGAGCGCAACAAGTCCCCACGCGTCACCCAGCAAGGGTGTCGAAGTTGTGGAGCCGCGCGTGGAGAATTGTGACAACGCAATGAAGCTGTAGATGGTAGTCCACAGGGCCTCTCCTGCCTTCGCCTTTGGCCCGCTAAGACTCGCCAAGTTGAACTCCTGGTATGCCTTCTTGAGGAGCGTCCAGAATGTACCACGGCCGTCTCCGTCTTCCACAAGGTGGATGAGACAGATCCACAGTTCCGCGACTCGATGTACAGGCTTGCTATAGTCCAGGCGTCGTACGCCAAGAGGCCAGAGCTCGCCGAGATGTTGATCCAGATTGCACGCCCAGAGGTGCTGAATGAAGAGTTTGATATGCCGCAAGAGCTCTTCGTCTTCCGACAGAGAGAGCGCTTGGTCTCCGACAGGGCGTATCTGCCAGAGGAACTCGATCGCTGTCCACTGGAGCTGCAGCAACAGCATATTCGCGTAACTTGCGTCTGCGCGAACAGCGAACCGATCCTCGACAAAAGTGAAGATGCGCTTTGCTTGGTCTCGGAGTGTCGTCTGCATTATCTCCGACTCGTCCAGGGAAGCAGACCTGAGGAACCAAGCCAGCCAAGGACGCATGACTTGGAGGTATCGCTGCCAATCGTTGAAGACGTCGCCATCCGCAGTCGCTTCCTCGAGCTTGCCGAGAACTTCGGTGACAACCTCGCGGATGACCGCGGCGAAGTCCGTCGGTGTCATGCTGGTGGATACTCGCGTGTTGCCGATGTAACCCGAGCTCGGTTCGTCAAGCACCGCAGGGGGCTTCAACAGCGCTTGCAGCTGTCCGCGTCCGAGGTAGGTGGTCTCGGCGAAGACAATGCCAGATGGGAGCTTCGTGACGCCCAAGTTGACAGATACGCCGCTCCTCTTCTCAGCCATATCTCTCTGCTCGTCGCCGCCTCCGCCCACAGACCCAATCGCCTCTGAACGCGCCCTCTGTCGCTTAGCTTCGGGCTGGCGAATGACCCTGCGCTTCGGCGGCTCATACACAGGCAGTGGGTAGTGCATGATCGCTTGCGCCCGTCGTTCGCTCTCGGTGACCTCCTGCTCGAGGACTGTAGTGCGGTACTCGTGCTGCCCCCTCGCGCCCGAGACGACGGTTGAAATGTGCGGCTTGAGGAAGTAGACGCGGTCGCGGGTGCGATTCCGAGACTTCTTCCATGCGGGCTTGGAGGAGTTCGACTTGGGCTGGCCGACGGTGATGTCAAGGGATGGGACAGACGGTCCGGACGCAGATGGCGCAGAGGCAGATGGAGCGGCGGGACTTCGAGCGGGAGCTGGAATTGGGGACGAGTCGCGATCTGGAGAAGCGGCAGAGCCAGCATCGATAGGCCGGAAGTTGAGGAGGGATTGTCGCTTGTGTCCATATTTCTTCGCGCCTCCTACGACGATGCGGGTACGGGAAGGCGCGCCTGGCTTCTTGTGCTGTGCTGTGTGTCGACGCGAGCCGCCAGTCTTGATCTGCACACTGACCACAGACTTCTTGTGGCGATAGCCTCCGTTCCCGATTCCACGCACCCTGCCACCGCTGCCAGCTGCTCTGCCCAAGCCGCCGCGCCCACTGCTGCCGCCTCCTCCGCCTCCTCCGCCTCCTCCGCCTCCTCCGCCGCCACCACCACCACCGCCTCCTCCTCCAGACTGACGATGCCTGGAGCCACCTGCCTCCTGATTACGCCTCCTCCTTCCACCGGTCCGGTTCAGCATGTAATCGACAAGCGTCCCCTCACGCACGGCGCCGCTGCGCCCAAAGTGGGTGGGGCCATTGACAAACTCGACGCCATCTTCGCTCTCGTCGTCCGCCTGCGAGCCCTCGTCCTCGTCCTCGTCCTCGTCGCTCGAGATCGAGATCACGCCCTCGCTGAACGTGCGCAGCACGCTGCGTCGCCCGGCGCTCACCGACGTCTGCGAGGAGCGGTGCGGGGGCCCGGCGTTGAAGCTCGAGCTGGGGCGCGGGCTCGGGCTCGGACTTGGGCTCGGCGTGCGGCGCGGCTCGTCCTCGCTCTCGGAGTCGCCGCGGATGACGATGTTGCGGCCGCTGCCGACGCGTATGCGTGCGCGTCCTGGCTGGATCGGCGCGTCGGGATCCACACTCTCGCGGCGGCGCTGCGGCACGGCGCGTGGCGGGGCCTGCTTCTTCAACCCGCCAAGGATCATCAGGCGCGCCCGCTTCGGCGGGTACATGCGGTACAGCTGGGGGTACTGGCGGCGGTAAACACGATGGAACTCGTCGTCAGGTAGACTTGCTGGGTCGACGTCGGAGGGAGGGTCTGAGAAGTCGTCGCTGAGGGAGCCTGCTTCGGGTTCGGCCGCATCGTCTGCGTCAGAGAAGTCAACGTTGATTGGGGATGCCTTGACGCGGGAGGGACTGCTCCTGCTACGTGCAGAAGGGCGCGCTAAGGCGTCGTCATCGTGGTCCTGCGAGTGCGCAGGTGCGCCAAAGTCGAAGTCGTCCCGCGGCTGGCTCCCTTGAAAGTGAAGGTCGAGATCACCCAAACCAAGTCCATCGTCGTCGACGTCCATGTTATGATCAGGATTCAGTTCAGGTAACGACGACGACTCCGGTGGGCCAGACGTGTCGCAAACTTGGCCTCTGTCCTCCAGGCGGAGGCCTTCGGGTACACCCCATGGATCGGGGGATAGCTGACGGCTTCGTGAGCGCGATGGAGAGTGTGTCGAGGGGACCACCTCGACGTCGCTTGAATCTGGCAGAGAAGGGCGCGCCCGCCTCGGCAGACGAGGCGGCGGCGAGTGTGGAGCCTAAACACAACACTGAGAGACCAAAATTATGCGCCGACATCAGGCAGAACTCACTCGGCTGCTTCGCCGCGTAGGTGAGTTTCCCGCCGACAGAGGCATCGGGAATGGTTTGCTCTTTCGCTTCTTCTTCTTCTTCTTCTTCTTCGGCTCGTCACCATCGTCGTCTTCTGTCGCCCTCTGCTTCCCCTTGCCCTTTGCAGTCTGTGCAGGCGCCACCTCTTCTTCAGGCTCGCCATCGCTACTCGGAGGATTCATAAATAGCCTGTCGTACCAAGAATTATCCCTGGCAGCGCCACCAGCGTTAGACGTAGACGCAGTCGCAGGTCCATTCGCGTTCGCTGTCGCCGATGTAGATGCGGCGAGCACCGCAGCCGGTGGTTCGACGCGTCGTGGTGGCGTCTGCACCCTACGTCGAGCGGATGCGCCTTCCGATGCAGTTCGACTCCTGCGTCCCCTCGAGCCGGCCTCCTCTCGAGTGCCACTCCTAGCGCGGCGCCTTCTTCGGCGTTCGCCATCGCTATCTTCGTCCTCGAACTCCGCCGGGTCGACCTCGGCGTCGCTGCTCGACGCGTTGCCGGCCTCGACGGAATGCTCGCGGGAGCGACGGCGGCGCGGCGGACTCACTTTCTTGACGACCGCCTCAGGAATGCCTTGTCGGCGCAGGAGAGTTTGATAAGCGATCCGCTCTTGGAAGTACGGCTGTAACTGAAGGTTGGTCCGCTCGCGCAGCGGGTACCTGCTCGCATTCGCCGCTTGCTGCAGCTGCTCGGCCACATTGTTGTCGTCGCCGGCACCAGGAACAGCTTCTGCGTCAGGTGCCTGTGCTAGTCCTTGTTCGTCTAACGGCCCGCGAGAGGGAGACGGCGCAAGTGAAGACAACGGGCTAGAACTTGGTAGTCGTCTCGCCGTTGACGATGGCGGTGGCGGACTGCGTTGTCGGCGCGATGGGCCAGCGACGGGCAGATCGTCCTCAGGGTCACTGTTGTGATCACGCGGAGGCGTTGAAGGGGTATCAGCGTGTGTGGGTATCTCGTCTGCTTGTGTGAAAAGCAGCAATGGGTCTGGAGATGCTGGGGAGCGGCGTCGTGGGGCTTGGGGTGACGGGACTGCGTAAGACTGTGACGAAGGCCTCTCATGGTGTTCATGTAATAAAATCATGGCCTCATCCTCGTGTAAATCGTCTCGATCCTGAGACTCTCTGGCAGGACTTGAGACTGAATTGCGTTCGGAAGGCTGCCTTATTGGCGTCTTCACCGTGTTCGTGGTAGTTCCTTCTGGCGAGGCAAGCTTCAGATGCTCAGTGCGTGAGTCGCCAGCCTGTTCCCCTCGTTATTGAAATCGCTTAGCAACGCTAGCAAGACTTACGATAGAGCGGGCGGGCGTAATGTTCAGAATATCTTCGGCAATTCGGCGTTGAGTTTGAGGAGTGCTTGGGACCGATGTCGTCGAGGGCCCGGCTACGTTCTCGTCAGGAAGTGAGTGTGAAAGCTGCACATGTCAATGAGAAATCTCTCAAAAGATCGTGGACAGCGTACCTTGACGCGTTTTCTCGGTGGACCTGCAATAGCCTCCTCACCCAAGCCCTCGTCCTCGACATCGACATGTCTGAATGTCTCTATCCTCGCCTCCGTTCTCGCAAGGATGAGGCCTCTGACAAGCTCGAGATTTCTGGTGATGGCGGGTGTCCGACTGTGCAGATACGCCTCGAGGTCTCGCTCGGCTTCATATTCCTCGAGCTCTTCCGGGTCTGAAGGAAGCACGATCTCATCGTCCATGTAATAGAATTATCGATATTTAAGAGGCCCGTGAGATGTTGGGGGTGTGAAGGGGAAAGGTACGTTCTCCGTGAGACGGAGGTGGTGGTCATCAACGATCCCTCGCTCGTCACGCCCTCGCGTACGCGCGGTGACTATGGTCACGTGCACCAGTCACTCACGCAATTAACGCGCCGTACATGTTTTCCCTCCCTTATTTTGCACGCAACAAAACAGAGAACTCTGCTCGCTCTCCGGCATCTTATTATATTGAACACTGAATCTGTCTAGCCCTGTAGCAATTCCCTCCGCCCTTGCGCAATGTTCTCGACTAGGGCCGGTTCGCAATGCCAGGACGCGACAGAAGGCGCGACATGCGATTTGAACAACCATCGCTGGTCATCGCTGCAGGAAACGGAAGAGAGACCTGTATAGAGAAAATAATCAGACTGCAACTCGGGGTGATAGTAGGCTGTGTGGTACTCGAACTCAGCCAGGGTGCGGTCACCAAAGGCGTGTATGCTCTAGCAGTAATATTGGGAATGAAGATAGACACCTGCAGCACAGAAGAACCCTAAAAATCAGAGAGGCGCATTTTTTACCGAAAAATGGATGCCTTTCCACAGCCGTCTGGAGAGTCCTGTAGACTAGGTCTCAGAATAAATCGGACGCGGCACCCCGGCGGATCTTGCTTACCGTTCTCTCGGTGCGGTTGAGTGTGTTTGCAGACTCAAAATCTGGAGGAGGGGTCGGACCCCCCTCGCAGACTAGATTCTGCGTTTGCAGATATGATTTCAGACTCCGCACCGCCTCGCATACGACTCTCATTGCCGTTGCGTCTCTGCTAACCCCCACTTTCGCCGCCCTCTGCCTCGCTAACTGTCCAAGAGGGGTAGCTGGAGGTGTGGAAGGCATACGCAGAACTCTCGACCCCTCTCGACCCCAACTCGACGAACAAGCTACAATGACGTCATCGCGCTTGCAGCTCGCATTCGCCCTTCGCTTTTTTGCTCTTCGTCTCGTAGTCCGTGCTGTGGTTTCGTAGATTCATGCCTTCAGATTCTAGCCTTAATTTCACCCTCCGCACTAGAATCTACACTCCATAGAAATGCTGTGGAAAGGCATCCAATGTCAGCTATCAGCCTGTGCAACAGTAAACTATTTCAAGAGATCGGAACGAACGTGACGCGATACAGAAGACGCGGACGAGCTGCTATAGCGAGCCGCTCGCCAGCGACACCCTCCAATATCACCCTGTATACCTCTGGCTGCCCCTTCCATGCGCGCGATACCATGTACATCTTCGTCGATCCCCTGCTCGGGTCCCTCTCCTCCACCGCTTGCAGCAGCTTCAATTTCACGTCGAACGTCACCGAGCGCAGGCCGCCAACGGCCGCCGCGAGCGGCGCCCAGTCCATCCTCTCGAGCACCCGTTTGAAGCCCTGTTCCAGGGCACACACGTCGGGCTCGGGCTCCTCGTCTTCGGTGATGTTCGTGAGCTCGAGGTCGAAGAGGACGTCGCGCACCGTAGCGCCGAGGGGGCGGCCGAGCATGTCGCGGATGGAGAGCCACGGCGCGTCGCCGACATATGCAGACGAGTATTGGAGGGCGTGGACGAAGTGGACCTCGCGCAGCGTCGGGCACGGGTGTGGATACGTCGCCAGGCCGCGGTACACGCCAAAGTGGCACACGAGCGTGCGCAGGGCGGTGCATCGTGTGAGAAGGCCGTGGAGAGTCGCGGACAAAGCGTCCGTGTTAAGCCGGGTGTTGCTAGGGTTCTGTACCGCTAGCGTAGTCAGCGACGAGACGTCGATATGGGCGCACACCCCGCCGATCCAGCCGCCGCCAGAGGCAGGGTGGGTAAGCAGCAGCTCGAGTGTGTTGACCTTGGTTCGCACTGCTGGTACGTTCGGCGGCTCGGAAGCGGTGGCCTTGAGGTCCGAGCTCTGGAATGAGAGCGTGGAAATGGTCTCGAAACAAGATAAAAGGTCGTAGATGTTCTGAAGATCGACGTTGGATGATATGTGTCCCAGCCGGAGTCTCCGCAGAAACCGCGGGGTAGATTGATCGGAGGCCAGAGAAACCCCCTGAGAAAAATCCAGGTTCCCAATGTCCAAGCTCTGAAGACGAGGCAGAGCGTCGAAGATATGGGCAATCTCCCGAGGCGTGGTTGTACGACGGGCGGTCCACATGACGATGCGCAGGTCTCGCACGTTGTCGCTAATGCGAGGGGAGTTTCTGAAGAGCAGCTCTATGCCTTCGAGAGTCTTCGAGCTGTCGAGAAGCTGACGGCACCAGCAGGCATACCTATGCCAGTCGGAGCCTCCGTACCAATGAGTCTTGCATGGGGGCCAGCGAAAGAGCGAGAAGAGATGGAGGGAGCTGGCAGGAAGCCAGCGGCGATGGACAAGTGAGCAGGCAGCGAGGGCGTCCCTCTCATCGTGTAAGAAGTCGATGATTCGGTCGAGCAGCTCCTGCGGGATGGCGCTGTATGCCAGCGTATGACCACGATTTGTGATCGCGGGCGGCGACGACGCGACGTCGCTCGACATAGAATGTGCCTAGATACGGCGAAAGTATCAGTATCTTGCTACGATCAACGAAAGATAATAGATAACGCACAGTCCCGGTGAGCGAGGTCACGGTCCTGTCGACAGATGCAGCGTCAGCGAGGCGGAATATGAGACCATGGGACAGAAAGCGTGCCTTCGGGCTAACTTTGCGAGGTCAGAGACAGCTTGCTTCAGCGCTGGCTGCGAGAAGTCGACAGAAAGGCTGTGGACAGGACAGAGTGACCGTCGTCAGCAACCCTCTCGCTCGTCACGGACTCGCGTACACGAAGTGACCGGTGTCATGTGCACATGTCACCGCCGCGGGCCGTCACGGCGTCGTCCAGCAACTGCGATATCAGGCCAGGAAAACAGATAAGCTTGGGCATAATATACATGAAGGGGGTTAGAAACGGCCTATAGGGGATTGGAGAGCACGATGTGCGCGTCGAAGCGTTGGTGAGAGGACAGAGGGACGCGCTCTTTTACAATACTTTCCAGGATAGTCCGGTATGCGCGTCCGTCCCCATCCCACGACAGCGGTATGCTGTAGCAAGTTATCGACCTGCCACCATCGTGCACCTCCTCTACCGATCTCCGCAGCTTCATCTCCATGCTGATGGTCATCGATCGTAGCCTTTCGACGATTGCAACCACTGGTGTCCAGTCCAGCGCCTCGAGCGTCCGCCGGAAACGCTGCTCTAGGCCAGATACGTCTGGGTTGGGCTCGTTGTGGTTTATAGAAATGACGAATTCGACTTCAAAAGTCACATTGCAGACCGCAGCAGCGAGAGGGCTGCCCATGATATCTTGTATTTTCGCCCACGGCGAATCCAAGTGCGGCATATCGGCAACGAGACGCTTGACAAAGCGCAGCGTGTGAAGACTCGGGCATGCGTGTTGGTACGTCTGTAGGCCGTGAAACACGTCTCTGAGGCAGACGAGCGTTTGGAGAGCGGTGCATCGGCGGAGGAGACGGTGCAGAGCAGGAGTCATGTCGGTGATGTGCGGTACATTGAGGGGAGCTTGCACTGACAGCGTAGTCAGCGAGGTGAAATCAAGGTGTGTGCACACTTTGTCGATCCAGATACTAGCAGAGCCGGTGTTCAAGAAGGTTAACTCGAGCGCTTTGACTTTGATCAGCTCGTCTGGTGGATGCAGTAAGCCAACGGAGGGCTCATGGAGTAAGTTGGTTTCGTAGAAAGAGACCGTAGAAATGGAACGAAAGCAGGACAAGAGGTTGTATATGTCCTGCAGTACGACGGTAGGACAGAAGAACGTCAATCGAAAGCTGCGTAAGGATCGAGGAGGGGTTGGTATGACAGCTGGAACTGCCTCAGATAGAAATTGGAGATGTTCGAGCTCGAGATCTTGGATGTGGGGGAGAAGGTCGAGGATGGCCATGACCTCTTGCGGCGATGTCGACCGACGAATGACGTGAGGTCCGTGCCACATCATTGTGATGCATAGCTCTTGTACATTCTCACGAATGCGAGGGGAGCCCTCCAACAGCGATTTTACGCCATCAAGAGTTTCTGAGCCGCCAAGGAGATGACCGCACCAACAAACGCTTCGACGCCTGTCATGTCCCCAAACCCCGGGCCAATGGCGTCGGCACGGAGGCCAGCGTAGGCAGGAGAAGAGATGATAGGAGCTCGCAGGGAGCCACTGCCGGCAAACGAGGGAGCATGGTTGAAGGGTCTTCTTGTCATCGTGTAGGAAATCGATGACCCAGTCGACTAGTTCCTGAGGGAAGGTGCGGGGGCGTCGACGCAGCGCAATGTCGACGTTGTCCGACATAGCAGTGTTTCACTGCATACAAAGAAACATAATCAGACTATCATAGCACTAACAACTGTAAAAGAGAAATACCTTGTAAGCCGCCGTATTGACCTCTGAACACTCAGGGGTCGTCCTGCCACACTGGCTGGCAGCTTCCCGCGAGATATGCACCAACGACGGCGCTACGTTCCCGACTGCTGGACGAGTTCTCCTGTCCGGTGCGACGTTGTCGCTGAGGGCTAGAATTGAGACGACGGAAAGAATGTGCGCAGGGTAGTGCAGGACGCTCGAGGTCGCGATTCAACGAAACTCGTCACGCACTAGCGTATGCGATGTGATATTGGTCACGTGTATATGTCACTCATGCGCGCCGTCACAGCATCGGCTTGTTGGTACCGGACCTCCACCGCTGTCACTGCAGTCTGCCCTCGCAGCCCCCTATGAAGCGAGTAAGTCATGTTCTTATCTTACATAATATCTCACTATTACTGACTAATATATGATTGCATCCAGACATTTATCTATGCGTCTCAGTCTGGGTTCGCCGGCGGTGCTCGTGCTCGACGAGTCACCTTCGGAAGGGTCGACAGCCTGAGCTGAGAAGCACGAAGCGAATCTAATAGCGGATCAAGTACTTACCATATCGGACTCGCTGCGCTTCAAGATCGGGCCTCCGCTGAATACCATTCGTATGCGACTCTGAAGTCCACTGTTCTCTGGTACACCTCCGAGATCGAGCGTACCGAGAAGATACAAGCACAAAAGACCTGGAAGTACACAGAAACATGCGAGCAGCTCGACCAGTTACAACGTGAGAACGAGTTCTCATCAACACGTCTCGAAAGCATTCGTGTAAGTGCACAGTCTTCGCATCGTGCTTTCGCTGACTTTGCGCCAGAACACCCACACCGATGTCTCGGCAACCATCGCACGTCTTTCCTGCAGGAAGCAGGCAGCCGAAGCCGCCTGCAACGCCACCGCCAGCCGCCTCCTCGAGCTCACCGCCAGCATCGACAAGCTGAAGGAAGCGGCAGAGGTGCAAGCAGCTGCTCTTCGCTCCATGCTCGCACGGCGCACGAGGGCCATGCAAAAGCGCCGTAATGCCGTCCAGGACAAGAGGGCGGCGGCGGCGGCGCTCAAGAACGACATAGCCGCGGCTCGCCAGGCTCTCGAGACGACCTTGGCCGCACTCGGCACTCAACGCGCCGCTCTCAAGGCAGAGCAGATGCGTCTTTCAGCCGTTCAACGTAATGCGAAGGCTTCGCACGAGCGAGGGCTCGAGGACCTCGCCAAGCACACTTCCCTTGCGGCCGAGAGCCTTACGACGACCAGGACCAGCGTCATACTCGCCCGGAATACCCGCGAAGTCGAGCTGGCGGCAGCGATGGAACGCCGCGCCGCTGCGGTCCAGCAGCTGGAACACACTTCGCATCAGCAAAAAAAGGAGAAGCTTCTAAGCTCCGGCATGGTTTAGAAGACGAAGCCTGACTGACACGCGCTTAGCAGACCAGACAAGGTAATCCCAGTCTGCTATGGCAATAGCACGCCATGGCTGGTCATATCTGACGGATATTACCTTTGCAAGGCAATGTCAGTCAGATATATGCATAGAATCCCAGCTAACGTGATCTCTGACAGACATGGCCTTAGCAGACCACACGCGAGTCAGGCGGCTAGCACCAGTCCAGCCGAGCAGCCGCGCAGAACTTGTCCCGCGCGCACGTCACACCGTCCGTCATGTTTTATTCACTTCCGCATGGAATGTGGTCTGATATTACATACTATTCCAATTAAGCATCGTCTAGCAAAGCTTGGTGTCGAATTTGGAAAAGCGGACGACGTCGCGCACATCGCAAGGGCTCAGTCGGCGACACGACCGCCTTGAGCTTCGATGGACTAACATATGTTGATGCAGTATCGTTATGAGTGGAACGCAGGCCCTCAGATCGATACCGGGTGTCAGAGCAGCCGAACGAGCCTTGCACGGACGCGATCCGAGTGTAGCCTCCGCGCTGCAAAATCAGGTCTCATGCCTTCGGCTTGAGGACAGATCCCCAAGTCCTGGCGAGCGCCTTACATGTGGCGGGGTTCGACAGGTGATGCGTGATGCTCGAGTAACACTAGCCTCGAGCCCCAACGAATGTCCATTCTAGGAATGGCCATACCGTTTCAGGGTATATAATCGGCTCACCTCCATTTTCCCCTCTTGAACCCCAACCACCACCATCCCCGCTCGAGCTCCCGCCTGCCGTCCGAATTCCTGTCTTTCTGCTCGAATTCCTACCTCTTCGACCGCAGCGGGCACATTTACGGTGCCACCCTCGACCTCCTCGACTCCGCTATGGACTTCACGCCCTCTTGAAGACTCACGTCCCCTATCGGTACGCTTATATGCGCTATGTTTGCCATCGGTATGCTGATGCTTGGTGTGCGCGACTTGCGCGCGATCCCCAGATAGGAACGCACTGGCAAATGGTTAGTTTCCCGGTATAAGACCCCATTTGCGCGAACTTACCGGCGTTTGCCTTGCAGAGCTTTGCGTAGCATTCGAAAGTTGCGGTTCTCCGCACCAATGCAGGCCGCAGAACATGTAAGTGCAAGCCCTTCGCTCGAGGACCGTGTTTGACACGCTCTGCTAAGTCGCAGCATCGGGATACATCGTCGTTCAGTATGTAGACGACCGCGCACCGCGGGTGCAATTGGCCAAGGACGTGAGGGAATACAACGCCCATCGCCGCTTTTCTTACTGACATAATCACTAGCAGAGATTGCCGGGATCCTGATTGTAGAGGGCGGTTTCCGCCGTATAGTCAAGCGGTTCTTGACTCCCACATAGGTATGTCTTGTATTCTCGCACCTATGACACTCCTCTCACGGACTACTTGTGTTGTCCAGAGCATCGGGCACTCGCATCGCGGTACACCACGTCAGTAGCCCGTCAAACACCGCCGCCCAGCGCTTCCATGGTCCACTTCGTGCTCTGCCCGGTCCCCTGCGTAGTGCCCTGTCGCCTCTGTCGTCGTGTACCAGTATTCAGTAGCGTAGAAAATATACATTATATGCAAAATCTGACCTGAAAGCGATGGCATAAATTGGGAATTAAATCGAAGGGATATTGAATTTATGCACTGCTATGATATTGCCCTCTATGACTTTGGCTGGCCTTCCATGCGTTCCCAGTCAGACATCTCGTACAAGGCTTGCCTGTCTGCCATGCATTCCAGGAGATAAGGCCTCCTCACCTAGTTATCTAAGGTTAACCCAGACTGCCATGCCTTACAAGCGCCGCCAACGCAGGTATGGGCTGCTAAACCCTTTCTAAGGCCTTCATAATTTTGCTGATGCGGTTCTTCGAAGTCCGCCCCGCGTTCCGCCGGCATCGCCCGTGCGTGCCAGAATGGCTAGGAACGAGACTAGCAACTTCTCGGTTGGCTCAAGGCTCTGGATCCTACATAAACCAGCCGTACCATGGAACTAGGTACTCCAGAGCAAGTCAGCCCTATCACCAGCTATCTGGCAGCCCCAGAGCACTAAGATGTGAGCCACGACGCACGAAAGATGCATCATGTCATGCTCTACCTGCCTGTACCGATCTAGCGGCCACGACTTCGCCAGGTATAGAGGAACAGATATGCTGGGGAGCATTGTACGAGCAACGCGAGCTATAATATACATGTGGGGAATTTGAAACGGCCTCCTAGGCGGGATTGGAGAGCACGATGTGCGCGTCGAAGCGTTGGTGAGAGGTCAGAGGGACGCGTTCTTGTACGATACTTTCCAGGATCGTCCGATATGGATGTTCGTGCCCTCCCCACGACACCTGTATGTTGTAGTATTCCACCGCTCTGGTCGCTTCGTGTACCTCTCTCGTCTTTTTCCGCAGCGTCATCGTCATGCTGATGGTCATCGACCGTAGCCTGTCGATGATTGCAACCAACGGTGTCCAGTTCAGCGCCTCGAGTGTCCGCCGGAAGCGCTGCTCTAGGCCGGACGCGTCTGGGTCGGGCTCATTGTAATCTATGAGAATGTCGAACACGATATCAAAAGTCACATCGCAGACCGCAGCAGCAATGGGGCTGCCCATGATAATTTGTATGTTCGCCCATGGCGCCATTGAGTGCGGCGAGAGATAGTTGATGAAGCGCAGCTGGCGAAGAGTCGGACATGCGTATTGGTATGTCAGTAGACCGTGGAACACGTCTCTGAGGCAGACGAGCGTTTGAAGAGCGGTGCATCGGCGAAGGAGACGGTGCAGAGCCGGAGTCATGTCAATGTTGTGCACTACATCATCGAAGGGAGCTTGCACTGACAGCGTAGTCAGTGGGGCGAGGTCGAGGTGCGTGCACACCTTGTCGATCCAGACGTTGGCATAGTCGTGATCGAACAGGGATAACTCGAGCGCTTTGACTTCGATTGGCTCGTCTGGTGGATACAGCAAGCCAACGGAGGGCTCATGGAGTAGGTTGGTGTCGTGGAAAGAAAGCGTGGAGATGGAGCGAAAGCAGGATAGGAGATTGTATATGTCCTGCAGTACGACGGTAGGACAGAAAAACGCCAATCGAAGGCTATGTAAGGATCGAGGTGGAGTTGGTATGACAGCTGGAACCGTCTCGGACAAAAATTGTAGATGTTGGAGCTCGAGACTGTGGCAGCGAGGGAGAAGGTCGAGGATGTCTATGATCTGCTGCGGCGATGTCGACCGACGAACGACATGGGGGACATGCCACATCATGGTAATGCGTAGCTCGTGTACATTGTCACGAATGCGAGGAGAGCCTTCGAGCAGCGACTGTACGCCATCAAGAGTCTCAGACTCGCCAAGGAGTGGGCCGCATCGACAGATACTTTGAAGCCCCTCGCGCTCCCGGACCCAGTGGCGTCGGCACGGAGGCCATTGTAGACGTGAAAATAGATGGAAGGAGCTCGCGGAGAGCCAGATTCGGTGGGCAAGGGAGCATGATAGAAGTGCCTCTTTGTCATCGTGTAGGAAGTCGATGACACAGTCGACTAGCTCTTGCGGGAAGGTGAAGGAGGGTTGACCTGACGCGACGTCCACATCGCCTGACATGGCAAGCTGCAGCTGTGTACAAAAAGCAACGGGTTAAATTCGCAATGTAGCGTTGGCGACTTCGAAGAGACGTACCTTGAGTGCACCGAAGCGAAAAACCGACCTATGCGACGGTCTTATTCCCTTGCGCGTAATTGAGACTGAGAATAATCGTGCAACGAGCTCGTGCAGGCAGGAATTGCGCAGTGAGCTAGGTGACCACAGAGAAATGTGCGCGCAGGAGACCCAACGAGTCAAAACGAGGCTCGTCACGCACCGGCGACGGTCCGGCGTATGCGAAGTGACAGAGTCACGTGCGGAGGTCACCTTTGCGCGCCGTCACGGCGGCGGCTTGTTGGTCTCCGACCTCCACCGCTGTCACTGCAGTACTTGTGCCCTGGTAGCTGCCTATGAAGCGAGTGAATTATATTCTTATCCCACATTTACTTACTAATATGTGTTTGGATTCAGACATTTTGCTATGCGTCTCAGTATGGGGCCCGCCGGCGGTGCTCGTGCTCGACGAGTCACCTTCGGAAGGGTCGACAGCCTGAGCTGAGAAGCACGAAGCGCGTGCGATAGCAGACCAAGAACTTCCACTTACAGGGGGGGGGGTCTGTTCTAACGTCTTTTGATATGCTGAAGTAGCCATAGGGTGAGTTCTGTGCCCCAGGCTCTTGAAGCTGAGGAGCGCTGCCCGTCCGTCGCGTTCAAAACTGGCCCGATGTCAATCCGGGCTGGTGCAGGTCAGCCTCTCCCTCGTGCTGTTAAAAGGCTCTGTTTAGCGATTTTCCCCCTCAACAATGACACCCATATCCTCTGTGCTGACACGCGCGGCGACGCTCTTCGCGACGTTGTTCGTGTTCGCCGCCATATACGGCTACCGAGAATCCTTCATTCAGCTACTCTCCCCTGATATGGTCTCTCTCATAACGTCGACTTGCGCTTCGCTCGATATGGCACTGGCT
This sequence comes from Phanerochaete sordida, assembly GCA_019973155.2. NCBI lineage: Eukaryota > Fungi > Basidiomycota > Agaricomycetes > Polyporales > Phanerochaetaceae > Phanerochaete > Phanerochaete sordida. Next base: position 255,649 of record BPQB01000034.1, read on the forward strand.
GCCGGGCAGAATGTTCTCTTTGGGTCCAACGGCCTCCACCGCCAAGAAGCCTTCTTTGTTTATACAGCATGGCTTATCACTGTAAGTTCCCGGATATTCGCTCAGTATAGAGGCTGACTCTGCTTCGTAAGACGTTAGCTGCCTCGGACGTGGTAGCTGACTTCCTCAAATACCATATCGGAGTCGCTGCGCTTCAAGATCGGGCCTCCGCTGAGTACCATTCGTATGCGACTCTGAAGTCCAGTGCTCTCTGGCACACCTCCGAGATCGAGCGTACCGAGAAGATACAAACACACAAGACCCGGAAGTACACAAAAACATGCGAGCAGCTCGGCCAGTTGCAGCGTGAGAACGAGGTCTCGTCGACACGTCTCGAAAGCATTCGTGTAAGTGCACAGTCTCCGCCTTGTGCTTTCGCTGACTTTGCGCCAGAACACACACAACGATGTTTCGGCAACCATCGCACGTCTTTCGCCCAAGAATCAGGCCGCCGAAGCCGCCTGCAGCACCACTGCCAGCCGTCTCCTCGAGCTCACCGCCAGCATCGACAAGCTCAAGGAAGCGGCAGAGCTGCAAGCAGCTGCTCTTCGCTCCATGCTCGCCCGGCGCACGAGGGCCATGCAAAAGCGCCGTAATGCCGTCCAGGACAAGAGGGTGGTGGCAGCGGCGCTCAAGAACGACATAGCCGAGGCTCGCCAAACTCTCGAGACGACCTTGGCCGCACTCGTCGCCCAACGTGCCGCTCTCAAGACAGAGCAGATGCGTCTTTCAGCCGTTCAGCGTAACGCGAAGGCTTCGCACGAGCAAGAGCTCGAGGACCTCGCCAAGCACACTTCCTTTGCGACCGAGAGCTTTACGACGGCCGAAACCAGCATCACACTCACCCGGAATACCCGCCAGGTCGAGCTGGCAGCGCTGGGATGCCGCGCCGCTGCGGCGCAGCAGCTCCAAACACGGAAGGCCGAGCTCGCGAACTTCAACACAGAACGCGCCGAGTTGCGGGACAAAATCAGCTCACTTAACGCTGAGCTCGTTGGGTCAGCAGCCGAGCTCGCTCACGTCCCAGAAGCGAACGTCACCGGCATCGCCGCACTCACGACGCGCACCGTCCATGCCCATGCCGACAACATCGCCCAGCAGATGACACTTGAGGAGCGCAAGGCGACCCTGATCCCGGCGGCCGCCTTCTCCTCACGCCTCGTCACCGACACCCAGGCGAGCCTCGAGTTCAGCGCCACCGAGCACCGCCTGCACATGGAGCACTGCGCTGCCTCGCGAGTGCGGTCCACCGTCCTCCTCGCAGGTGCCAAGTCCTGGCTAGACTGCCTGCGCTCCGCCAAGGTCGCCAGGACCGCCGAGGTCGCTGCCCTCCGCGCCGCACGCGCACCTAGCGACGAGCAGCGTGCGGACCTCGCCGGGCTGCAATTGCGTCTCGAGAGGGCGAGCGAGGGCTGGGCAGATGCGCGCGCGGCGCAGCCGAAAATCGAGGCGGAACTGCGCGCAGCGAGGCGTACGCTCGAAGACACGCGGGCAAGGAACTACGCATCATTGCGCGCGTTGCGCCGCCACGTTCGGACCGACTACACGGAAGGCCTCACGACGACGCTTGCAGAGACAAAGGCGCGCGCCGAAGCACTTGAGGCTGCCGCTCAGGCTGCGAGAGGCAGGGGAGATGCCACACTTGCTGATCTGGACACGAGAAAGGTCGAGGAGGAGGCCGAGTTGGCTTTGGCGTGCGAGGACAAAGAGGAGAAGGAGGACCACCTCAGGCGCCTGAAGGAGGAGCTGGCGGCGATCAGAGGGGAGACAGTGAACTTCAAGGATGCGCGCGAGGACGGCCGGCTCTCGTTCAACAAGCAGCTCAAGAAGGCGACAGAACGGCACCAGGAGCTCCATGGTCAGCTTGCTGAGGCGGATTCGACCCATAGTCAAGAGCTCGCGGGCCTCGAGGAGCGGGTAGCGGCGCTGCGCAAGGCAGCGATCGAGCGCATAGAGGCGGGTTGGGTAGATGAAGCATCCCATACGACCGCGCCGGGGTTTGTTTGGGAATCAAGTCGCGACGGAACACCCGCGCGCGAGGAGGTCGGCCAAGATACCTCTTCGTATCCGGTCACGCCCGGGCTGACGCGCACCTCTGGGACGTGGTCTCGCACTGCTTCGCTCTCCCCTGCTCTCCCAAGTCCCGTACTGTACGAGTGCTCCGCATTGGTAGCACGTATCGTAGGCGACGAGGCAGAGTCAGAGCAGCGGAAAGGAGCAGAGGTGAAGTCAGCCGAGGGGAAGATGGACAGGCGGTTCTCCGGTCCTCAACACTGTGCCTTCTTCAGCTAGCCGGGCGTATCCAATATACTGTGGCAAACCCTACATTGTAACTGTGCAACACAGTGTAACTCTTCGCTGTGGGTCGCCATTACATTCCCTTAGGCTGAAAATATTCTGAGGTTGACTTCGATCATGAGATACACTCCCCATATATTCTCAAGAATTCTGGACTGTATGCAGTGCAGCATCAAGCGAGTTTACACTCTGTCACATTTCTTGCAAGCGAGATCGCCGTGGACTCCTAGCTCAGCAGCGTCTGTTTTTGATACAACATCTCTGCCTTCGATCCAGCTATCTTTACGCCACAGCGATTGCTGCATCAGTGCGATGCGACAACGTAAGTGTAGAAATAGGTCGTAAAGTCGTAAACCGCGACGATGGAGTGACAGGTCCCGCTCGAGGGCGCTCACTCGGCAGCCAATGAGATTAGGCTATGCCCAAGATGGGTCGCTCGCTGCGCCCAGTCACAGCGGTAACAGGCCGTGCAACACTGTGTAAACCGTCCTCAAGACTCGCCACCCATGACAATAATTCCTTCAAAAGTCATGATTATGTCGAGCGCATTCAGTCATGCCGAACAGTCTTGACAGCGCCCAATTAGTGCCTAGAATCGCGGCTGGGGCGACCTGGGAGCAGAGATCGTTTACAATGTGGGGTTTGCTACAGTAGCTTCTTGAACACCATTAAGGCCGTGTCAAACCCAGCTGCGCGCGCTCACGTGAGCTGCGCGTTAAGACCCCCTTGCTGCAATTGCATATCTCACGCTGTCGTTTCACGGCTTGCCCTCAGCCCACCACATTCGAGAGTCAAGACGTGCGTCGAGTATTCTACTACATAGCAAACAGATTCTCACGTCTGCATCGTTCACAGAATCAGCTCTTGATTCCAGCAGTTGAAGATGTCGGACAATCCAGACGTCGTTGAGTCTGCAGGACTTGCTACAATACCTCAAGAGCTCATCGATGCGATTGTCGACCTGCTGCGGGACGACAAGGGCGCTCTGCGCGCATGCTCCCTTGTCCACCGCAAGCTCCTCTCTGCGACCTCCTCCCACCTCTTTGGACGCTTGAGCTGGCCGCCCTGCGGCCTGCACTGGAAGCACCGCGGTGTAGCGAATTACTGTCGATGCTCTCATATCCTCGACAACACGGAGACCCTGGCCTGTCTCAGGTCTCTTCTCATGAGTTCTGCTCGCATCCGCCATAATGTAAGAGAATTGCGCATCGCTATGACCCCTAAAGGCACACCGGCATGCATCGAGCTGTCGACCTCGCCGCAGGAGGTTGTTGACATTATCGACCTTCTTCCGCGAATGCACAGCCTTACCCTGCGGAATGCTAAATTCATCCCCGAAGCCTCGCTCGCTCTTTGCCCGAACACGAACCGCATTCTTCGCAACCTTCGCCTGGAATGGTTCAACCCTAACGTCCAATTTCATCAAATTGTCAGCTTCCTATCCTATTTTCGCCGCATCTCTACGCTTTCCATCGAGAACGCTCAACTCATCAGCTCAGTTACACACGCTCCATTCACTCCACCTGTTCTTCCCATCATGGTCGTCGACAACCTCGAGCTGTGCTTCCCTCTGACCACTGGATCCCGTCAGTACTGGCCAGACCGGGTGTGCACGTACTTCGACGGGTCGCAGATAAAGAGTCTGACAGTGCAAGACGACGAACGAATGCATTTGAACAACGCCCCTGCCGCCGGCCTGCACCGTCTCCTCCAGAGATGTACCACTCTACGCACACTCACCTGCCGCCGCGGCGTCTTCTCCGCTCTCTTGTCGTATCCCGCACGGTGCCCGACGCTCCGTGAGCTGCGTTTTGAGGACGTCGGCACCAGGACAAGCACTATTCCCGTACCATGGATGCGCCTGGCCGATGTCATGGACAGTCGCCTCGGGTCGACGGTGCAGAGCCTTGTCTTCCGCTGGCGAATCCTTCCTCGCATCGAGGAGCACCAGTCAATCCCGAGCCCAGAAGCCTTTTGGGCGGCATTCGAAATGGTGTTGGACGGAAGCGACTGGACGCCTTTGGCAAATGTGATTGAGAGGATCGGCACGTTGCGCTCGCTGACTATTCATGCCGAGTTGGAGGTGGTGAAGCGGACGGGGATGGTGGACAAAGATGGCAAAGTGATTGCTTGGCCCGTGCGGCTGTCGTGGGCCGGTGACGAGGAACGGTACTTCGCCAAGCTAGAAAATGTGGCGAAGAGTCGCCTACCCCCAGCTGCGCATGATCAGCTCCATCTGCGTGTATCATTCATTTCCCTTGACCCCTACGTAGCTGATTGAAATGTCCACTCTCGAGTGGCGGGCTATCTCCCCTCTGTACCATCAAATCCAACCATGCTGTCTCGAATATAATTTATTGATTTCTATAGGTTGACTCCGCCGAAGCTTGGCACAGTATCCATGCTATCTTCTTGGAGCTTACTCATAGCCCCCACATTTCGATAGTTCTAGCTTGGCGAGGCCAAAACCGCAGGCCAGCTGCAGACCGTAGGTGGTGCTAGCTAACATCCGCCATCGCAGCCAGGCGAGCAGATCGTCTCAGCGTGCCTATCGCAGCGCCAGACTTGGTTCGTCTGCCAGCCTTGGTGCCGTCTCCAGTTTTCGACTGGGAGGGCCGCTTCTTCTGTGGCGGTGCTTTGGGCTTAGCGGCTGGCGGCTGGCGTGGTGCGGTCTTTGGCCGTTTCGCCTTCTTCGCCTTCGACGTCTGCGCCTCTTCGTCCTGTGCCCCTCGCTTGCGTTTCTTTCCAGATGCGGTGCCGCTTGCACTCGCACCCGGGTCGCCACCGGCCGCAGACGCGCTGGCTGGACTCCAGGCGGGGCGTTCGCACAGCGGCTCGGTCGGTCCAGCGTACGTGGGGACGGTGCGGTCGTAGAGCTGGTCGAAAGTTTTGTCCCTCATGTCTCCAAAATCTCTATAACGCCCGTCTTTTTCTAGAAGGATAGACGCAAAGATGTTGTACAGCGTAGCGTGGTTGAGGTTTTCGCGCGGGCCCGGCAGCGGCGGGGGCGGCGGAGGCGGGGGAGGCGACGGTGACGGCGAACGCATCTCATCGCGGGGCATGGGCGCTGGTGCGCCCTCTGCCTTGCGCATTAGCTCTTCGGTTCGTGCTATCTTTTGTACAGCTCGGTGCATCCAAGTGCCGTCCTGGTCCCACGGGCGCCGCTTCGGCTTTGGACGCTCGGCTTCGAAGTGGTGTTGGTAGGCATCCAAGTCTAGCTTCTGATAGTGCTTGGACAGGGTCGCGAACGCCTCGTGCAAGAACCTGCTGAGCACAATCGGCTGGCCGTCCATCTCCTTGAACTTGACCGGCAGCTCGTTTGAAAGTAGGTCCTCCATCTTCTGACTGCCGCCTTCGGTCCATTCGCCGGTAGTCCAAGTGTGGAAGAACCATGTCATCTCCAGCTCAGCAAGTCTGGTATTCTGTGCATTGGCGGCAAGGCGCTCCTCTTCTGATGTCGGGTGTTTCGAGACACTCTTGTCGTGCCAGTGGTAGCGCATGCCGAGGGCTATCGCAATCTGTACGAACGACTCGATGTCATCCGCGATCTCGCGCGGCTTACGCGGATACCCCAATGCGAGGGCAGACCGATACACTGGGGTACCCTGTCGGGCAGGCCATGTGTGTCAGAATGGAATATGTGAATGTGCGAGGCTCCACACTCACACCTAGGTCATATTGCTGAGGCTCCCATGTCGGGAAATCATCAGCAGACAGTGCGAGATCCCAGTCGTTCATGAACCCTTCCCCAGTCTCGACGTCAATCATGATGTTGGGTAGGCTCACGTCGGCGTGCATGATCTTTGCTTTGTCCCAAGCTTGCCAGTGACCTGTAATACGTCAGTGAGTGCTTGCTCAAGGTGATCATGCTGGGCAACGCACCGATGAACGCATGCATCATCACTCGCAAGAGCTCTACCGAGTCTCTATAAGACTCGAGCGGAATCCCGACCTCCTTAAACACCATCCGCAGATGCACATGCTCCATGTAATACGCGTCTTCTGAGGTCTTGCTCGTGAATGTCTGGCTGAGTGTGCGCTGTCTGTCGATGTCACCGCCTGCAATCGGTGTTGCGATGTACGGCACGCCTCGCTCGTGCAGACGGCGGTAGACGTGCAACTCCGGGTGTACTTTCGACACATTGTGCCATGCGTCCTTCAGGAAGACAAGGCGGCGCTCCGCGAGGTCGAACGCTAGGTAACCGCGCGTGCAGCGCCCCATGAGCTCGGGATTGCAGAAGATTGGTCGACCGATGAGGAATGACTTCGTCTTGCTACGCGTAGTAGAGCCATCCATTGTTACGACGGGGCAGGTGACCTATGGACGCATGAGACAAGCGCAGAATATAGACACTTGTGCGCACACCTTGTAAATAGGCCATTGCCGCTGATTGTCGATCATAAATGTGCGGTATTTTTGCAAATACGCATTTGCGGGCTTGTATGCGTGCACCTTCTCTGTATCCTGGCGGCTCGCCAGCGTCGCAGTCTCGTCGAAGCCCCACTCGGTCGAGGCTGCCAAGCGATACACGATGCTTTCTAGGACACGCCACCCATCGCCGCCGTCGTCGAGGTCGATGGGCTCAGAGATGAGGCATCCGACACGATCGAGGCGCACCGCGCGCACGACGTTGCCGGCCACGACAAACGCGTAGCAGTGTGTGCGGTGCTGGCGTGACATGAGCCGCTGGAGATTGCGGTAGAAGTTCCAGCGCGCGCTACGTCCCTGTGGACCGGTGCAGAGGAAGGGCTTCTTGTCGAGCAGCCTGCGCTTCGCGTACCGCACGCTCGCAGGGTACGGCGCGAAGTGGAAGCCACAGTGGTTGTAGTCATCCGCCGGGACGACGAAGCTTAGCATCCAGGTCCACGGAAATTTGCGTGCATTCGAGGAGACTTCTGACGAATTTGGGATGGTTTTTAGGCATGCAAGGTATGGCCGCTGACTCGAATGCTGTTCGCCCTCGGCACAGTCAGACAACGTCCAGCGGTGCACTGATTTCGCCACTTGGTGAACGGCATTCAGTCGATTTAGCTGTGTATGAGCTACCTGTTAATATGTATGTCTGTGAGTAGATAGCAACGCACCATGCTCGTATTCCTGCTTGAACTCTTGTCCCCTGCAGCCTCCGACACGAGGCGCTCGACTTCATGAAGCTGGGCTTCGGACATGCGTTCATCCGGAAGCAAGTTCAGAAAATCTCGTGCAGTAACCTCCACTGTATAAAGGTCGACATAGTCGAGAGCCTTTCCGTCTTCTCGTGTAAGCTCAGGAAGTGGCGCATATCCGGAAGGTCCAGAGCTTGTTCCTGAACCGAAGTCGTCTGTGTCTGGGGAAGAATCTCGTTCTGCGCTGCGGAGGGATCCTCGCAGCTTGACTGGCATGGCTAAAATTGGTGGTGAGTATGTGGTGAGGGTGAGAGTAAAACAGGTGGAGAGGAGAGCGTATGGCCAAAAGTCCGGTGCCACACGACAACGTCCTTTGTGCACTGCAAAGCGCCGGATCATTACTGTTGAAACGTTGATGATGCATCGGCCCTCTGGGTGGCCTGGCAGGACAACAACAGACTGTCAAAGCAACCAGTCGAAAACAACGGTTTGGATAGCGTGGCTTTACCTTTTCATCGATAATAGTCCTTGTGCTTACGCTCTCCAGAAGGCGACCACGCTAGCGAACACTATGTGTCAAATTTTCGTATACTTGGCGCAGGCTTCACTGGTTGGAGTCCATAGCACATCGAATATTACGCATGTAATAGCGCTTCAGCGGTGGAGTACCATCTCGCGTGAAGAACGCGACTTGTCGATAAAACGACGCGTGCATAGACTAGAGGTCGGACCGTCTTGAATACCGACGGATGGCCAGGTGTAGACGTAGCAGACGAAGGCCTCACGCTGTGTACCGTCTTCTAGAGCATTTTTGCTACGTAATGCATGAGATTCTGTGGGATCCATTTGCTTACGACTTACGTTCACGGAAGTCCACTGCAACCTGCTTCAACGCTGCCTTTGGGAGACGCCAAAGGGGTATCCGAGGTCCTTCAGCTCCAGTAGGCCACGTGTCACAAAGTATCGTCGACGGTGACGAAGTCTCCGCTCCCTGCTTTCTTGACGTTCTCTGACATAGTCTCGACTAGCTCATCTCGTCGAGCACGACGTTCAAGCCGTGTACACGATAGTTTTTGGGAAGATTATCCTCTGTCGCATGCGTAAGCCTGGGACGTCCGCAGCCCAGGTAGTATCTCCAAGAAGTTGCATGCCAGAAGCGAAACAGGACCTATCTATGACTTGGAGGTCTCTCCAAGATTCTGCGATGCCATGCTATCCGCGAGCTAACTCTGCTAGTCAATTTGATCCATCGTTGTATGGACGCGTGTGGTGAGTGTCGCGCTTTTCCAAGAGATTCTCGTGTGAACTCCGAATCCAGCTCTGTGACGCTCTACCATACTTAAGCCTTGCTTTCCGACCTTATTATGCTGTAGCAAATCATCGGCCCGACCTATGTGCAGCACTACCTGCTAACCCATACCTGAACCAACGCTGATCTTGCAGAAGTGGTAGGCTAAAGCGCCAGCCGAGAAGTTTTTCTGGCCTTGTCGTACCACATCCGAGCAATCGTGAACGACATAGGGATATATAGGCTCAAGCTTTCTAACAGATACCGAGTCCTTACTGCCACCATCTCTATGAGACTTGGGTGATAGCGTGACAGGGTGCGGTACTCGCACCAGGAGCATCCAGAGAAGACTGTTTGCCCGTCCTTTCCGTCGACTTGTGGACAGACGATGGCTCCATCTGGAGAGCGAAGTCCGCGGGTGTCTAGCTGAGTATCAGTCATATGCTTTGTTCCAGGAAGTTCTGACAATCATGAACAGCGCGCGATCACGCTGGCCTCACTAGTAGTGCCACTTAAGCTTATGCACTGATCCGCCGCGCACCTATCCACGATTTGAACCACAGTTCCCCGTGGTTCGTGGCTCGATACACAGAAGTGTTCGCTGAATTTTCTGTTTTAGCTTCAGATATACTGCCTGGCCCTCGCAAGACGGGAGGGCGGACGACGCCCCCATCTATCTCCTTTCCTCACCGTTCAACGCCATGGCTTCCTGCGGAGATGAACATCTTAATATCGTCTTCATAGCTCTGTCTGTAAGCGGGCAGCTTAACGTACACTTGGCCACCATAGAGCATATGCTGTCACTCGAATCTATGGACTCGGCGACACCGCTACACATCCACCTTCTTTCCTTTGACCCTGCGGAAAAGCATGCTCGTAAACTTATCGCTTCCAACCACTCGACTCGGAACACCCTGACATTCCACTCCTTGGGCGAGCTCATGCTCTTCACCGAGATCTCGCAGAACGGCTTGATCGACCGGCATGGACCTGCGGCTCTCCTGCGCAAGGGAGGCCTCAAGTCCTACCGCTTTCTTGCAGAGCTCTTCGGCTTCAACCCGGACTGCTACGTCGGCATCTATGAGCGGATACTCGAGATCATGGGCATCATCAAGCCTAGGGTCCACATCGCAGCAGTCGACCTCTGCATGCCCATCGGCATGGACGCTTGCATGACTGCAAACGTCCCCTGGGGCATCCTCTGCCCCAACAGCGGGCTCGAGCTGTCAAAGCACGAGCAACCAATGCTGAAAGGCTTCTGGAGATACCCCGCGTACGTCGCTACATCGCGTCTCCTCGCGCCCGTCTAACGCGCTCTTCTCAGCCCGTACTCCGGCTTCGCCTTCCCCGTCCCGCTGCACCTCATCCCGTACAACATCGCGCTCAACATCGCATGGCTGCGCACGCTGCAGACGCACCCGCGCATCCGCACGCTCGAGGCGCGGCGCGCGAAGGCCGGCATCCGCGGACAGTTGCTCGACAAGCCGCTGCGCGCGCTCCCGTTCCTCATCTGCGCGAGCGTGTGCGAGATGGAGTTCCCGCACGTGCCCGGCGCGAACGTCGTGTACCCAGGCCCGATCGTCGTCGTGCCGCCGCCGCTCGCGCCCGGCGCGCTCGCGGACTTCCTCGCGCGCGCGCGCACGCTCGTCGTGAACATGGGCTCGAACTTCTGGTACACCGAGGCGGACGTCGCCGCCGTCGCGGACGCGGTCGTCCTTGCGCGCGAGCGCTGTCCGGTGCGCTTCCAGGTGCTGTGGAAGCTCAACGGGAAGAAGGCCTTTGAGGGCCTGCTGGAGGAGAGACTCGGCAAGGAGCTGCTCGAGGACGTGCGCACGGAAGAGTGGATCGAGCCTCCGGCGCTCGCGGTGCTGCAGCACCCGAATGTAGTCGCCTTGGTCAACCACGGAGGAGCCAGTACGTCGACTCCATTGCTCTCCAGCATTCGGTGGACTAATCAGTTCGTCAGACTCTGTCCATGAAGCGGCATAGTGAGTCTCTTACGTCAACTTGACCACGCCTTCATACTGACTAGCCTGAAGCTCGGGCGTTCCACAGATCATCCTTCCGCAGTGGCTCGACCTCTACGACTACGCCGTCCGCGTCGAATGGCTCGGACACGGCATATACGCCAACAAGGGCCATGCCGCGAAGATCCACGCGCCGCAGCTCGCAGATGCATTCGTGCGCGTGCTCTCGGACGGCGAGGGCACAGCGATGAAGAAGAAGGCTCTCGAGATCGCGGAGGCGTGTCGCCGCGGTGGTGGCGTCGGCAAAGTTGCGCAGACCTTGCTCTCTGCGGCGCGCAGCGCGGCGTAGTACCCCCGACGCTGGTGCGCGTATTTTTAGATACTCTTTCTCTCCTTTCCCTAAAGTAATGATCTTTATGTGGATTTATTGTACGAGAACATCGTCTTATGCGACCAAGATGTGGGTACTTGTAGTGTTACAGCAGTGCTATGAATACATGACAAGAAAACAGTGTCCTTTCCTCACGATTGGGCTTGAGCCTGAGCCTGCTTGCAAGCGACCTTGTGCTCCGCCCAGTGCAGCTTCTGGCAAGCGGCGTCGCAGTACCTACCACGCAGCCGTCAGCGTTCGCGCGCAGCAGAATCGGCGAAGAGTCCGTACCTCGTCTTCCCGCAGCCGGAGCACTTGCGCAGCACCGCACTCGGGTTATGGCAGTGCGAGCAGTGCCACAGCTCCGCGTGCGACGTGTTCAGGCTCGGGTGGCTGCAGTGGTGCGTGTCGTGGTCCTCGACGCCGAGGCCCTCGAGCCACGCCGCGAGGTTGTCGCCGGCGTGCGCCGCCGAGCGCTGCTCGGCCTCGGCGCTCCCGTGCAGCGTGTCGAGGCGCGCGAGGAAGTCGCGCCACTCGCGTTCGGCGCGCTCGTACCGCTGGCGGACGATGTCGCGCACGAGCCGGAGCTGCGTCTTGCTGTCGGGCGTGCCGAAGAATTTTTCAAACTCGCGCGTCATGTCGAGTTTCTTGAACGCGTCCTGAGGAGCATGTCAGATTATCCAGAGACCAGAAATGCGGCTTATGCTCACGTCAAGCTCGCGGAGGTTAGTGCTGAGCTCTGGGCCCCGCATGGCGACGGTCAGGAGGATGTACCAGTTGAGGATCGTGCGCATGTGCCGGTTGTCCGGGGGCGTCTCTGAGACAAACAGCTTCGCGTCTTCGAGCGCGGACATGAGGAATGCGATGCCCTCGGACCATGCACCAGTGTCGTGGTGTGACGACTGTAGCTTATCGAGACCAAGGTGGCCGGCATGGTCGACCGCGCGCCAGAGGAGGTAGTGCCGCACGAATGGCGTAGTCTTCTTCGCCTTGAGCCCCTTCTTGCTCGCGCGCAGCCCGAGTGCCTGGTCCGCGCCGAGCCCGACGACGTAGTAGAAGTACGCGACCTGCGGGCTGCGCTCGATCGCTTTCTGCGCAAGCTTCACCGCATCGGCAACCCGTGTCCGCATGATGTAGAACTTGCACTCGACGATGTCTGCTGCGTCGAGGTCTGCGGGAGTGCCGGTGCGCCGGAGGGCTTTTGCACAGTGCGGAAGCGCGTCGACCCACATCTTGAAGGGAAGTCCGTCCATGTCCCAGAGTTCGACCTTTCCCGTGCGTTCGTTGACCGCCTGAAAACCACCGTCCGATATAGAGAACTCGGTGCGGGTGATGAATTCAGCGAGCTTCTTGCCCAGTCCATACAGGTCCTTGTCCTGCGCGGCTTGCATCATCGCCTTGACATAGTCCCGCTTCGTCGCTAGGATGAGGTAGGTGTCACATTCGGTAGGGCTGTAGTCCAGGAGAAGGTCAGATAGATGACGAGGGAAACCGCGCTGAACGGAATCCATGAACTTGTTCGGGTCCATAAAGCGCCAGTCCTCCTCGCACTCAGGAACGACTAGGCGGCAGATGGCGCCCAGAGCTTCGACACGAATGGACAGATCCTTAGCCCGCAAGAGCGCAACAAGTAAGTTGAGGGCAGAGGGGTTCGACTTGATCTCCTTGTGACAGTTTTCGCTGACGCTGCAGACAAACTCAATGCCATGCGAGATGAGGTACTGTGACGCGTCGGGCTTCTTCATGGTACTGAAGACCAGTTCCAACACCCGCGGGACGTTCAGTTTCCGTATGTTGTCAGCCTTCACGGACTTTGGGGAGTCTTCATCGTTCACAACGGAGCCTATACCATGTGCCAGAGTCACAACGATCTGCTCGTTGTACGCTGCGTTGTCCGGGAATTCTTCCATGAGGCGGACCAAGGTGGGCGTGCATGTCATCGCAATCTCGCGACGAATCTCGGATCCGCCATGGTGCGTCACGTTTGATAGAGCTTGAAGCCCAATGAGACGCGTCTTTGGGCCGTCCAGCAAGGGGAGCAGCTTCGGCATGAGGCCTGGCAAGGTCAGTTCGCGAAACATACCGGAAACGAAGCGGGCGTACCAGAACGGATGATCTTATTGCGGAGGATGGAATCGTGCGACATCTTGGAATATAGGCCAACGATGCCGCCGGCGACTTTGTCGTTAGTCTTGTACTTCTCGTACGCCGCGTCAAGGTTCCGTTGGACTTGCTCAAAATTGGCATGGATCTTCTTCAGACCGCTGCGGCTGTCCAGGTCTGTGTATGCGTTGCTGTGAGCCACTCGACGCGGACTCCCGACGCGGCAGGCGCACCTGGCAGGTCGAACAGGTCGCAAAGGAGGTTGACAACATGCGCCCAGTCGCGTGCATCGTTGATTTGGTCGACGAATGCGTCGATGACTGTCGGAATATCGACGTTGGAGAGGTCGCGGACCTCGATCGGACGCGACGGCCTCTTCGTCTTCCGCTTCCCCGGCCCAGGCATCTTTCCGAGGGCGCGTCAAACGAAGTGCGGCTGTGTTCTGTGCGCTGCCGTCGGGCAGTCAGGTGGAGGTGTATTTCAACGGAGATGCTCCGGGTGGACCGGTGCCGTTGGGGAGCTGTTTGTCGCCCTTTCGGTGAGCTACGCGGATCGGGCTGCTGCGGCTCCAGCCTCCGACACGTCCTTGCTGCGGTTTTCACGGCACCTGCGGGGCTGTCAGAGAGCGTAGTGCATTTAACGGCAGTTCTGCGCGGGTGAAGACGAATTCACGCACGTATCGACACGTCGACGTCGAGGTGAAAGGAACGAGGCAAAGCAGCGAGCGAAAGAGGACGGACCCGCGGAGACAAGGTTAGCGCGTGTCGGCCTCGCCACGTGGAGAGGGCTTGGCGCCCATTTACGAGGAGGTCGTACCTGGACAAGCGTCAGCGTGCAGTCATTTCAGTCCCCACGACCATCTCCCCATATCTATTCCTGCTCGGTCTGTCGTTACTGCTCTTCCACACAGTCCATCCCCACTCCCGCCACAGTCGCTTCCAGCAGCGGGTCACAGCATGCTGAGACACAAGAAGCAGCCCACGCCGCAAGAACTGTATCGGGCGCGGAAGCAGCGCGAGGAAGAAGAGCGGGACGCCAATCTACCGCCAGGCCTCATCAACCATGGCAATACTTGCTTCATGAACTCGACGCTCCAGGGGGTACGTCCGTGCCACTCGCCACCCGCCACCCGCTGACCCTAGCCTGTCTAGCTGATCGCTACCCCATTGCTACACTCCCTCGTCGCCTTCGAGGATCTCCCGCCGTCCTTGGCGCCGTACCGTTCACCTCAGCTCACGAACGGCCACGGATTGGGGGGAAAGTACGAGCATGAGCGGGTCCAGGAGATGCCACTCGGAGATGTGTTCATCGCGACCATGCAGAAGGCGTGGGCCATCCAGCAGAACCACCGACGCGAATCCATGAGCCCAAGGTACACCCTGCCCTTCTTTACGATCAACACAACTTAACATCTCACCAGAGATTTGCTGGATGCCATCGGGCGCAAGTACGACCAGTACCAGGACTTTCGCCAGCAGGATGCGCACGAGTTTCTGAGACACATGCTAGATGCAATGCGGATGGAGGAGCTGGACGTGCGTAACGCGGTCCCTGTCGATAGCGCTGTCTTGCTGATCATCTCCGTCAGGTCATCAAAGTGCGTCAACCACCTGCCAAGAAGCGGCGACGGGCGAAGCGTGATACTCAGGCCCCCGACACGTCTTCTGCACATGCGAACTCCGGAGAGCGGCAGGACAGCACACCTGCAGACGAAGAGAAACTCGAGTCATTCGTGGACATGCTCTTTGGCGGCAAGCTCGCCAGTATCCTCGTTTGCGACACGTGCAAGAAGGTTTCCGTAACCTACGAGGATTTCAATGATCTCAGTCTCAGCATCAAGCCCGAGGACTACGTCAAAGAGCGCAGACGCGATCGCTTCAAGCATTTGGCGCGTAAATTCCGTATTCGTCCAAAGGAGACCAGCTCGAGAGCAGCGAGCCCACATCGCTCCTCCTCCGTCCCTGCGAGTCCAGCTCGGCGGAGCATGGATCCCACCCCCCACGATGACGAGCCCCCAATCAACGTAGACCACCGAAGGCGTAGCTTCGATCACGTCTCGGTCGCTGGTGAAGAACAGGATAACGGGGCAAGAGATGAAGTGAAACGTATCGCCGAAGAGGAAGTCGGTGAAGCTAAAGCTTCCGCGTTACCGCCTCAACCCGTCTCAGACGTCGAGGCCGACGCCGAGAAGCCGCCACATACACACGTAGCTTTCACAGAGCCAGACCGCGACAAGGCGGAGGCGGAGCCGAAGAAGGACAAGGAAGACGGGTGGGGAAAGCTTGGACGACGCCTGAGCATGTCCGTGGGCATGTCGAAGAAGGAGAAGAGGCAAAGCAGGTCGAAGGATCGAGGCTGGAAAGCGTGGAACACCAAGGACTCGGATACGTCCCGTGCTCCTAGCGAAGAGCGACGAGCTGCTCTTCCGGAATCAAGGCCGTCACTTCAATCGCGTACACACAGCGTAGCGGATGTCACCGCTGCTATTGACCTGCCTAGCCTGACGCGTCGTAGCACCCATGCTTCCCCCCTCACCTCTCCACTATCGACACCACCACTCAATATTTCTAATCCTCTGCCAAACTTCAAGCGATTTTCGGCTGCAGCTAACCCACCTACTGAGAAGCGCCAACAGAAGCCTCCACGACCGCCGAAACCCACTCGTCAAGAGACCGCGTACCTACGTCAACTACTCGCCGACGTGCATCCCTCAGTTCCTAGTACTTTCTCCATGCTCCACCAGGCCATTAGCGGCGGAAGCCAGAATGGCTCGAACCCACCGTCCCCATCGATGTCTGCCCAGACGCTTCTGGCGAAGCTAGGCCACATGCCCGGCATCGAGGAGTGTCTACGTCTGTTTACCTCCGTTGAAGTACTTGACGGCGAGAACATGGTCGGCTGTCACCGCTGCTGGAAGATCGCAAACGGCACCTACCAGCCCCGGCGGTCGGACGCCGACGAGGAGAAAGAGGACAGCAGCGAAGGCAGTGAAGAGAGTGCACCTATAGAACCCGAGCGTCCTGTCATGACACGACGGGAGACATTCGACTCTACGAACGGAATACCAGGGAGAGTGTCGCCAGCTTCCACATCCTACATCTCTGCTAGCGCTGCATCGTCATCCATTTTCTTGCAAGACACCGCATCGATATCATCAGCACCCACTACTATCCAATCCGTACCACATGACCCCAAGGCGATACCCATTTCCACAGTGATCCCTGTCTCATCGCCGCCCAAGACACCTGACCCGCCCGTCTCATCGTTTGGCGGCCTCCCTATACCCTCCATCTCGACCACCGAACCCGACACGCCCACCACTGCCCCAGGCACCGCTCAGCTGCCCTCAGGCACCCTTCCTGGCTTGCCCGCTGCCAGGTCCTCGAATAGCTCCCTCGTACCGCCAAAGGAACGCACAAGAAAGCCAGCAAGGCAGCCCCGAGAGGCCGACGACAGCAGCCTCAGCTCCGACGACGGCTACGACTCGAGCGACGCGTCGGACGCAGACTCCGCCTACTCCGAGGCGTCCTCCGTCGCGTCGCCCTCCGTCTCGCGCAAGCCCTCGCTCGAGACCGCGAAGGCGTCGCCGCCGCGCGCCGCCGAGAAGGTCCCGAAGGCGCAGCAGGTGATCCTCCGGCGCACGTTCAAGCGCTACCTGATCGCGGTGCCGCCGCCGGTGCTCGTCGTGCACCTGAAGCGCTTCCAGCAGGTGAACAAGACGAACCCGTACGCGCTCGCGTTCTCGAGCGGCTTCAAGAAGCTCGACGACTTCGTCGCGTTCCCCGAGCACCTCGACCTCGCGCCCTTCCTCGCGCCGCGCAAGGAGGACTTCGGCCTCGGCCGCCGCGCGCGCAGGGACCGCGGCGAGCGCGACGAGCGCTGCATGTACCGGCTGTACGCGGTGGTTGTGCACATCGGGAACATGGTGCGTCGCTTCTCTGCTTGTCCGCAGAGCTTCTTCTCACCCTTCTGCTCCAGCTCGGCGGCCACTACGTCGCGTACACGGCGCTACCGCCGTCGCGCGCGCCGGCAGACCCGGCCCCCGCGGACGGCGCGCCGCAGCCGAGCTCGGCGTCGACGCACAGCGCGGGCGACGCGAAGGGCGCGCCGCAGCCGCAGCCGCGGCGCTGGGCGTACATCAGCGACACGGTCGTGCGGCTCACGACGCTCGAGGAGGTGCTCAAAGCAAAGGCGTACATCTGCATGTACGAGCGCATATAGCCGTGCGCTAGGCGAGATCTATGTATATATGTTCCTGGACTAGATCCCTAGCCTGTATTGTATGCCGTAACTTATCGTTAATCATCTGGAGTATAGTAGAGTAGACGCAATTGTTGTATTCGGCGCTCGGAGCGTCACCCACACTTTCTCGAGTTCGCGCCAGTGGACAAGCTCATCCTGCAGACACGAGATCGGACTGGTCGAAGTGGGAAAGCATCGCAAGCCAACGTCAAGGTGATGATCCAACACAGCTCAACGACCCCCTCCGCCAGTACCTGCGCAAAGCGCATTCTATCTCTAATCCAATACTCTACATTTCCTTTCTCCACCCACCCCGTCTACATGCTCTTCAGCACCTCCCGCAACCGCTCCACGACCGCCTCGTTCTCCTCGGGCGACCCGACCGTGATGCGCAGGCACCCCGCGCAGCCGGGCTCATGCCCGCGGAAGCGCACGACGACGCCCTGCTCCTCCGCGAGCGCCTTCGCGACGCGCTGCGCGCGCGCCGTGTCCGGCTGCCCCGCGAGCTCGCTCCCGGCCCTGCCGAGCACGGGCACGACGACGAAGTTCGCGTCGTTCCCGCCGATCGCGGGCCCGATGTCGGGGAGCGCGGCGAGCGCGTGCAGGAGCCACGCGCGCCCGCGCACGAGGCTCGCGACCTTCGCGCGCATCGCGTCGACCGCGGGCGGCGCGAGTGCCGCGAGCGCGAGCGAGGCGGTCGGCGTCGAGATGTTGTACGGCGCCTTCGTGTTCGTGAGGATCTGGACGAGCGCGGGGTGCGCGAGCGCGATGCCGAGGCTGCCGCTGTGGTCAGCGCGGGGTACAATGGGAGGGGCGGCGCGGCGCACCGGATGGCGGCGAGGCCGAAGCTCTTGCTGAGCGTCTGCAGGACGCAGAGGTTCGCGTACTCGGCGACGAGCGCCGCGGCGCTCGCGCCGTCGGCCGCGAAGTCGATGTACGCCTCGTCGACGACGACGACGCCCTTGAAGGGCGCGTACTCGAGCAGCTGGCGCACCGCGGAGAGCGGGATGAGCGTGCCCGTGGGGTTGCCTGGTGAGCAGACGAAGATGAGCTTGATGGACGGGTCTGCGTCTATCGCAGCCTTGATCTGCATGGGATGAGGAGGAGAGCGGGTGATGTAGTTTGCTGCAAGGACGCACCTCTGGTATCCGGAGGGAGAACCGCCCCGCCTCGCCGCCCTCTCCGTGCACGCCGCTGAGCTCGAGCGGGACCTTCACGACGCCGACATCGTTTACCTGCGCGCACACAGCGTACATGCCGTACGTGGGCGGCGTGGTGAGGATGCGCTCGCGCCCTGGCGCGACGCACACGCGCATGAGCAAGTCAATGACTTCATCTGAACCCACACCGAGGAAGACGTATTCGGGGCCGGGCAGGCCGCGCAGCGCGGCGATGCGCTCCTTGATGGGGTCGTGCGTCGGCGACGGGTAGCGGTGCAGGTCGAGGTCGAGCGTGTGCTCGAGCTCCGCCTCGAGCACGGCGCCGTTCGCTTGTGAGGGTGGCGGGATAGAGTGCCCGAGCGCATTCTCGTTCGCGTCGAGGAGGATGCCCTCGGAGTAATCGTCGCGCGCACAGCGGTAGGGCTGCAGCGCGAGGATGTTCGGGCGGATGACCTGCTCGATGTCGAAGTGGGCAGGCTTGGTGGGGTAGCGCGACGGGTGCAGGCCGAGGATGGGCATTGCGAGAGACGCTGCAGGGGTAGAGGGAGGGCAGCAAGGGACGAGAAGATGAGGAGATGGGTGGGTGAGAATGGCTTTGAGAGCGAGTCAGCGGGAGATTGACTCCTGCAAATCTAAGATTTACTATGATCGGCCGACCTTTGATCCGTCGACTCGTGCGCTCCGAGATCATAGGCCTATTCTGTACCAAGTGTCCTTGACAGCGAACGCAAAAATATTTGCGCTCAGTCTGAGAAATACAATTTGTAGATGATGTTACATTTCTACTCTGCGACTGGTTCCACCTTCCAGACTTTTACGTGCCCATCGTCACCGGCAGTAGCGAAGACGCCCTCCATCCCCGCCCTCGGACACCAAGCGACGGTATTGACGTCGTGCACTCCATGAGCCGCCTCTAGGCGGGCTATGACCTTGTGCTCGATCTTTGGAGTCTCCGTGTCGCTCTCGGTCTCCTGCAGCAAGTTTGAGCTCGCCATACTGATGAAAAAGCGGAGAGCTTACCAATATCTCCCACACGAGGATGGTTCCGTCGCCTCCAGTACTCGCAAGCCATCCAAGATTGTGCTTGCCCTCTGCAGATTTGGCGGACGCCGGAGCCTTCGTCCATGAGATGGAGAACACGCTGCGATCGTGGCCCTCGAGGACAGCGATGGTCTCAAACTTGAGCTCGCCCTGCCCAGGCAGCCGCCGCCATATCCGGATCGTGTTGTCATCCGAGCCCGAGGCGAGATATCGTCCGTGTTCGGGCTCCCACGCGAGCGTCCACACCGTCGAGGCGTGCCCCGTGAGCGTCGCGGCGCAGAACCAGTCGTCGGAGGGGTCGTCGAGGTACAGCTTTATCGTGTCGTCGTACGACGCGGAGGCGAGGATCTGTGCTGCGGGGGGTCAGTCGTGTGTGCACGCCGGGCGGGGCAGCGGCGCGCGCGCATGGAGGGACGGCGCACCTCCTCCGTGGGGTGCCACGCGACGCACTTGACGTCCTGGCTGTGCTCCATAAGCACGCCCATGCACTCAAAGTCCGCGTTGGGGTGCACTGGCGCGCGTCAGCACAGATCCCGCACGCACGGCAGCAGTGCACGCACCCTCCCAGATCCACACCGTCTTGTCGCGGCTGCAGCTCGCGAGGAGCGTGCCGGTGCACGAGTACGCGACGCTCTTGCACTCCGTCTCGTGGCCCTCGAGCAGGCTCATGCACTCCCACTCGCCGCCCGCGGCGCCGTCCTGCTCCCAGATGCCGATGTTCGCGTCGAAGGACGCCGTCGCGAGCGTCGCGCCGGACGGCGCCCACGCGAGCGCGCGCACCGTCTTCGTGTGCCCCGTCGGCACCGTCGCGGTGTGCGCGAACTTCGGGTCCGGGGCGTCGGCGGCGGGCGCGGTGTACGCGTACATGCGCACGGTCTTGTCGGCGGAGCAGGATGCGAGGACGGCCCGCGCGGGGTTCCAGGCGATGTGCCACGCGCGGTCGTCGTGTCCTGGGGCGATGCTGAGGCGATGTGCACGAACAGAGCAGGGTGCGCCGCACCTGGAAGGTCCACGATGTTGCGTATCTGCGCGGGAAGGTCGGCGTCCATGTCGTCTACGCGGCGGGTCGAGATGAAAGGCAGGAGGTCGCTGTGACCGTGACTCCTGCGGCTAGCCCGGAGCGGTGATCTCCGGAGCCTTCGTGGCGCAGGATATTTTGCACCTTGCGCACGTCATTTCTACCGACGATTTGCAGCTCGCCAGGCAACGATAAAAAGACTTTAAGGGGCATTCACAAATGTGACATGTTCAAGATGATATTTCTATTCGCCCTTTATACCAGATACACTATAGAACACACGCGAATGAAGCAAAGCACGACGCCGCGAATTTTCCTTAGTACGAGCGGCCGAACAGCGTCCAGCGTTTGGCGTCCTTGCCGCACGCCGTGCACTTGGTCTTGCCGGGCTCGATCGGCGGGAAGCGCTCCTGGTCGAAGGGAATGCAGAGCGACTTGGCACCAGCCGACGGGGCGCGCTCGTCCTGGGGCTCAGACCTACGGATAGCGTCAGCTCTCTGGCTTATACGAGTGTTAATGTTAAGACTTACGATCGGCCGCTGCGCTCCTTGATGTCGTCCTCGCACGCCTCCTCCTCGCACCACGGCATCGCGACACAGCACTTGGCGTCGAGCGCGGGGACGAGCTCGTCCCACTGCGTGATCGTCTTCAGGCGCTCGTCGTACGCCGCCTTCGCGCGCCGGAACATGTCCGCCTGGATCGTCTCGAGGAGCGCGGGCACGGTCGTCGTGACGTCCGCGAGCGCGAGCGGCGCCTTGACGCCCGAGTCGCGGCGCACGGCGAGCGTCTGGCTCTTCGCGAGGTCCGCGGGCCCGAGCTCGAGGCGCAGCGGCACGCCCTTCTGCTCCCAGTCGTTGAACTTGTAGCCGGGCGTGTACCCGTCGCGCACGTCCGCGCGCGCCTTCACGCCGGCCTTGCGCAGCGTCGCGGCGAGCTCCTCGACCTTGGCGTTCATCTCCTCGCGGTTCTTCGCGGTGACACCGCACGGGACGACGACGGCCTGGATGGACGCGACGCGCGGGGGGAGGACGAGACCCTGGTTGTCACCGTGGGTCATGACCATGACACCGATCGTACGCGTGGACAGACCCCATGAGTTCTGCCAGGCGTACACCTTGCCCTTGCCAGTGGGGTCGTTCGGGTCCTCGACAACGATGTCGAACATCTCCGGGCGAGAGAAGTTCTGGCCGAGACAGTGCGAGGTGGCAGCCTGGATGGCACGGCCAGAGGTGGGGATGAAGCCCTCGACGGTAGTGGTGTAGAGACCGCCGGCGAACTTCTCCTTCTCAGACTTGACACCAGGGATGACGGGGACGGCGAGGAGCTCTTCGTAGACACGGCGGTAGAGGTCGAGGATATCACGGACCTCCTTGTCGGCCTCGGGCTTGGTAAGGTGGGCGGTGTGACCCTCTTGCCACAAGAATTCACGGGTACGGAGGAAGGGCTGGGGGTTCTTGAATTCCCACCGGACGACGCTGTTCCACTGGTTCAGCTTGAGGGGAAGGTCGCGGTGACTCTTGATCCACTTGGCGTAGTCTGCGCTAACGTGAGCAATAAGTCATAAGGCAGTCACAATAGGCTTACAAGGGTACATGACAGTTTCTGATGTCGGGCGAATGGCAATGGGCTCCTCGAGCTCGCTTTGACCTGCTCGTGTGACCCACGCGACTTCGGGAGAAAAGCCCTCGACGTGGTCCTTCTCACGCTCGAGCACCTTGGCAGAGACGAACATGGGGAAGTACGCGTTTTGGACGCCAAGTTCCTTGATGTGCGAGTCGAACCAGCCCTGGATGATCTCCCAGATGCTGTACGACCACGGCTTGAGGATGTAGCAGCCAGAGACGTTGTAGTAGTCGATCATGTCCGCCTTGGTGAGAACCTAATATCACCGCAAGGCAGTGTCAGCGCGCGAAAACCAGAGAGAGCAGACCACGTACGCTGGTGTACCATGTCGCGAAATCAACCTCCTTCTTGACACCAATGGCAATCTGGACGGCACCCTCGATCTTAGCATCCTCCTTCTCCTTCCTCGCGGCCGGCTGGGCAGCAGGGGCAGCCGGAGTCTCGGTCTTGAGGGCCTCGAAGTCGACAAAGTTGATTTGCGCATCCTTGGTCTCGAAACGCTTCAGGTACGAGACGAGTTCGCGGCCAGTGATGAAGACGGTGGCGTCGGTGCCCAGTGCGCGGACGGCGCAGACGGAGGAAGACTCCTCGATAGACGCGTCGACCGCGACTGCGACCTTCGAAAAATTGCTCTCGTTCAGCGCGATGGGGGACACTGCACTAATTGAGTACGGCCAGGTCGAGAACTGATAGAACAGGACCACGTACGCGAGTGCTTGTCGACCGTGAAGAACTCTGCGAGCAGATCCTCGGACGCGAGGCGCAGCTCCTTCAGGTTGAGCTTCCTGCCGAGCGCATTCGAGGCGACGTCGGTGTTCTCGCGCGCGATGACGACGAGCGGGACGGGCGTCGCGGTTTTGGCGGTCTTCGGCTTGTAGACGATGGTTTTTACGAGCTCGAAGGGCTTGGGGGCGGCGTCGCTCGCCTCGAGGGCCTCGCGCCAGGCGGCGGGCGAGCTCGCGGCGGCATGCGACACGGCGGCCGAGGGAGCGATAGAGAGGGCCGAGAGGGACTGGGTGATGCTCTCCAGCGACGCCATCCTTGTGTACTTGGGGAGAGCCCGGCGGGGAGGTGGTGGTATAGAGGCAAGGGTTTTCGCGGCGCACACAGGCGTTATCTGATGAATGAACCGGATGTGACTCCGGCCAGCAACTCTAACGCTGCCTGCTCGTACAAAACATCTTGCTGCGCAAGAATGTGTTGCGTGCATCCAGCCACAGACAGCGGAGGCCTGTGTTGGTCGCCAGTAAAGTGTAACAAACGCATCACTTCCAGGGTTTGGCTTTATTAGCCGAGCGGCAGACTCGACCTCACCCGAGATCGCGCAGGTACACCAGTCTCCTCAGATCCATTACATTATGAGTAGGGTTGCAGCGTAACATGTCTCGGTATTGTATTCTATGTAGCCAATGCCTCGGCACATCTGCCGCAAATCGACTCGCCCTTCGGTGCGGTGTGCGTCCAACACCGATCACATCTAGAACCCTCTGCAGCTTGTACTCGCACAGTGACATCGTGTTTAGAGCCTGCGCAAAGATGGTCAGAAAATAGCGCGTCAGATGCAGAGCATGTTGCTGACCAGGTACACGTAATGTGCGAGTAAACGTCCATCCGTTTGTCAAAGGCTCGAACTCCTTGCTATTGATCACATTGACTTTTGCGACAATGAAAAGCTGTGTCAGGGCATCGACTGCAAAACATTGAGAGAGATATTTAGCATGAACTGGAGCCTCCTACCTTCCCGACGGAGCAGGTTCATGACGCGATCGTCTGCTTGTGAGATCAGGAGGTCGACGTCAACCATGGGCGACCCTTTTATCTTCCTGCAAAACCGCTACGTCAGAGAACTTCCTAACGAAACCATCCCGACGCACTTCTGTAGCCTTGCCTTCTCTATCAGGCCGTTGACGAAGTCCCTCACAGACAACATCGGCTTCACGTCGGCCTCGAGCTGTGGGTCGTGCCACTCCTCTGCCTGGAAGACATCAGCATTGAGCTTGTTGCGCAGTAAATGAAGCATACCAGAGGCTGCCATGGTGTGCAGAAAACGGAAGGCACCTCGGTACCTACGGGGTACCGTGTTTGGTGGGCTTCCTCCGCGCACTCCGGTAAAATAGGCGCGATAATCTTTGTGATCGTCTCGAGGACCTGCATGCACTGTCAACGATGTTCCTGTCGAGAGCGTGGCGTGCTGACCTGATCCATGACTGTCACGATGGCCCGGCGACGCAACGCGGACTCGGGGTCACAATATAACGAGTCTTTGGTGCAGCTGAAGTACAGCCGCGACAGCGTGACGTTCGCGAACGTGGTGACCGCGGCCACGACCTTGGGGAAGTTGTAGGTCGCATAGCCCTCGCGCGCCGTCTTCTCGAGCTTATACAACTCGTGCATGACATAACGGTCGATCTAGGCAGAATATGATCAGTATGCATGCGTGAACGAGTGATATGGGTGCGTACCAAGCTGAGCTGCCCCTTCGGGACCTTCTCCTCATCTAAAAGCCGTCGGTCTTCCACAACACCGAGCAAGAACCGGAGGGTGTTGCGTATCTTGTTGTGGCTGATTTGGCACTGCTTCAAGATCGTGTCACCGATCGACATGTCGACTCCGACCTCAACCGTAGCGACCCAGAGGCGGAGCACCTCCGCGCCGTACGCGGGGTCCTTTTTCAGGTCCTGTCCACCCAATGAGCCACCGCCACCCCAATCACAAAGCTCAGCAACACACCTTGCCACCATTGATGACCGTCGCGGGCAGCGTGATGTTCCCGAGGGACTTGCTCATCTTCCGGCCCGCGCTGTCGAGGACCATGCCGTGCGTGATGAGCGCGCCGTACGGCGCGACGGGCGGCTTCGCCGGCGGCGCGGTCGCGATCGCGGTGAGCAGCTGGCTCTGGAACCAGCCGCGGTGCTGGTCGCTGCCCTCGAGGGCCACGTCGGCGAGGCGCCCCGGCACCTTCTGGCTCGTCGCGACGCCCGCGAGGCCCTCGAGCATCGCCCACGACGTGCCGCTGTCGAACCAGACGTCCATCGTGTCGGTGCCCTTGGACCATGCTGCGCTCACGTCCTCGCCCGGCACGAGCAGAGATGGAGGGACGAAGTCGGAGACGGGGCCGTCCCACCAGTGTCGCGTGCCTTTCTCTTGGAGGACGCCGAGGATGTGCGTCAGTGACTCGGGGGTGAGGATCGCACGCTCGGTCGGAAGGTGATACAAGGCTGGGATTGGGACGCCCCATACGCGTTGTCGGGAAATGCACCATTCGGAGCGTGAGCTTACGAAGGCTTCCAGCCGATTGCGCGCTGGGAGCAATATCGTTAGGAGGAGACGACGAGACTAGAATGGCTCACGTACAGATGGCGGGGTAGAAATCCACGTCCTGAAGCGAGCGGATCGCGTCATCCTTGATAGCGTCAAGGTTCGCAAACCACTGCGATGTAGCCCTGCGAGCAAGAAGTTAGTACACACTGTATGCGCCAGAACGAATACGCGCACATCATGATGATCGGCTCGCCAGACTTCCAGTCGTACGGATACCTGTGCTTGTACCGTTGGACCTTGTGCAGGGCGCCGAGTTCTCCCAGTATATCGCACACGGACTTGCTTCCGGAACCGAGGACCTCTTGGCCGACAATGCGCTCCGCGAGTGCGTCGCCGACAACGGCTGCGACAGAGGGTGTGAAGCGCCCCTTGTAGTCGACGTGGCAAAGCATGTCCGAGGTCAACCCGCGAGACCGGAAGAGCTCATAGTCTTCCTGGCCGTGGGCTGGAGCGAGGTGGACGAGGCCGGTGCCGTTGTCCGGGGTGACATGCAAGGAGGTGAAGACAGGTAGGCTTGGAGATGTATTGTCGCTCGCCGAGAACAGAGGACGATATTCCATCCCAGCCAAAGTGCTGCCTGGAGGCGGCTATGGTGTAAACATCTCCAGCGACACCACTCGAAGGAAGAGGGACCTGACCTAGGATACGTGGCTCCGTATTCACCACATCGAGGCCCATGCCATCGAGAATAGGCTTCAAGTCCTCCAGTAGGTCAGCGGCGAAGATGTACGTAGCGGACTTCGCCGCGCTATTATATGCGGTTACGTATTCCATATCTGGGTGAACAGCAATTCCCTATCGAACAAACAGTTAAATGCCGAAGGCAGTGCGCGAGAGTGATAAACGCACCATGTTGGCCGTGAGCGTCCATGGCGTCGTTGTCCATACCAGAAGCCGTACAGGTCCTGAAACGCCTTTAAGCTGCGCTGCCGAAGCCGAGTCGAGCTCAAATGAGACGTAGGCCGAGTGGGAGACGTGGTCGTCCTTGTACTCTAGCTCAGATTCCGCGAGCGCAGACTGGGACGAGGGCGAGTAGTGCACGGGACGATGTTGACGGAAGATGAGACCTCGCTCGACCATTTTCTGGAAGATATGGAGTTGACGCATTTCATAGTCGTGATCTGCCGGCGGTCAGTAACCGGATTTGGAGCGTGAACAGCATAGCGCACCCATTGTCCGATACGTAGAATCCTGATCCCAGTTTGCCATGATGAGCAAGTTCTTGAACTGGCTCTTCTGTGATTCTACTTGCTCCTTCGCGTACTGTTCCGCTTCTTGGCGAATAGTGACGGAAGACACTTCGTCGACGTCTTTCTACGTTCGTGTGAGGGTAGTGTCAAAGGCAGAGTAACTGTGTGCTCACGCGGAGAGCCTTGAGGACCTTCTGCTCGATGGGCAAACCATGGCAGTCCCAGCCTGGAATATAGCTATCGCGTGCATGAGCTCGATGGAAACAGGAGGCACAGAAAGCACACGTACTGCACACGTTCGCCGAGGGATACGTGGTATCGGTTTATGATGTCCTTGAGGATTTTGTTCAAAGCGTGTCCCATGTGCAAGTCTCCGTTTGCGTAGGGCGGGCCATCGTGGAACACAAATAGCGGACCCTTTGCGTTCTCCCACTACTTCCACGTAACGATGAGCATGGAGAGTCGAAGTGACTGAATCGGTACAACCTGCCACTTGTACAGATCCTCAGTCGTCTTGCGAACGATGGCTGAGTTCTGGACGCGTTTCGCGCCGAAGCGCGTGTTGGGGAGCTTGATGGTACTCTTGTACGAGTCCTCGCCCGATGACATGTGTCGGCAGCCCCATCTCGCCCAAAGACGCGAGGCCAACGGTCTTAGACCGAGCATGCTGGGGACTTTGTCCCTCGCAGAGGGAAGCGGGAGGGGAGACCAGGGCGGTGGTGCAAGTCGGAAGACGAGAATGGCAAGCGCAGGCTTTGACGCCCATATGTGGGATCACCGTGCTGCAAGCTC
The DNA here is from genome assembly GCA_019973155.2 of Phanerochaete sordida. Classification (NCBI taxonomy): domain Eukaryota; kingdom Fungi; phylum Basidiomycota; class Agaricomycetes; order Polyporales; family Phanerochaetaceae; genus Phanerochaete; species Phanerochaete sordida. The sequence goes on from BPQB01000034.1 coordinate 283,207, forward strand.
ACAACTCTACAACGAGCCATGCGCCGTCGTCACGGGCTCTCGCGGGTCGCCAGGAGATTTAGGGTTGGGTCAAAAATAAAATAGAGTCAAAATTCCTCAGGCAGCTTTGGCTGGGAAACCTGCGGAAGCCAGGAACCCACCCCGACCCGCGCAGATCGCGGAAAACGTCAAGGCTGCGCGTCCTGTCACGCTCCCTGGCCGTGCACAGGGCGAGGACAAAGCCAGCCGAGACAAGGACTGGACAATCCAACACGAACGGCGCCTGAAGCAGTACGCGCGACAGCCACGAGCGCTCACGTGACTTTACGCGGGCGTATTATTTGAGGGTGTTTGCGCAAGGTGTTGAACAAAACGGGACAGCGCTCGACGTCAACGTCGCTCACCTTCCACCTCGTCCTCTTCCTCTCTGCTCTTCAGAGCCTACTCTTTCTCTGCACTATTTATCTCACCAACCGTGGAGAAATAGTCTGGAATGTCCTCCCAGGTCCCCGTCAGTATTCCCGACAATCCCCGACCGACGTTTTCACTGACAGTCTCCCAGGTCCGCAGGACGACACGCACGACCACCAGAGTCGTCAACAACAAGGAGAATGCGATAAACACCAGACTCAGATCCACTACACGCGCGAAACCCCCTTCCACCGGTCCCGCACCCTCCGAGATCAAGCCGTCGGGCATCGCGCGGGCCACCGCATCGACCGTCGCGACTCGCGCAAAAACCGCTGCAGCGACATCGTCCAAAATCGACCTCGCCGCGCAGGGCAAGCGGAAACGCGAAGCCCTTGGCGAGGTCGCCCGGCCTGCCGCGAACGTCCAGAAGGATGCACCGAACGACACGACTTCTGGTCTGAAGGGTAAGGCCAAGGCCAAGGAGACCTTCGAGGGCGTCGTCCTCAAAAAGCCGCCTTCCACCGCCAAGCCTCCCTCGACTACAAGGAGCATTAAGCCGCCGTCCACGACCTCCAGGAAGCCGTCTGCGGTGGCCAGCTCTACGACGACCGTCACCACCGCGTCGACTCGTCGTACACGTAGCTCTGCCCAGAAGCCGGTGCAGCCGGTGAAGCAGCAGACCGTGCTTGAAGAGGTTCTCGAAGAAGAGGAAGAGTTCGAGCCTGAGCCTGAGCCCGCCCCAGTCCCACGGAACGAGATGCCGATGGCCGTCGATATCCCAGCACCGGCGCCTGTTCCCGTGCCACGACGTCTCACCGTGGCGCGTTCCTCTCTTGCAGTTGCTTCTTCACGCGTTCAGATCAAGCAGCGCGCTCGTCAGGCCGCTGCTGCTCCCATTGAACTCGACGACGACGACGACCTTCGCGCGTACAAGAAGCGCCGTACGTCTTCTGATGCGCCTGAAGATGACTTCCTCGTCGAGCGGGAGCTCGAGGACGCTCGCTTCGAGGTCCAGGAGCCTGCAGAGGCGGATCCTAATGGCGACATGTGGCAAGATCTTGATGCCGAGGACGCGGACGACCCGCTGATGGTCAGCGAGTACGTGACTGACATCTTCAACTACCTCAAGGGCGTTGAGGTATGTGGTGTCATGCTATTTGTCGCGACTGAGATGGCTCATGAGTTGACAGCAAGCGACCATGCCTAACCCCAACTACATGGAGATGCAAAAAGATCTCGCATGGAACATGAGGGGGATTCTTACCGACTGGTTGATCCAGGTCCACTCTAGGTTCCGCTTGCTCCCTGAGACGCTCTTCTTGTCTGTCAACATCATCGACCGCTTCTTGTCTCAGCGTGTGGTCTCTCTCGCGAAGCTTCAGCTTGTCGGCATCACCTGCCTCTTCATCGCTGCCAAGGTCGAGGAGATTGTCGCGCCGAGCGCGCAGAACTTCCTCTACTGCGCCGACTCGTCGTACACGGAGGCCGAGATCCTTCAAGCGGAGAAGTACATTCTCAAGACGCTTGACTGGAACATGAGCTACCCCAACCCCATGCACTTCTTGCGCCGGGCGAGCAAGGCGGACGACTACAACATCAAGTCGCGGACGATCGCCAAGTATTTCCTCGAGATCCAGTGCCTGGAGTGGAGGCTGATCGCCGCGCCGCCTTCGCTTGTCGCTGCTTCTGCTCTGTGGTTGGCGCGGTTGGTGGTTGGGGAGACAGACTGGGTGAGCTCGGCCCGCCTCCTATTCGCGTTTGGCGCTAATGTCACCCGGTAGACGCCGAACCTGGCTCACTACTCGTCGTACCCCGAGAGCGCACTCATCCCTACCGCGAACCTGATGCTTAACTACGTGCTCAAGAAGCCCAAGCATCAGTCTTTCTACCGGAAGTATGCCGGCAAGAAGTTCATGAAGGTCTGTTGTTTAGGTCCCTCGTTGCGGTCCAGTGCTCATGACCTTGCTCCTACAGTCGAGCGTTTACGTGCGTGACTGGGTCCTGGGTCACTGGCAGGAGGGACAGACCGTCAACCTGCCCGAAGAGCTTCCACAGCTGAAAGTTCTGGTACACGAAGCCAAGGAGAGAGAAGAGCGCATCCTCGCGGAGCAAGTGGCTCTGCAGGCAGCCCGCGAAGCCGAAGCCGCCATGGCCGACAGCTTCGAGCACCAACGCCACCGCCGCGACGATCGTCACGTCGATCGCCACGCTGCTGTTCCTCATGCCTCGCACGCGTACGCCTCGCACCACGCCCATGCCTCACAGCCAACAGCGCACGCTTCTCAGGCAACGCACTACGCTCACGGCTCGCAGGCGACCGCGCAGCACCGTTCACACGCAGCGCAGCCCCAGGCCGGCCACTACTACAGCCAGCACCCGGCCGGGACGTCGCGCCTCAGGTAAGCTCCCGCAAGCCAAGCCAAAGTCGGCCCTGCTGGCCCTGTATTCTTCCCCGGATTGCCCTCAATGGATCGGACCCGCATTACTGCATTTCGCATACATTTCCTGTGCACCGTCTTGTCCTGTTTTCCCCGTAATTCTCTTCGCCCTGTTGTCCCTTCTACCCGCCCACACACCCGACACCCTAGCCTCCGAGACGTCCGTGCACCCTGCCCTGTTCCGCTGCATCCCTCGCATCCCACGCACCGCACCACGCACGCACCGCACCGCACTTCAGCTGTTAGTGTTTTTATTCTTGTTTTACCTTTGCTTTGTACAATCGAATCAGATATAACCGGCGCCGTCCGTTCGCTCGCACCCCCACGCGCACGCCGCACGCCCGGTGAGAGGCAGTACATACTCTACGCCTGCTGGAACTAGTTCAGGTACTTAGAAGCTGTCCCAATGTAATATTGTTCGCGCAATCGACGTCTTTGTCCTTCCGCTTCTCGTGCAGGTCTGAGTAACTTGCTCCTTGAGCGCGACGCCCGAGGTCGTGGTTCGTGGCGTGCGCGACGCGCACCACGGCGGCGGCCGCAACTTCGTTGAAGGTGGAATCCCTGCAGCGCGTCGGGCAGTACAAAGAGGGTGTGCTCGAGGCGAGCCGGTCTACGAAGCGGAAGGAGACGATTGCACAGGTCAGTGCGAAGCTTTTGGAAGCCGTCTACTGGCTAATGTGACAGACGAGGAGTCTCCTGTTGCGGTGCCACTGCCTGCCTATATCACTCCTGCAACACAGGCGACGTCGACACTTCGTGGCATAACTACTTCGAGGCCTAACGGACTCGCCACAAGATCGTGCTCAAACACGATAGCTTAGCCTGTTTAGCTGTACCCTCGCACACGTCGAGTGAGATGTTTGGTGGAAGAGTTGAAGGCCCGGTGCGTTCGGCAAAACGAGCTCCGTATATGTGCGATATAAACAAGGGTAGTAATACACGAGGATATGGTATACGTGTCCGGGTAGTGTCCACATGCTTACGAGAAGAGGTCGACGAGGATGGTGATGATGCCGAGGCCTGGGGCGCAGGTTAGCGTGGTCAGATAGAGACAAGGCCGGCAGAGGCATACCAATTTCGACGACGATGAGCCAGATGACGATCGTCTCGAGCCGTTCCGCGTGCCTGCTCGACACGGTCTCCTTGAGGAGCTGAAGCATGTCTTGCAGGACCTGCGCGCTCGGTTTTCAGCGCTGAAGTGACGCGAGGTAGATGGGCAGTTCGTACCTCGACACGGGTGTTCAGGAGGTTGATGCGCTGGGGTATCTCGAGATAGCTGCGCGCCGCATCGTACAAGGGCTGTAGGTCTGGATAGGTCTACCGTACGTTGTCAGTGGAGGCGGCGGTGCAGTAACCGCAAATACATACCCAAAAGACTTCCTGTACAACGAGAATAGCTAGTGTAAGTACTTATTGTCGCAGGGTGAAGGATCACACGAACAGGGGAATCCAGAACGGAGCCAACAGAGTTGATGTTGGTCCGCAGAAGGAACAGCTCGCCGATCTTCCTCATGATCTCTGGAAGCTCTGGTTTAGCAGGGTAGACCGAAGCGCACAGACGGATCCATACCTTTGTGAGGCATGCCAATCTTGCCGGTCTCGCTGATTATTTCAGGTATGTCTTTTGTCTCCTCGATCGTCGAGGAAATGAGTTCCTCGAACTATAAAGATGAAAACTGAGTATATGCACTCATTGAGTCCAAGAATATACACACCAACGATATCTTGACCGATTGGGCGAGTGCATGTGACAGCGACAGCTTGGTCCTGCAGTGTCCCGAATATTAATGGCGAAGCCGGTCTAGTCATAGAGACAACCAACATATAACTGGAACCTCTACGCAGGGTGATGACATCGTTGTATATCCTGCAGAATTTTGGTCAGCTGGAGGAGCACACCGTGGCCAGAAGTCACAAACCGGGAGTAATTCGCGTAATAATAGTTGAGATCCTCCATCTCGATGTCTTCGGGAGCTGAGATACAGACAATCAATCATCTGTTCATAGAGCATTGATGCCCAACTCACCTAGCTTATCGACCTCAAAGCGCTTGCTGCGATCATTCAGCTTGCATTCATGAAGGCGATGTCGGGAAACTCACATGGACGATAGGAACCGCTTCTCTTCTGCTTCCGTCATGCCCCAGATGACAACAGTGCCGTACTGGAACATGAATATCTCCGCTTCCGTCGGGACCTCTTCGAATTTGCTCTTCTTCCTCTTGCGCTTAGCGGCGAGTTCAGCACTCTCTGCAGGGTCCGCAACATGCGTATCATTGTTACGCGACTCTCCAGGCGCGAGTTCGGGCACGCCCAGGAGGTCGCCTTCCCTGGGGCTGCCCGCAGGTTCGGCCACGGACTGCGACTGGGAAGACGTGAAGTGTACATGCCGCGAGTGTGACTGGTCGTAGGCGTATGGCGTGTAGATCACGTCGTCTATAATGCGAGGGTTCGTGTGGTAGGTCGATCTCCGGGCGTTGAAGAAGCGCATAAGCTCGGGAAAACGGTATGAACTTTGAGGTTTGAGTGTAAGCACGCACGCGATTGCGGGGCGGAAACAATAGAAAACGAGAGTACGTACGATGCCGTTGCATACGCCGTTACACGCGGCAGGGACTTGGCTTTCTTCTTGGTTAAGCGCAGTGCGTCCCGCCTCGCCGTTCCAGCAGGGATGAGATCTATCCTGTTGTACACCTGCGACCCGATGCATTTTCCAGAGGATGAAATCGGCGAAGGACAATAGCACCCACCTCGACATCCTCGGTGTCAATCTCGTCATCGCCATCTTCGTCCTCGCTATCTCCAGCTGTCGCGGACCCTTCGCCCTCGTCTCGCCTCGGCGGAGCACTGACAGGTGGTTCTATGCGGACGTTGTCCTTCGGGACGATGGGCTCGGGTTGCTCGGGGAGGACCTTGAGTTTGCCGGCGACCTTGGTGGACCTGTTGGCACCGCGGGCCTTGGGCTCGGCGCCGCGCGGGTTTGGCTGGTTGGTCGACATCCTTCGCCGTCGTCTCGCTCGACTCTCGACGCCTCTGTACCAGCGCCCGCTCTCTCGGCACTCCCCGACAATGACGAACGTGCGTGACAACGTCACTTTCTGTAACACGTGTTACGGTGATGCGTGACAGGCGCTGCGTCTGCGCTTTGCTCTCGTTCGCCGCCTCCCAAAGACGTCGGCAGGGTACATGTGTGCGCTGTGAGTACCACACAAGCATCATACGGTTGTGTGTGACTTATGCACTGATTAACAAGGTATATATCAGGCTGCTGCACTATAACAGTGTCTAAGCGGCCTTCGGTGCTCAGCTGGAACCAATATTAATTACAGAACTCCCGAATCGCCGTCATTGCCATGGAACGAAAGCAGCCCAGCGCTGAGGCTGGTATACACCACTAGGTCCTTCACAAATCATGGTTATTTGTCGATTGTTTGTGACGAACCTTGAGGAGCTGACAAGAGGTGGCGAACAATGCTCGCATTCCTAGGCGTATTTAAAACCCTCTAGATAACAGTGCCGGCTGGCCTTCGCCAGCCCACTAGGCAGCCTCGCTGGGGTATAAGCTGCCCGCCACGAAATGCCGTCGTTTGCTGTTGTCACCCATGTCCTCCATGCTGGCGTACGCGGCGGTGCTCTTCGCGCTGTCGCTCGTGTTGGCCGCTGTCTACGGCTCCACGGAACTATACCTCCAACAATGTCTGTCTCTTCTCGTCACATTCCTTACTCGGGTCTGCACTACTTTTGATATCTTCGACTTCAACGGCCTCCGTCTTGTCTTCGTCAACGCGGCGTGGGCCATCTACGAAAACACCATATATTCAATTCACTCTGCGATCTATCCTCTACTATCAGCATCCTACTCTTGGTTCCTCTTCTCCGACAATAATGCCGCATTTTTCGCCCGTATTCTCGTCGACATACTCAGCTTACCAAATGACGAAGATGCCTTCGTCGCCTTTGTCTCCATCGGTTCATGGCTTCTCTCAGTAAGCCTCCCTGCGCACTCCAACAGCCGTAACTGACTTCCCCATGTTAGGCTTTTGCTGCTTCGGACACGGTCGCGGACACCCTCAAACACTTCACTGGTGTCGCTTCACTAGAGCAGCAAGCCGGCGCGGAAGCCCACCGATACACGGCTCTGAAGTCTACAACGGAATGGCACGTCTCCGAAATCGCGTACACCAGAGAGACATACGGTGACAAGAGCAGCAAATACGACGAGACTCGCGAGCAGCTCAACCTCCTGCAGCGCGAAAACGAGCTGTCGTCGGCTCGTCTCGAAAGTGTTCACGTACGTCGCTGAATCATGGTGACAGATCCTCGCTGACTCTGCTTGTCTAGGGCGACCATGCCGATGTGACAGCGACCATTGCTCGTGTTTCCGATGAGAAGCAGGCGTGCGAGGCCCTCTGCGACACCACGGCCACTCGCCTCCAGAAGTTCGTGGCGCTCATCGATGAGTTGGAGGAGACAGCGGCAAGGCAACACACTGCCCTCCGCGCTGCCATTTCTCGACGTATACACGCCATGCAAAAGCGACGCGGTGCTATCAAGGCCAAGAAACGGACAGCCACGGTTCTTAGAGACGACGTAGCCAATGCTAGACAAGCCCTCGAAGCGACCAGGGCTGCGCTCGACGCCCAGCGTGCTGCGTTCAACGCTGAGCATGAACGTCTTTTGGCTGGCCAGCGTGCCTCGAAGGTCTCCCAGGAACAGCAGCTCTCGGATTTCGCCAGGCATACCTTCACGGCAGCTGATAGCCTTGCAACGACCAAGGTCAATGTCGAACTCATCAACTCCATCCGCGCAGATGAAATTGCAGTCACGGAAGATCGACACGCCGCCCTAGCTCAGAAACTCGACGGTCGCGCGCCCGAGCTGGCCAACTTCAAACTCGAGAACGACGAAATGCAGAGCGAAGTCAGCTCCCTTCAGAACGAGCTCGCCACTGCCAATGTCAATCTCGTCCAATTGGAAGACACGAAGACAGCTAGCATATCTGCGCTGACCACACTCACCGCCCAGGCACACTCGGACTGCATCGCTCACCAGACAGCACTCGAGGAGCGCAAAGCGACCCTAGTCCCCGCAGCAGCCTTCGCCTCCCGCCTCGCCGCCGACACCACCGCCAGCCTCGACTTCAGCACCACCGAACACCGCCTGCACATGTCCCACTGCGACACGGCCCGCGCATCGTCCGCCGCACGCCTCGCGGCCCTCCACGCCCGGCTGTCCCACGCCCGCACTACGAAGGACGCCCGCGCCGGCACCGTCGCCGCCCTCCACGCCTCACATGCCCAAAGCCAAGACGAGCAGCGCGAGGAGCTCGCCGGGCTCGCGTTCCGCCTCAAGAGCGTGAGCGACGGCTGGGCCGCCACGCGCGGCGCGCTGCCGCATGCGCAGGCCGAGCTGCGGGACGCACAGTGGGCGCTCGCGGACGCGCGGACGAGGGACCGTGCGGCGCTGCGCGCGTACCGCGGCCTGCGCGATGTCGGCGACAGTGGTGCCGAGGACCTCGCCGAGAGGCTCGCGGCGGCGGAGGCGCGCGCTGCGGAGCTCACTGCCGCGGCGGCCGCGCGAGCGCGCGTGCGGGACGGGCGCGACCGCGCCGCGTTGGAGGCAGAGAGGGCAGAGGAGGAAGGCGCGCTTGTGGATGCGCATGAGGCGCTCTCGGAGAGGGAGGTCCGGGTGAGCAAGCTCAGGGAGGAGCTGGCAGAGGTCAGGGAGGCGGCCACGGGCCTCGAAGGCGCGCGCGAGGACGACCGGCTCGCATTCAGCAGGCAGCTCGAGAAGGTGGCGGAGCAGCAAGGGGTACTCCGAAGCCGGCTTGTTGAGGCGGGCTCAGTCCACGATCGGAAACTCGCGGGTCTCGAGGAGCGGTTGGCTGCGCTGGGGAGGGGACCGATGGCGAGGCGCGTGGAGTTGGCGGAGGACGGATGGACGGATGAGTCGGTGGATATAACGGCGCCGGAAAACGTTCAGGGATCCAGTCGCGACGGAACACCTGAACGCGAGGATTGGGGACAAGACACCTCGTATCCGGCCACGCCCGCGCTGACGCGCACCTCTGGTACATGGTCTCGCTCTCCTTCTCTCTCTCCTGCTCTTCAAAGTCCCCTGCCGTACGAGTGCTCCGCATTGGTAGCACGTACTGTAGGTGATGACGTAGAACCAGGGGAATGGGACGGGGCAGAGGTGAAGTCGGCCGATGTTAGATGAGACGCGTTGTACTCCATTGTCCGCGGTTGTACGCCGTCCATGTAATGCTAGTCGCTCATATCCACAATTCATTTCCGTGCATTTATTTCGCGAGCAGCGGTCATGCAGTGTGCACAAATATACATGCCTCCGACTCACGGCCTATAGGAGCGGGTTCAGCGGAACCGCACCACCGGTCCGTATGCCGAGAGCAAGCGATGCGCTCGCTCGCCCGAGGCTATCGGCCCGCGGGACCTGAGCGCGCTGCGCGTGGTGAGCGAAGGTGTTTGAGATATTTTGCCTGTGCAGGGCTGGCCAGCGCAGTGCCCGCAGAAGGCAGCCGGCAGCCTGGTGGCGTTAGCGCCTAATCAAGGGCCTGCGCCACACGCGAAGGGTCCGCAGGTAAACTTGCAAGACCTCGAGACTCAATTGAGCGTACATCAGCGGAGAAGCTGGGTTTTCTGACTTGGCTGGCTTTGGAAAACACGCTTTCCAGAAAAAATATGCGTGGTCGCATGATCAGGGCGAGTCGACTCACGGACATTGCACGGACAGGAGCCGCTGCCGAAGCCGCTACTCACGGCAATACATGTCCATGTCGAGTCTGTGCTTGTATTTCCATTGCTGCCAGGCGGATGCAAGCGGCCTTCCGACGGCAGTACTAAAAAGTGCGTTAGAAGAGAACCACACCGTACGGAGGACTACGGAGTGCTGGTCCGCATGAGGGATCCAATCGGCCAGAAACGACAGCAGCAATCACTTGTCGAGCTTGCGGTTCCGTATCCGTGGACCTGTTTCAGGCGAAGCAAGGGTAGAGCTATGGGGCGTTAAAGCGGGAGACGTTCTACCTACCCGCTGCTTGCAGCGCATGCCCCTGGGGTGTCAACTTCCCATCAAACGTACGCAAGAGCTTACCCGTATTAGAAGTGAGATCCTGTCCGCGCAGGTCCCAGGGCTGCAATAGAAGTTAATATCGGCACCTGCATCCGGTAGATCACTTTCGCACCCTCGCGATGGTTTCCGATGAGGGTCAGAAATAGGAAGGATACTGGGCCTGAGTTCCGATGTCCGATGAAGGAATGGCGGCAACATGTGGTGTATGGGCGTCCTTAACGCGGTTGGAACGTTGGCCGTAGATCGCTGCGCGCCGTCGGCGGACGATTCTAGGTGGTCAGCGCAGGACTGAACCCTGAGCAAGTGGTGCGCTAGAAGGCACGGCTTCTGGTGCGTATCTTGACCATCTTGGAAAACTCTGCAGACGAGGTATAAACTCAGCGAGAAAGCGTATTTTTGACAGGTCGCAAATGAGCGGGCTGCGCCCATGCAGTACGTGCGCAGAGAGCTTCGGGCACCGCTCGGGCACTGCATGGAATGAAAGGGTCAGATTGAGCGGCACGTCCATCCCTCAGCTACGGCAGCAAGGGCAGAGTTCGAGGGCGGCGTGACGCTGACGGCCAGCGGCCAGAGGCGGCCAGGCCGCCTGTGACGCATGGTCACGGACACGCGTAACCGACAGTGACCATCCGTGACCTCCGGCGTCACCCGCCGTCTGGACGCGCTGTCGGCGACGCCTCCCATGACGAGCAGGTTGAATGCGAACATGTCTCTCACCCTGGCCACCGCCCTTCGCATCTAAAATCCGCCCAAATTTCTGAGCCTGTTACCCACCGTAAGTTGCGGAAGGCAGCCGTGAAGAAGCCTCTGGAGGGCTTGGCGAAGACTGCAACTGACCTCGCGCCTCCGCAGTGCAGTTCGCCGTCCTCGACAGACGTCCTGGTGCGTGCGCGTGTCGCCTTCAATGCTCCTAGAGACTGAACTCTGATAGACCGGGCGCCCTTGCCTAGACACACGCACCACCCGTCCTGACGCCTCAGGCGCTGTACGTCGCCCTCCATGTCGGACGTTCCCGCTGAAGACCTTCATGACCCCAGCCTTGCTCAGCCGGAGTACCTCTAGTATGTCTTCCGTCTCTCAGGGACTCCTGTTCTAATTTCAGCACAAGTACCGTGTTAAATCTTCCCACTACCGCGACCAAGGAGGAAATTCGAGAGCGGTATCGACAACTGTCCCTCGTATTTCATCCTGACAAGCAACATGGCAAGCCAACGCAAGAGACTGCCTTGAAGCGATTTTTGGAGGTCCAAAAAGCATACGAGAGTAAGTTTGACCTTGTTGTCCCCCGTAGCTTAGCTGACCGTGTCCGCGAAACTCAGTCTTATCCGACAGCGTGACAAGGTATGTCATTTACACTATGTCATCTCCAACCACTCACGCGCTCCGCAGGCAGGCCTATGACCTTTATGGTCAGCTTCGTCGCCGCATAATCAAACTGGGAAGCTCAACCGTCTTTTGCAGGCTTGGACGGCGTCCGACTGGCGCGTGACCTCCAGCTGTCAGGCCTTCCTCCCGACGGTGTGAGTAATAGTGAGACAATCCTTACTCTCCCGACTCACGAATGTAGGTTGCGAAAGAGCTCAAAATCAAAAAGGCCGAGTCAGACTACTTGAAGGCCCAAACTGCGCTGCCAACGAATGGGGAAGCCAGTCTCGGTGTCGATGCGCGGAGTCTGTTCGTGGAAGTCGACGATGACGAGTTCAATAGCACCTCGGCCCTCCATCGGGCACGTATCAGGCTGTCCAGTATCAGATGTGCGGGGCTTACCGTCAAGAATGGCCTCGAGGTTAGCTCGGACAGTCCTTCCCGCGAACCTTTCCTGACCGATCAGAACACCAGAAATCCCTCACGGACGCCCTAACGGTCTCTGTATCCGCGCTTTCGCGTGTTGGTCCTGTGGGCCGAGTCGGTTCGCCTGCAGGAAAACATCTCATCGGGACTGTTCGTTATCAGTACTCCCCGAAAATTACCATTGACGTACGTTTAGTCGCGCGGTCATGCGTCGTCTATTTCTAATCCTGCATGCGCACGACCCATCTATAGGCCTCAACTTCGGTGTTCAGGTCCCGAAATCTAACCCTTGGTGCGGCCTTCGACGATGGCGACAACACGATCGTCTGCAAGACGTTCTTTGCTCCGGGCCTGCGCAATGGGTTCGCCAATCTAGGCCCGACGGCGAGCACCGGTTTTGCTGCGCTTCCCCCGGTGTCGCTTATGCTCCAACGGAGGCTTTTCCCGGGAACAGCAACGTTCGGTGTCTTCGAGTTCGCTACGAACAGCTCTTTGCCGACGCTGACACTCGCGCTGTCATCGCAAAAGCAGGTCGACCTTGGCATCGAAGAGGCCGCTCCTTTGGGCACCGGTCCGCCGTCGAGTTCGGGCTTGGCGTCCACCGTCGGACTCTGGAGCTTCGGCACCAGCATCATTGGCCCGCTGCCCATCCTCTTTGGCGAGTGCGGTCTAGTGTTCGTGGAGCTGGGGCTCCAATTCAAAGCCAGGATCGAGGCTGGCCTGCAGGCTCAAAGAGGGGTCTTGTCGGCATCATGGGGCGGTGAACGTAACTCAACCCTGAGCAGACTCGGCATTGACGTGGGGATGGGAACCGATGGTGTCGAGCTGAAACTCAAGTAAGCTGGTTTCCTATCCTTAGCTATCGCTCTCAGGGTGTTCACCGCCGTCTTCCCATCAAGCGCGAGATACATGAATCAGTTGTTCCAAGTGCCCATCACTCTGTCATCGGAGTACGACGAGGTCGCGGCGTTTTGGTCGACTGTTGTGCCTACCGCCGCTGTCACTTTGGGTTACTGGTTTGTATTGCGGCCCCTGAAGCGACGAGAACGAGTCGCGTGCGTATCATTCCTCCTGGGCATGGCCTTAACTTACATGGACGGTCCGCACAGATTCTTCCACCAGGCACGGCATGAGCTGCGCGAGGCCAAAGCGGACATAGTCCGTGCGGCGGAGGAGACAGTGTCCTTGTTACGCGACACGGCGAGGCGGCACATGGAAGCCGAGGCGTCAAAAGACGGTATGTGTTATTTCATCAGCTTCGTGTTGCGACGCGTGCCTGCAGGACGATTACGTGGGTGCTCAACCAGTCTTTGCTCAGGTCTGGTTATCGTCGAGGCTCGATATGGCCCAATAGACCAAGATGATGAGTCTACGAAGGGCCTCGACATCGACGTAACGATCCCCCTCCAGGCATTGGTCAACAACAGTCAACTGTACATTCCGGGAGGTCGATCGAAGGTGCGTTCTGGACCTGACAAACTTGCTGTTTTCATTTCGACTTCATTTCCCTTATTCTTGACCATGCGCGGTGATTGTCGAAGCCCGCGGACCCTGGGTATTTCAGTCAAGCGAAGCAGCAGGGTCGGAGTCTGTTGCTGCTTCACTTCGACAGTATGCGCTATGAATCAGCGCTGCCCCGTTTTCTGTGCTGTTGCGCGTGGTAAGCGATGCCAGGCGGGCCCTTGCTGATATTGGTTGCGGATGGGTTACGAGAAACTTTCTCATGGACCTTCGCCCCACGAGCGAACCGCTCGGTCCCTCGTTGGGCCAACGAACACTGCAGTTACCCTCCGGGGGGAATTGACTTTCCCCTGGGAGATTGCAGGGGCCTTCGTTTCTCCCGCTTACGCACCATATTCCGACGTGCGAAGATCCTGATCGTCACTCTTATCTCCTGGTACCGTTATAACTGGGCCAGGGCTTCCATGGAACAGGTCGGATGACGTTTGACTAATGCGATACTCTGCTCTACCGTGACGACATTTCTGTGATGCAACCGTACTGATGACTTTCTTCTCATGGTGTTAGGCCGGGCTGCAAGGCTTTTATGACCCTGTTCCCTCCGTGGCGAAGTCGCTGCGAGTGCGATACAATTTCCGGGGACACCCGCACTACGCGCAAATCGCCGACCTTATGCCGCTGGTACTGCCTCTTGAGGGTATGTTCCTCCACGCTGCCGTGTTAAAATTTCTGATTGACTGTGCCTCTCCGATTTGCGTGACAGAACATCTGGTGTCGTAAACCTGGAGCTTCTCCGACGGAGCTCATAGCTCAGCTGTCACGCGTATGCCAGTACCTTCACGTTAATGAACCCCTACTCCGCTTCTCATCACTTTCCGAGAAGGCAAAACCTGAAGGTTGATATGGGTACGTTTGTACTTTTTGATCAGGTTCCCCGCCGCCGTTGGGGCCGTTTCTGCGTCCCTTGGTGGGGGCGAAATGTGGCTCTGGGAAGCGCGGTGGCACAGGGAAACAAGTTTGCCCGAGAAAGACGTCCATCGTGACGGTGCCAATGATACAGTTGCGCAGGTGATAGTTTCTTCAAGGTCGGGGATGATTGCCCTGAACTGTCGAAGGAGCAGTGTCAAGGGCGCGTAAACGTGGGTACCCTCGGAAAGTCATTTCCAACCCGCCGACGATGAAATTTGCAGCGCGGACGCATGTGCTCGTTTTCCGAGGACTGGTGAGTGCATGAGCCCGATGTCGCTGGCTGGCCACGCTGACCGTGCATCCTCTGTGCAGCATGCCGGACGCGTGAGACGCCACAAAGCGTGCGCTCCTTATCGGGCAGTTTTCTGCTTAAAACGCCGCGGCATGGGAACGTCGTGCAGGGCCTGCTGCGCCCGTGCAACTCAATGCGGGTGACCTCACTTTGCCCGCCGCCCGATAGCCAGCAGCTGGTGTGGCTGGCGCAGCCGAGCGCAGGAGCGAGGATTGGGGGGATTCTGTCCGAGGAGATCCTTGTGGTATCCCCGCAGCTGCGGGAGAATTGTGCTCAGTCGGACGTGCACGCAACCCTGTCCTAACTCCGCCCTTTCCAAACTTTTGCCGTGTTCGGTCGGGTGGTGCGCGTCCGCTTCTCATCAGTGGGAAGATGGTGCGGTGTGCGTCTGCCCCCATAACGCAGCCGAGGGGTGCCTCTCGGCGGCGCCCGCTCGCACTGTCGCCCGCGAGCTTCCCGCTCCGTGCGCGGCCCCCAGGCGAGGGTCCCGGCGCGACGTTCTCAGGTGCGTCAGCCGCGAGATCGCCCGCGGTGCCGTAAGGGCCGCGGACGCGGGCGCCGTCCCACAGCGGGATGTACCCGCCGCGGGGCACGCAGGGACACGCCCACGGGCACGAATGCGGCGCGCGAGCAGGCTCCGCGCGCGCAGCCCTTCCCGTCGACCTGCGCGGACCGTGCGGAGGGCGTCTTCTCCCGCGAACCTTTCCTGGCCCCGGGCATGACGAGGCGAATTTCAACATGAAACGTGCGATAAGCGTGATACAAAGTTGGGCTGTTGTACACGATCTGTCGTTGACACCCAGCGGCATTGCCGCCAGCTAAGGGTGGGCGCCGATTGAGTTCTCTGCCGTTCTCCCCCATCGAGCAGGACGCGTCCGCGGCAGCGGGGCTTCGCTGCGGAAGGCGTCGGGAGCATGAGGAGCGGCGTAGGAACGTTGGGCTGAGCGGTGGTCAGTTGATTGGAGCTCGTTTTCCAGCCCTGGGTCGCTCGCCAATCAAGAGCGTGGCCTGCGGCGGGGCGGGGGCCTGGGCTTGCACCCTGGGAGCCTGGCGCTGAGCACCGCGGGCCAAACGCCCAGGGCGTGTGGTGTATCAGCGGGCGGTGTCACGGGGTGCTGTGCGACGTCAGGGCGTGCGAGGAGGAGGACGAGGGCTGCGCGCGCGCTGGCGGCCGCGACTCGCAGCGTGCGTCCGCCGCCTGGCCTCGAGGAGCCCTGGGAAAGCTGCAGGCGATCTGGGATGATACTAATCAGCAACCCCCCGTGAGAGAAAGAAACCCTTCAATCTCCATACCTGGAGGGGTTCATCAAGAAACCCTCGCGCGTCGTCTGCAGCGGGGTTGCTGCAGGGTGTCAGGACCTCGGACACCAATGGCCCCCTGAGCAAGCGGCATGGCAGGGCGATGCAGAACAGGGAAAATATTTTATCTATGTAAGACGATGGAATAGAGTATATTACACTCTGTCGAATTTTTCTGGCCGGTCGGAATGGCTGTTGTGAGACGGGTTAGCCAGTCAGTTATCGGTGCGGAAGTCCGTACGTTTAGCGCCCCCGCTCGTGCAATATGCTCTCAGGCTACAGTTCGCATATGACCCGAGCAGAGCTACGTGTTGAGCTAGAGAAGAGTAAATAAAGGCCCGAAGTATATGTTCGTGACTCTGAGTAGGACAACAAGGGGCAGAAACGACATGTCTTCAACAGAAAGCTTCGCCGATCTGAGAATATGTTTTATCAGAGGAATCGCCTCATATGAATGCAATTCTCGCGTGGTTTGCCCTGGTAGACATAGCTATGTCTCAAGTCTACGTTTTCCGACCTCGATGTAGCTTAATTCCCTCCCTGACTCCGTCTCAGCGTCGCACACAAGTTTCACGGTAAGCGGTGTCCGAGGTCTTTATTGACGCCTACGAACAGAAACCCGGGTTGCTGAAGAGAAGCACGGGTTTCTAGTTCCCACGGGGGTTTCTCATTAGAATTATCCGGCGATCTGGTCACACCCACGTAAATTCTAATCAGTTTCGATCAGAGGCCATTGGTCTGTCGGCGTGCGGCTCGTCTGAGGAAAGTTCGCGGGAGAATATCAGGGACATCTCCGGCGGACGAGTGCGGGATCTAGGCTGCCCCGGTTTAATAAATTAGTCTATCTTGCGGCGAGCATCTGGTACGCCCCGCGCGCGCATTCTGCCGCTGACGGTGCGTCCTTGCAGGACATCTCCAGGGGCTCAGAGGCCACCGTCCGTGTGACGTCGCTTGGAGATACACCTTAACAGCTCTCGGCGGAACTGCGAGCTGCGACCGGGTGCAGTGGACGTGCCGGCATGGGCCTGTCTTTGTTGTTGTGCCCGTTGCCGTCGTCTGGAATGATAGAGTGGCAGGGACAATTGGCGGCGACGGCGACGGCGGCGAGGAGGCTCGAGGAGGCCTCCCCACGGGCCGCGAAATGGGCAGCGCTGGGTTGGCTGTTGTCGGGGAGAGGCCGATTTTCCGGAGACGTCGGCGATGCGGGTAATAACTCAATGTAAACTCTAACGGGAAACATCTCGAGATTCGAATTTCGGGGATCCCCTTCAGAGTTTGTCCTAATTCGACCCCTGGAACTGACTTCACCGCCCAGGCGTCTACCACTCCCCGCATAAATATCAAAGCAGCCTCAAAACATGGGACGCCCTCTCCCGCTGCCCCCGCCCGCCCTCCCCAGGCCGACACCCACCGCACATGCAGCAGCCCACCCTCCACAACGTCCGCGTCCGCTCGACGCGCGACGCCCTCCAGATATTCTACGCCGTCGCCCGCGGCGTCCTCCCCATGATCACCCGCCGCCTGGACGCCGAGGAACGCAGGGCCATCGTCCCAGGCAACGTCTACATCTGGGAAGAGCGCTGTGCCAACGCAGAGATCACCGGCCTCGGCATGGAACGCTGGTACGTCCGCGACTCATCCTTCACCCGCCGCGCCCACGCCTGCGAGCTCACCACGCTCGCTTACCAGGACAGACGGCATCTCCTGGTCCGCGTCCCGCATAGCACAAGAGTTTCTGTTCTACCGCCAACGAGACTCGGACCAAGACTCGGCCCATCCCTCCAACCAGTGGGCTCAAATAATGAGGTACGCATGACGCGCACCCGCCGCATGCAATACGGATCTAACACTCATTTATCACCAAGGCGAAGAGACCCCCGCAGTTCCTCAAGTCCTCGGTCAGAAGTCGACCGCTTAATCAAGCAGACATACTCTGTCCATGTCTCCCTGCCCGAAGACCGCCCGCGCGGTCTCACGCGAAAATGGCACCTCAGTGAGTCCGCCTCGCGCTTGCAGGACGCTCGCCACTCACCGCTCTTCAGCCGCCTACTTCAGCCAAGCGACCCTCGACAGCCTTAACACCATAGACAACATCCCCGGCGTTGGGGACGTGCAGGTGCCGCAAGGCTGGTTCAAAAATGCCCGCGCCAGCAAGGCGAGGCAAGGTGACAGCCACCGGGATGACGACAACTCGTCCCCGCTGCAGGATCCCTGGGCTTCCGTCGAGCCGATGACGACCACCTTCCGAGCACAGTTTTCGCTCGACGATGACGACAAGCGCAGGTGGACGTCCAACGTCGCGCCGCCACCGCCTTCTCTGCCACATGACCGCCGCAGCGACTTCCCGCCCGCTCATCCTCCCCTGCGTCCGCCCACGACGGGCATCTCGCACCCAGGGCGGCCGCCGACGGAACCAGGGCGTGACTACTACCGCGACCCGTCGCCGTTCACGAGCCAGTCGTCGTCGTCCACGTCGTCCGAGGTGGACGCCTCGCCGCGGACGTTCAGCGCGCCGACGACGCCGCCGGTGCCCGCCTCCTTCCCCCACGTCCAGGTCGCCCAGCACCAGACGACGCCCGACCGCAACCTCGTCCCGCTCGCGGTGCTCACGTCCATCCGGCAGCCCGTCAGAGACCCGATCGCCGAGGACTGTCTCAGGCGACTGTCGGGCACGCCGCGCCTGGAGCATCGATGGCAGGAGTCGCGCACGACGCTCCCGCCTTGACGAGTGTCTCAGCGTGCGCGTTCGGCTGCTCTTCTCCCGAGTCCAGGCTCCCTCCTCTGCGCTGCCCCCAGCGTCATCTTCCGTACCGCCGGCGGGTCCAGCTCGGATCATCCCTGCGCAATCCTATCAGTTGCGGAGGGGTCGTTGGGGGACGTTCCTATGTGGAAAAATCGGTCTCGTTGCACCGCCGGTGGTCGTATCTGTGTCTGCGTGCGCGACCGTGTGCGGCCGCGCGGGGGCCCTCCGAGGACTCTCGTGACCGCCCCGCGGCGACGCGCGCCTCCGTTGCTCACGATTCTCATGCCCATGGCCTCTTGCTCCTTCTCATGCATGCTGTTCCTGGATATTCACATAAGGATCACAAATCTCATTACATAGCATCCTTGTATTTGTAGTACTGCCACGATATATCAGGCTAATCATCCAACACGCCATTGTTCTGATGTCCTCTCCCCACCCGCATGCGACTGCCGTCTCCGCTGGGAGCTAATTTGGCATAAGCTCTCAGACTTTGGTGGGGTCGCCAATATAGCCTGCCAGGCCGGGACGCAGAGGGGGCACTAACCGCGTTTGGTGGCACCGCGACCATTCAGATCGCGGGGCGTCACTCCCGGTTTTGCCTCCGTGAGCGACGGAGCGGGGAACCTGAGATCGGCTGCAGGGCCACCGCGCAGGGTCCCCCTGTTCGCCCAGGCGTTCGAGAAAACGCGGGCCAGGCAGGCACGCCCCGACGCCCACTCGCCCGCCGCGCCCGCGCGCGCGGAAGCAAAAACATCTGATTGCCCCGACCCACACTAAAAACTAAACGGCGCGCGGAAAAGCAGCAGCGCGGTCGCGACCGCGCCCCTGCCGCCAAACGTTCCCCGCAGAAACCCTATCAGACCGCGCTGCGCTGCAGCCGCCGCCGAGCGAGCGTCCTGCGCGGCGCAGCCGCGCACCGCGCAAACCTTGCCGCCGCCGGCCCATACAAGGCTATATTGGTCGCCCCCTGCTCGCCGCCGCCCGCCGCCGCCGCGCACGGGACCCGCGCTGCCACGGCCCCCCGGGCTACCACAGCGCGCACACCTGCCGCCAGACCTTGAGCACGCCCGTCCCGATGCTGCGCGCACCCGGCGTCAGCGCTGCACACTGGGCCACGGACATCAGCGCAGCGGACACTCACTTGGCATCGGGCACGTCCGCGAGCCGCGCCCACAGCGCGCGCGGCGGCGCGCCCGCGGCACGCGGCCCCTGCGCAGGCGCGAGCGCAGGCGGGTGCACCCCGCCCCCCGCCAGAAGCACCCACTGCACGCGGTACGTCTTGCGGATGTGCGAGAAGACGTGCGGGACGTCGCCTGCGGGCGTGATCTGTGCGATGGTGAGGGGTGCGTCTGTGTCTGCGTCTGCGTGAGGTGGAGGGCCCGCGCGCGGTGGGGTTGCCAGTATGTCCGCGAGGAGCTTCTGCGGGAGCGCGTGCTGCTCGGCGAGCGCGAGGTCGGGCGAGACGGCGGGCTGCGTGGGGAACTCGTGGAGGCCTGCGAGGAGCCCTACGATGCGCGAGTCAGCAGGGGCGTCGATGGGCGCGCGGTCCGCCGCTCACCTGTGTCCGAGCGGCGCACCAGGAGGAAGTGCCGCGCGTGCGTGCGCGGATGGCGCCATTCGACGACGCTCACGACGTCGAGCTCCGCGCGCGGCTGCTTGCGCGGCGCCTTCGGCGGGAAGGCCGTGACGGGGCTGCCGCGCGGGAGCGGCGCGCACAGCGTGCAGAGCTCCTCGATGTCGGGGACGCCGCCGCGCGGGGCGTCCGAGGCCGCCTGGCCGGGGGGAGCGCGCAGCGCGAAATAAGCGTCAGGCGGCGAATCTCCGGCGTGCTGGGCGCGGCTTACTGGGGCGGGGGCGTGCTGCTGCTGATGTGCGCCGCACCATGCCTGGAGCGGACAGGGCCCGCAGGACGGGTTCTGCACCTTGCAGACGGTGGCGCCGAGTTCTATGAGCGCCTGGTTGACGTCGCCCGGCCGCGCCGAACCTTGGACCATCGCCGTCGCGCCGGCCCAGAGTACGTCCAAGCTCTGTTTCGCCGTGGGGGGCGCGTGCAGCGCGAGCAGGCGGGCCATGAGCCGCTTGACGTTTCCATCGAGCTAGCCCGAGCGGGAGCGACCCCAATCAGCGTGCGGCTCGCGCAGATCTCCCGCCGCGCACTCACGACGGGCACGCGTTCGTTGTACGCGATGGAGCAGATGGCGCCCGCGCTGTACCGGCCGATGCCTGGAATCTGCGCCTCCATGTCCTGGGCGGTGCCCGGGAGGCGGCCGCCGAGCTCGGCGACGACCTTCTGCGCGCCCTGGAGCAGTCGCGCGGCGCGCGAATAGTACCCGAGGCCCTTCCAGTGTGCGTTCACGGTGTCGATGTCCGCCGCAGCCTGCCCCATACGTCACGACGCGTTACACACGTACGAGTATGCAGACATGCACGCACCAAATCGCGGACGGTGGGGAACCTAGGCCCCGGAGATAACGTTCGATAAAGCGCAGGCTTCGGGATGAGCGTTTCAATTAAACTCACTTTTGCATCCACCTGGTGTAGTAAGGTATGACCGTCGCGACCTGGGTCTGTTGAAGCATGATCTCCGATACCCAGACCTAAAGGCAATCAGCAGGTAATCAGTACCCCCGATGCTAGTCTCGAAAAGCTTATCCGTACCTCGTACGCGCGTTGGGCACGGTCGTCGGGGCCCAGGGTGGGGTCATATGGTTTCCGCCAGGGCATGCCTCGAGCTTCGTGCACGCCAGCGTACCACTCTAGAAGAGCAGATTGCATGGGGGCG
The DNA here is from genome assembly GCA_019973155.2 of Phanerochaete sordida. NCBI lineage: Eukaryota > Fungi > Basidiomycota > Agaricomycetes > Polyporales > Phanerochaetaceae > Phanerochaete > Phanerochaete sordida. The sequence continues at coordinate 304,466 of BPQB01000034.1, forward strand.
GCGTCCGCAATAATGTGCCTAGATACCGGGTGCACTTCAATATCGTCCTGTTCATTTACGTCTGGGACGTGTCGTTGAGATTTCTGCGCCTTCTTCATTGGCTGCTTCTTGCGCGGCGCCGCAGACTTTGTCCGTGCCCTCTTCGAAGAGGGCGTGAAGGACGCGTCGCTCTCGCCGTCGACCTCGTACTCTGACTCGTCGTCGTCGCCGGCGCGCGTCCGTTTCGCCATGGCCGCGGATGCTGTTGGTGCGTGTTGATGTGCAGCAACGTGGCCCGAGAGGCACTAGAAGGCTGCCCAACAAGGCTGGCTGACGGCGGAGCGGGGCTGAGCACCCACAAGTGTGTCAATGTACGCAAATATTTACCTGAAGATGTGTTTGTCGTCGGTGGGGCTCGAAGCGAGCGTCGGTGGTTGGCTGATGCGGTCAACGTAGGTCCGCGTCCGAAATGGCGAGTCGCGTAGCGTGACGGCTCGTCGCGTGGCGAGCGTGACCACGTTTGGCCCAGCTCCATGGCATCGCTTGCGCAACTTGCGGTCAAAATTCTGCTCAGCGGGGGTGGTTATGCGACGGTGTCGACAACCCACAGCAACGACGGTCTCGCAGGGCGAAAAATACGCCAGAAAATCCGAAAACGCTGCCTCGCATGTCACCCGCCAAGCGCGGTCGGTCACATCACGAAATACCATGCTGTCTTGGTGTAGATTCTCCACGCATCCCTCGTTCTCTGCGCACTCGTAGCGACATACGGCCTGCGTCGATGGTTGCAGCCCGAAACATGGGAGATCTGCGGCAGTCGGGAGGCGGTGTCGTTTCAGAGGCTGGTCCGGAAAAGGCAGTGGTGATGTCGTGATGGCGGCTTGGTTCTCACGGCTACTAAACCGCCACGTCGTCACTTTGAACGCATCCCCGACTCTCCTCGCTCCTTCACCGTTCTATACCTCTTCGTCCTTTGCCAGCCCCGCCCGCCATGTCTTCGCGTATACACATCGCCCGCCCAGCCTCTGGAGGCTACCAACCCGACCCACACGGCTTCGCCAACTCCCGCCCCTCCTCTGGTTACAGGGCCGCCAACCCCGATGACCCGCTCGAAAAGCTCCGTACCTTTGCGCGCACAGTCGAGGACAACGTCGACATCTACACCCAGCCCCTCAAGCCGCACCTGCCCGCAATCGGCAGGTTCCTCATCGTCGTCACCTTCCTCGAGGACTCACTACGCATCATCTCCCAGTGGGGCGACCAGCTCTGGTACCTCCAGAGGTGCGCCCCGTCTCGCTCGTGTTCTGTCCGCTTCTTCCTGTTCTCACACGTACCCTGCGTTTTCCCAGACACCGGCACTTCCCCTGGGGCATCTCGCATCTCTTCCTGGCACTCAATGTCATCGTGCGTGTCTCGGTTCAACTTCACGTGTCGCTTCCCACCCTAACACGTCTGCTTCACAAACCAGACGATGCTGGTTGGCTCGGGAGCAGTCATCACCAAGAGGTACACGGAATACGCTGTCGGCGGCCTCCTCGCCGTCGTCATCATGCAGGCGATTGGCTACGGTCTCCTCTTCGACCTCAACTTCTTCCTGCGCAACCTCTCGGTCATCGGCGGTCTGTTCATGGTCTTCAGTGACTCTATGTACACTCGCAAGACACTGTTCGCCGGCCTCCCCTCGTTGAGCGAGACGGACCGCAAGAAATAGTGAGTCTCCGCGTTAGCCTGACGCCCCTAACACTTATCACTTGCCCCACAGCTTCTTGCTCGCTGGACGTGTTCTCCTTATCTTCCTCTTCATTGGCTTCGCCTTCCGTGGCGAATGGAGCATTGGACGCGCTTTCCTGTCGCTCTTCGGTCTCGCCGCGTGCACCATGGTTGCCATTGGCTTCAAGGCCAAGTGGTCTGCGGCATTCCTCGTCCTCGTCCTCAGCGTCTTCAACGTCTTCATCAACAACTGGTGGAGCGTTCACAGCGCGCACCCTCAGCGCGACTTCCTGAAGTGAGTTTCGGCGCGATCTGCGTTCAAGTACGCGAGCTGACCCGCGCTTTGCCAGATACGACTTCTTCCAGACTCTCTGTATGTCCGACGTTACCTTTACTCGGACTATTACTAAACTTGGGTTCGTTAGCCATTGTCGGAGGTCTGATTCTGTTGGTGAACATGGGTCCTGGTACGTCACCGGCTACTTCAGACGCGCGCACATCCGCTGATCATACCATAGGTGGCCTGTCCGTCGACGAAAAGAAGAAGACGTTCTAGGCGGACGTGAAAACACGGAGCCTTCCAACGGCAGGCAGGATTTCCCCCTATCGATTTGTATACCGCCGGACGCGACCTCATATCCACTACCAGCCGTAGGCGAGAGAACGATGTGTGGGAGAGGGCGGGGACTGGTTTTCTCTATATATTATTTTTGTGTTCCAATAGGATGCATTGGCTGGACTACCGGACGTTCGAGTTGGAGCTAGACTGTCTGCTGTACATGTGTTGCTCGGGGCTGCTCTGGCTGCGCGACGCTGCCTCCTGTGCTAAAGCACAAGCGCCCATATTTAGCTCGCGTGATTTAGCCGACGAATTTGATTGGCCAGGAATTTTGTCCGGCGTCTCTGACCTCTTGCCCGAACGCTCTGCGGGGCGCACTCTGGCGCACTCTCCTGGACACTATCCGCTTGTCTGGTCTCCCCTCCCTCATCTCTCCGGTGTAGTTGGCTTTGGATACCCTTCACGACAATGGCGACACTACCAGACCCCGATTCGGTCAAAGTCTACACAGTCAATGGTGCTGCATCCGGCTCCTCTTCTTCATTACCTGACTGGCTCACTCGCAAACGCGCTGTGAAGGAAAAGGGCAAGCGGGCGGCGGTAAAGGAGCAAGTCGAGGGGACCCTAGAGCTCATACAGTCCTTCGAATTCCCTGAGGCGAGCAACCGCGTAAAAACGAGCAGGGACGGGCACCATGTCGTTGCGACTGGAACGTACAAGCCGCAGATCAGGGTCTGGGACCTGGACCAGCTCTCTCTGAAGTTCGAACGGCATTCAGACGCAGAGAATGTCGACTTTATTGTGAGTGAGTCTTCCCTTCGTGCGCTTCCCGCCGGACGCGAGTGCTCATTCGCCCTGCAGCTGCTCTCCGATGACTGGACAAAGTCAATACACCTCCAAAACGACCGCTCGGTCGAGTTCCACAATCAGGGCGGCCTCTACTACCGCACGCGAATACCCCGTTTCGGCCGTGCGCTCGCCTACCACTTCCCGTCCTGCGACGCCCTCATCGCGGGCGCCGGGAACGAGGTCTACCGCCTCAACCTCGCCGAGGGCCGCTTCATGACCCCGCTCGTGCTCGAGGGCGACGGCGACGCCGTGCCCGGCGTGAACTGCATCGACGTCAACCCCGCGCACCAGCTCTTCGCCTTCGGCGTGGAGGGCAACGGCACCGTGGAATTCTGGGACCCACGCTCGCGCGCGCGTGTCGGCCTGCTCAGGCTGCCGCTCGGCCGCCTGCTGCCCGCCGGCGCCGCGGGCGCCGCGCTGCCTGGGCTCGAGGACGCCGCGGGGGGCCCCGCGGTGTCCGTCACCGCGCTCGCGTCGCGCGCGGACGGGCTCTCGTACGCGGTCGGGACGTCGACGGGGCACACGCTGCTGTACGACATCCGCTCGGCGCGCCCCTTTGCGGTGAAGGACCAAGGGTACGGGCTGCCCGTGAAGAACGTCGCGTGGATCGAGGGCGGGAGCAGGATGGCCGGCGAGGGCCTGGTGCTCAGCGCGGACCGGAAGGTCATCAAAATCTGGGACAAGAACGCGGTGCGTGCGCCGCGCCGTGCGCTCTGCTATCGCGTACATCACTACTGACACGCTACTGCTCCCGCAGCCTTCCGCGAACTTTACTTCTATTACGCCTGCTTCGGATATTAACGACGTCCACCATTTACCCGGGAGCGGTCTTCTTATGCTCGCGAATGAGGGCATACAGATGACCACGTACTACATTCCCCAGCTCGGCCCAGCGCCGCGATGGTGCAGTTTCCTTGAAAATCTCACGGAAGAGATGGAAGACCAGACCACGCGGACTGCGTATCAGGATTTCAAGTTCGTCGAGCGCAGCGAACTGGCGAGGTACGTATTTGTATTGATAGAACCTTGCGTGCATGAGCTCATGTCGTTCGCAGCCTCGGTCTGGACCACCTCATTGGCACGCCGGCGCTCAAGCCGTACATGCACGGCTACTTCCTGTCCCTGCAGCTGTACGACACCGCGCGACTCATTGCGAATCCGTATGTGTACGAGGAGCACCGCGAGCGTGCGATCCGGGAGAAAATGGAGAAGATGGCCGAGACGCGCATTCGCACGCGGAAGGACGCGGCGGTCAAGGTCAACAAGGCGTTGGCTGAGAAGATCAGGAAGGACGACGAGCGCGAGCGCAAGAAGGCCGAGAAGAAGGCCGCGCGCAAGGCGACATCCGCCGAGGATGATGCCATGGACGTCGATGAGAACGCGGCGGGCGAGCCTGGGAAGGCCGCGGAGAAGGCCACGCTCCTCAACGACCCCCGCTTCAAGGACCTCTTCGAGGACCCCGAGTTCCAGGTCGACGAGACGAGCAGGGAGTTCGCGCTCCTCAACCCCTCGTCCGTCGCCCAGCGGCAGAACCAGGGCGCGGCGCGTGCGGGCGGCCGGACGCGGACGGCGGTCGAGTCCGAGGAGGAGGAGAGCGACAAGGTCTCCTCCGACGGGCTCGACGACAGCGCGAGCGAGAGCGGCGAGGGGAGCGGCGGCGAGAGGGAGAGCGAAGACAGCGACGCTGCCGGCGGTACGTGGCATTAGTACATACACGGCGGACCGCCGCTGATCACGACGTCTTTTCTAGAACTGTGGACAGACGACATCCGTGCGCGTGCCGCTGCCCGCGAGAGCGTCGCCAAGCAGAAAAAGGGCCCCGTCCGCCGCACCGCGAACGTGCGTCTCGTGCCCATGCGTGCGCAGGGCGACGGCGCGGGGCGGTTCGACCGGAACGCGACGTTTGGCCAGCGCCGCGCGACGGCGCCCGCGCAGGGCAAGGGCCGCACGGCGGGCTTCGAGGGCGCCCGGTTCGCGGCGGACGGCGGCGTCGAGATGACATACATCCCGTCCGCGTCTGCGGCCGCAGACGACGACGCAGGCCGGGGCGGCAGGGCCGCGGGCGCGCCCAGGCGCAAGGGCGTCGAGACGTTCGGCGCCGGGATGGAGAAGGGCGGCGCGGAGCCTGAGGCGGCGCTGAGCGAGGCTGAGCGCCGCGGGCGCACGCAGCGCAGGAAGGGCATGCGCAGCGGGAGCAAGAACACGTTCAGGCGGCTGTAGGGCCCGTGGGCGACGTCCTGCGCGTGCGCCTGTGCCTGCGCCTGGAGTTACGAGAGACCCTTGTGTTTTAGATTCGCTGTCCTGTACTACGCCTACAGCAGGCCCTCGTATAACGCCGTCTGCCACCGATCCAAGCGTCGACTCCGCGACAGACCACGGCCGATCCCGGGCCCCAATGAAAACGACCCCCTACCCGCGAGCCTTATTGACTCCCCGTGCCGCGCAGGCAGCGTATCAGAGCGTGTCGTAATCCCGGGCGGCGCGTCCCTGGCGATGCGGTGGCGGACGGGTAATCCCCCGTTTCTGGACGGGGCACGGGACGCCTCTGCTCTGTTGATAGTAGTATCGATCGGGGACGTGTGGAATGCTAATCCTGGGAAGCATGAAGTCTATTGTGAGTGGTGCGTTATGCGTTCCCAGCAGCTGGAGCCTTCTTGAGAGTCTCCGCACTCGCATGCGCAGGAGCCTGACCCTGGGCCTGTGCGCCGCCAATGGCGAGTCCGCCGATGCGCGGCTCGAAGGGGCTGCTCCCTGGGTTCAAATCAGATTTGATCCCTCGAGGTTCAAAGGGTGGGGCCCTGCTCGACAAATTCGACGCGCTCGGCGGCGCCGGAGAAGGGTTCGTTGAGGAACCAGACGTGCTGCTGCCGGCATTCGACGGCGGCGTCCGCCTCACGGCAGGCAGTGAGCTTGTGTGCGCGTGGCCGCTGCCCTGCAGGTGGATCACGCCAGGGCCGGCGGGCAGATTGGTTCTCCCTCCGTGCCCTGGACGCTGGATGGGCTCCGGTCGTGCGATGGGCGCAGGCGCCCCCCGCTGCTGTTGCTGCTGTTGCTGCTGGTGTGTCGGGTGCGAATGGCGTTTGCGCGGATGGGAAGCGTGGCCCGTATGCCCATGCGAGTGGGAGCGGCCAGGGCTGATGTGTGCGTGCGCGTGGGGCGCGTGTCCGTCTTCCTGACTCGCGTCGTGCTCGCCCTCGCCCGGCTCCTCGAACGAGTAGCCATATGGGTCGCTCTCTATGCGCTCGCGCTCCTCCTCGAGGCGGCGCAGCTTCTCTTCCAGCTCGCCGAGGGCCCCGCCCGGGCCCTCGAGTTTCTCGCGCCGGGTGGACAGCCGCTCCATGCGTCCCGCGAGGCCTGCCAATTCAGCCTGCCTGGCTTCGACCCGCTTCCTCTCCCTGAGCTCGGCCTCCTCTCGGCGGCGGCGGACGTCGTCTGCCTCCGCGCGCACACGCTCCCACTCGCGCTCGACCTCGTCGCGCCGCTGCACGAGCGCGGGCAGCGACTCCTCGAGCTCCTGGACCCGCTCCTGCACCTGCTCGGCCGCCGCGAGGGCCTGGCGCGCCGCCTCCTGCAGCGCCCGTGCCTTCTGTCGCGCACGCAGCTCTGCGGGGGCCGCACGCTCGGACGCCCTCTTCAGCGCATCGATCTCCGCTCGCAGGGCAGCGTCGGCCTTCTGCGCATCCCTGCGCGCCGACTTTAGCGTGCTCGTCAGGGTGGCGTGTTCAGCAGTCAACAAGGATAACGTGTGATTGAGTTGCATCCTTCGGTCCTCCAGGGAGAAACTGGGTGATGGGGTAGGAGCGTCGGAAGGGCTCGAGTGCGGGGGCAGGGTCATCCCGTTGGCGTCCGACTGCGAAGTGGCTATTGACAGTGCCTGGTCGGACTGCTCCGCAATCTCCGAGACGAGCGACGAGTCCGCTGTGCCGTCGGCCTCTGAGGGTCTCGGGGCAGCGTCTGCCGAGAGATGTGAATAGCCCGCTCTCGATCGGAGGCCGTTGTGCGAACATACCTGTCGTAATCTGGCTACGCAGCGAGTTTTCGTTCGGTACGATGCCGAGCTCGACGTCGTACTGTCTGCCTGGCATGAGTCCGAAGAGGATAATCACCGCCTGGTCCGCCTCGTCGTCGATCTTCATGAGCACGCGCTGCCATGGCGTTCCGTTGACCTTCACGGAGAGGCCTTTCGAGAGGACGTCTGAGACAATTTGGACGCCACGAGAGCCGCCGCTGCCCTCCGAGGCGTCTTCGTCTTCATCATTCGTAATCCCGAGCGAGGCGAGCGACTGCTCGACGGAAGCGGCGTCGGAAAGGCCTAGCGGTGAAGAGAGGATGAAAGTAGCTGAGACAGACGTAATCTCTCGTACTGCGAGAGACAGCGATGGCCGCCAAGGGCGTATAGAGTGCCACGGCGAGTGGTCGTTCATGGCTGCAGCGGCGGAGCCTCGTGAAGGTCGTGAGATGTCGTAAAGTGGGTGTCTTCGTCAGGTATACGATGTGAAGCCTCTTGGGAGCTTCTGCAGTTGGTTCAAGCACAAGATTTGAGGGAGGTGGAGGATGTTCTCCAGGTGCTCATGACATTCGAGAAAATGAAGCAAAATATAGCGGAAATTCGGACAAGCATGTTGCCTCTTGATCGGCGCCCGCCACGTATGGCAACTATGAGCGTCTGCCCGCCCTGATGCGCCCACGGCTCCGAGGCCGACAAGCCGCCGTCCGTCTTTACACACAACCACCATCGTTCAGAACAAAATACATTCCAGGATTATCCGTTATCTAATAGTACATCCCCTGGGCGAACACGAAAGCTTCCTATGCATCCTCCGACACGACAATAACCGCCTTGCCGAGGTTCGAGCCCAAGTGGACAGACGCAAGGGCCTCGCCAGTCTGCTTGAGCGTGAAGCGGTGCTCACGGCTGGTGATCTTGCCCTCGAGGAAGAGCGGAGTGACGACGTCGTAGAAGCGGGGCAGGGCGGCCGCTGACGGGCCAGTGCCGACGGTGAAGCCATGGACAGTGAGGCTGCGCTCGAAGATCTCCTCGAAGTGCTGGCAGGAACAGGTCAGTCGCGCTTTGTGCATCCAAGGAGCAGCTCTACTCACCTTGACGGCACTTCCCTCGCCGTTCTTGCTTGCTGCGCTGATCGCGCCGCAGGCAATAATCACACCCTGGCTGTTCATGTTCACCAGCGCGGCGTCGAGCGTGGGACCGGCGACATTGTCCCAGTAGCTTTGCAGCATGCCGTCAGCACATCGTCAAAGCTCCACCAAGCTCTCAACGTACATGTCGATGGGTCCGTGCTCCCGAAGGACCTTCTCAACATCCTCCTCCTTGTAGTTGATCGCCACGTCGACACCAATGTCCTTCAGGATCTTGATCTTTTCAGGTGAGCCGGCAGAAGCGATGACCTTGATGTTAGGGTTGCAGATCTTCGCGTACTCGCACACGAAACTGCATTGTTCGTCAGAAGACCGAGGCTCGTTCAACAAGTAAATACACGTACGTTCCAACAGCGCCAGCACCACCAGAGACGAAGACGGTCTTGCTCGTCTTGGCCTTCTCCTTGCCAAACACGTCGAACGCGATGAAGCCGGTCTTGCCGGCGAGACCAAGAGTGCCGGTGTACACGGAGGCAGGGATGGAAGCGGGGCGGTCGATCTTTGTGATGTACCGCAGGAAGTGCATCTGGTCGGCGGGAGGCGGCCAGATGGAGTACTCCTGGAAGTCTGCACGCTGGTAAGTCTCAAGTCAGGGATATGCAGTAAGTCACGTACTGATGAAGCCATCCACGAAGTCACCAGCCTTGAAGTTGGGGTCCTCGCTGCGAAGAACAGTGGCAACACCGAAGTTGTCGACTCTGCAGAATGTCAATACTGTGGCGCACGCAGCAGCCCGAGGCGACTCACGGCTTGTTCAGCTTCAGGACCGGGCAGAAGGTGGTGCGCGCGCTGTCCGGCTCGCGCATGCGGTAGCGCATGTACGGGTCGCTGCTCAGCGCGACGGTCTTGAGCAGGACACCGCCGTTGAGCGGGACGTTGTCCAGGTCGATCTCCTCCTCGACGTACTTGACCGTCTCGCCGGGGACGATCAGGTCCGCGGGCTGCTGGACATAGTACACGGTACCGTTCTTGACGACAGGCATGTCTGGCAGAGAGGGGACGACGTGGAGGAGGTGGAGGTCGGGAGAGGTGTGATCGCCTGGCTATTGTCTGCGTTCTTATAGAGAGCTCGGTCTGTTCCACGGCGTAGCCGAGGCGCACTGGACGCATGCCAGCGTGGCACCGGTTACCAAGGGGCAATCATTCTGGCTGGGACGTTCCATAACGCACCTGAAGCGAAGTGCCTGGTTTGCACAAGTGTGGAACGACACATCGGATCGCGCCTGGCGCTGCGTTCTGGGCAGCGGGCGCACGCGCACGCGTAAACTAAACGCGATGCCTTTCGCATCCATCAGATGCGTCTGTCTCCACCGCTGTGTGCTAGGCCAGGGATGGGCACGGGTTCTCGTCTGCCTGCGTAAACGAGCACACGAAACGCCGCAGGATGTCGAGGATCCTGTCAACACAAACGTCGACGACGCTGGACTCCGCGGGGCGAGGGCCCGTGCCCACTCCGAGACTCTCGGAGTCTTACAGGGATGCAGGCCCAATACTGCATTGCACAGCCGGGCTGCCCCCAGGGATCAGGATAATGGCGCGCTGAGACTCGCCTCGTGCTCCGTCTCGCACTGTCGCGGTTCGACGCCAGCCTGCGCGCATTGCCATCCTGCGGAAGCAGATCACGCGCCAGAGATGTGAAACTTCCCCGTACTCGTCCCCCTCGCACACACACCTCGCTCGCGCCCGTCCGCGCAGCACTTCGCCCAAACCCAAACCTTCTGCGCGTGAGACACTGTGTGGGCACGTATAAATGCCGGCTCGGACGCGAGGGGCCGTCCTGCCCTCTCCGACTCGCGAACGACATTGCAAAGCCGCATTTGGCATCCCGCTGACCGAAATAGGGCAAGCCCGCTATCGGACCCTGCAGCTGTGCAGCTTTACACAACAGACCGACCGCACCACCGCCTCTCGTGCTCCAGAGCCTCAAGAACAAGGATAGCCCTGTGAGCTGCACGAACTGCACCAACCCAACACCCGCCATGCAGCCCATCAAAACACAGCTCACCGAGCTCCTCGGCATGTGAAGCCCTGCGCTGCACGTCCCCCGCGCTGACACCCCGCCGCAGGCATCACGACGCCCATCATGAGTGCCCCCATGGGGTACACCTGGTCCGCAGATCTCGCCTGTGCAGTGCACAAGGCGGGGGGCTTCGGCCTCGTCGGCGCAGGTACGCCCCCAGCCCTCTGCGGGCCCCGCGACCGTGCTCACCGCGCGCCAGCGTTCGACACCTCCGAGCAGCTCCGCCACACGCTCGGGCGCGTGCGCACCGCGCTCGGCGTGCCCGCGGGCAAGGCCCTCCCGGTCGGCGTCGGCCTCGTCGGCTGGGTGCTCGACCAGACCGAGGCGTCCGAGGACCCGCGCATCCCCACCGTCCTCGACGCGCAGCCCGCGCTCATCTACTTCGCGTTCGGCGCGGACCTCGGGCGCCACGTCGCCGCCGTGCGCGCGCACGAGCGTGGCAGCACGCACAGGACGCTCGTCGCCGTCTGTGTGAGCACCGTCGAGGAGGCGCGCCGCGCCGCGGACGAGTGGCACGCGGACATCCTCGTCGCGCAAGGTACGCCGCCGCCTGCATACGCGCCGGGCGCGCTGACCGTCCTCTCCAGGCTTCGAGGCGGGCGGGCACTCGAGCGTGGACGCGCCGCCGGTGTCGATCCTCGTCGCAGGCGTGCTCGCGGCGCTCCCGGGCGGCCCGCCGGTCGTCGCCGCGGGCGGCGTCGCGACGGGCGCGCAGGCGGCCGCGCTGCTCACGCTCGGCGCGGCGGGCGTGCTGCTCGGCACGCGCCTGCTCTTCACGGACGAGTGCGGGTACACGCCCGCGCAGAAGGCGGCGGTCGTGCGCGCGGGGCACGGCGCGGCCGCGCACGCGGCGTGCCTCGACGAGGTCATGGGCCTCACGTGGCCGCGCGGCGTCGTCGGGCACGGGCTCGTGAACGGCGTCGTGCGTGACGCGCAGGAGGGCCTGCCGCTCGAGGAGCGCAAGCGGCGGTACGACGAGGGCAGGGCCCAAGGCGACACCGAGCGGCTCATCGTGTGGGCGGGCAAGGGCGTTGGGCTGACGAGCGAGATCAGGCCTGCGGGAGAGGTTATCGTCCAACTCCATGAGGAAGCTGTCGCGGCGCTGCGCAGAGCGGCGTCGCTTCTGTGATTGCTTGCATGTCAGAAGCCCTCCGTGTCCCTCGGACGCGGTCGAAATATGAGCCCTTCTCCCCGAAACATTCGTTCGTTTGTTGCTGCCCGAGGCGGGATCGACGCTGTGCAAACGCTATCTCTGATGCGCCACGACCAGGTACCGCAAAAACGGCTACATTCGCCTCCACGGGCACGCACTGCGCAGCATACCGTACACTTGTCTCGCATCCATTGATCCTGGGGCGTCACGCGAAGGTGTGCGGCGGGAAGACCATCGGCCCCGCGACCTCGCTGCGCCTGTCCGCGCCGCAGAGCAGCTCGACGAGCGTGAGCGCGAACGGGAACGTCGTGCCTGGCCCGCGGCTGCGTGTGGCCGGCGTGAGCGGTGCGAGCTAAATGCGCAGGACCGCAAGACGCACCTCGTCACGAGCGTGCCCGAGACGACGACGGGCTCCTCGCTGTACTCAAACTCTGCGGCGCGCGTGAGTGAGGCCCCCGCGTACGGGCGCGTGCGACTCGCCTTTCTCGAGCTCGGACTTCACGCTCGGGTGCGACGTGAGGGGCTGCTTCGGCAGACCCGCCGTCTTGGCCGCGAGGCTGCCTGTGCACAGATGTAAGCGGGGCACTTGCACTGTGAGACTGCGTCGTGCATACCAGCGCAAATCATGCCAACAAACTTGCCCTCCTCCAGGAAGCGGCGCACGAGGTGCTGCACAGGCGCGCTGCCCGCGATCGTCGCCGCGCCCGTCGCGCCGCCGGGCACGACCAGCAAATCGAACTTGTCCTGCAGCACCCACCTCTATGGTCAGCCCAACGCGGCGCGCGGGCAGGCAGGACGCACCGGCGTGCAGTCCTGCGGCGAGAAGAACATGTCGGGCAGGATGTTGATCCCGCGCGAGCCGCGCGCGAACGGCGGGCTCGTGGAGCTTGCGTCCGCGCCCTCTGCGGCGACGTACGCCGACGCGCATGATACGCCGGCGCGCACGAGTGTGTCGTACGTGATGGTGCTGCGGGGCGTCGGCTTCAGCGCTGTCGGCAGGCGAACGCGCGGACGTACAATTCCATCTCCTCTGTGCCGTCGGCGATGAGGATGCAGGCTTTGGGCATCGTTGGGTGTTGGATGTGTCGCTGGGTCTGCGTGGACGTTTGCGTAGTGGGCGTCGGGCGCAGAGCTGCAGCGCGGGGCAGGCTCGCTGTCGGTGCAGCGTATGACGTCATCGTGCACTCGGTACTGGACGCACCGAGAGCGGGCCCAGCTCTGGCGCACTTCTCAGACACTGCACTCATAATTCACATCGACATAAAAATCTAAACCAGAGCAGGGCAGCACATCGACAGCTAGTGGTACAATCCGAGCGCATCGCCACCGCGGGCGCGCGCAGCGCGATGTGAATCGTGAGCGCGTTGAACGTGATCGCCTGTCGCGCACGTCAGTCCGCGGGCCCTATCCACAGCTGAGGGCAGACGCACCACAGTCGGCGTGATCGCCTCGAGCAGAATATACTGCGCATTCAGGCCGGCAGCGTAGAACGCGAGCACGAGCAGCTGCAGCGCGGCGCTCTCGAGCAGGATGCGCAGGAGCGGACGCAGCGCGGCGGTCCGCGCCCCAGATGCGCGCGGCCACGAGGCTCGTCATCGCCGCGGACTGGGCGAGGGACGCCGCGTAGAACGCGCTGATCCACGCGAGCAGCCGCGCGTCGAAGATGCTGAGTCGAGCAGGCGTGTAGCTTGCCAGTTCATCAGCCTTTGTCATTTGCCCCCGATGTGCCTAGATAGGCAAACGCCCTGTCTGGACTCGCGATGGCATAGCGACGAGCAGGCCGTCCAATCCTTGTAGATCCATTCCCATCAAGAATTAGGTGTATCGATTCCGGCGTGCCTTTCGACGAGCTTTGATTAATTTTTTGGTCATCGTGTTCTTGTGAGACCGACGTACAACGCTGTGGCTGAGCTCTTGGGTGGATGACCACCGAGGGCAGCGACCGCCGAGGCGAGCACATGGCGGACAAGGAGCAGGCTGGAGCGGGAGATGGCCATCAGCAAAAAAAGGAGAAGCTTGTAAGCTCCGGCATGGTTTAGAAGACGAAGCCTGACTGACACGCGCTTAGCAGACCAGACAAGGTAATCCCAGTCTGCTATCGCAATAGCATGCCATGGCTGGTCATATCTGACGGATATTGCCTTCCCAAGGCGATGTCAGACAGATATTCGCATATAAACCCAGCTAACGTGATCTCTAACAGACATGTCCTTAGCAGACCACACGCGAGTCAGGCGGCTAGCACCAGTCCAGCCGAGCAGCCACGCAGAACTTGCCCCGCATCATGCACGTCACACAGTCCGTCATGTTTTATTCCCTTGCGCATTGAATGAGTTCTGATCCTACATACTATCCAAGGTACACATCGTCTAGCAAAGCTTGGTGTCGAGTCTCGAGAAGCGGGCGGCATCGCGCGCGTCGCCAGGGCTCAGTCGAGGACTCGATGCTATGAGCTTACTAGACTAACCTATGCTTTGCGTTATCGGGTGAGACGCAGGCCCCCCGACCGATACCAGGTGTCAGAGTAGCCGGGCGAAGTCTGCACGGACGGGATCCGAGCGTATCCTCTGCGTCGCAAAATCAAGGCCTCAGGCGTTCGGCTCGAAGACAGATCCCCAAATACTGGCGAGCGCCTCATGTGTGGCGGGGTTCGACAGGTGATGCGTGATGCTCGAGCGACACCAGCCTCGAGCCCCAACGAATATCCATTCTGGGAATGACCGTACCGTTTCAGGGTATATAATCGGCTCACCTCCGTGCCCCTCTTGAACCCCAACCACCACCACCCCCGCTCGAACTCCCGCCTCCCCGTCCGAATTTTTGTCTCCCTGCCCGAATCCCTGTCCCCTCCCCCAGAGCGGCCACCTTCGCGCCCGGTGCCCTCCTCGACCTCCTCGACCCCGCCATGGGCTTCACGCCCGCCTGCTGACTCACGCTCCCTAGTGGTGCGCTTGTATGCGCCATGTTCGCGATATTGGTGCTAATGCTTGGTGTGCGCGACTTGCGCACGACCCACGAATAGGAACGCAAATGGTGCGTTTCCCGGTATAAGAGCCCATTTGCGCCAACTGACCGGAGTTTGCCTCGCAGAGGTTTGCGTAGCATTCGAAAGTCGCGACGTTCTGCACCAGCGCATACCGCAGAACATTGTAAGTGCAAACCCTCAGCTCGAAGGCCGTGTCTCATATGCTCTGCTAGGTCACAGCGTCGGGATTCATCGTCGCTCAGTGCATGGATGACCGCGCAGCGCCGGTGCAACCGGTCAAAGACGTGAGCGCATACAACGCCCACCGCCGCTTTTCTTACTGACATGATCACTGGCAGAGCCTTCGGAGATCTCGACCGTAGAGGGCGATTCCCGCCGTGCAGCCAAGCGGTTTTCGACTCTCGTCTAGGTATGTCTTGTATTTTCGCACCTCTGGCACTCCTCTCACGAGCTGCCTGTTTTGTCCAGAGCATCATGCACTCGCCTCGCGGTACATCACGTCAGTAGCCCGTCGAACGCCGCCGCCTCGAACACCGCCGCCCAGCGCTTCCATGGTCCACTTCGTGCTCTGCTCGGTCCCCTGCGTAGTGCCATATCACCTTTGTCATCATGTACCAGTGTGCAGTAGCGTAGGAAATATATATATTCGATGCATAATTTGATATGAAAGCGACGGCATAAATCGGGAATAAATCGAAGGGAAATCGCATTTATGAACCGCTATGACATTGGCTTCCATGACTTTGGCTGGCCTTCCATGCGTTGCCAGTCAGACATCTCGTACAAGGCATGCCTGTCTGCTATGCATTCCAGGAGATAAGGCCTCCTTACCTGGTTATATAAGGTTATCCCAGACTGCCATGGCTTACAAGCACCGCCAACGCTGGTATGGGCTGCTAAACCCTTTCTAAGGTCATCATTATTTTGCTGATGTGGCTGGAGACGATGACGACCGGAGGCCCGGAACGCACTGACGGAGCCAAAACAGACGATCGCGTGGTGGCGTCTGATGCGCCATCACTTCTGAGATTGAACTCTGTCGCGTCTCCTCGATCCTCTGCCGTGTTTGCACTACCGCTGACGTCAACATGCCCCTTCAGAGCCTCGATTTGGGCAGCGCAGCCATGTTCGAAGCACGCTCAACAGGGAAGCCTGCATGACAGCCGTCATTCTCCTGCAGCCTATAAGGAGGACGGGCGACGACAAGGCTCGCTTTTGCCGTCTCCTCATCCCCCTCTCGACGGCACCGCATGCCGCACTGGTCCCAAGCCCTCGTCGAGCCCAACTGGGCGAAGGAACACAATGTGTCTCTCAGGGATCCTCGCCACTACGACGAGGCTGCGCGCCGCGACGGCACAAATAAGGTAGAGCGTCACAGGCCGCTGTCGTACATGGCAGGGCAGGGCAGACCCGCTGGCTCTTCCGGCGTCGATGAAGAGCCGGAATCCGGCGCGAAGAGGTACAACCCGTCTGCTGACGACGCTGACTGGAAGAAAGCGCTCGAGGACGGGTCGCGCGTCGTCACCGTGCGCGACGTGAAGGACGCGGTCCCGAAGTACGTGTCATTCGTCCGAACATGGTCTCAGTCCTTAGAATATTATTGGCGCATATAGCTTCAAGACCGTACATCCTAGGGTACGCCAGGATATTTTACTATAGCTGTTGTTGGGCTTTTCACATCCGTCCTCAGAACCACGCGTTCGCGCGCTTTGTCCTGCCAGTCAAGTCCACCGCATTCAATGAGCAAGACTGGCCTGGGAAGAAGAAGGAAGATGAGGAAAATAAAGATGAAGATGGAGGAGACAAGGAAGAAGAGGAGCCAGCTCAAGCCGACGAGAAGAAGGAGCCCGAGATGTCTCCGGAAACGAAGAAGTTCTACGACCAGCTCTGGGAAGAGGGAGAAGTGCAGAAGAAGTGGCAGAACAACGATGCCGAGCCCAAGGAAGACCTCAAGCTTCTTGATCAGGATGCTATGGAGCAACTCGAAAGCACTCTCAGCGTGGACGATCAGTGCGCCCTCCGTGTTCTGCTCATCCATGTTCTTTAACGTTCGCGCAGGTCTACGCCTGACTCATGGGTCCCCCGCTCTGCGTCGCTCCTCCGTCTTGCCGGAGCCCACCCACTCAATGCAGAGCCCAATATCACCGAGATGTTCGAGGCTGGTCTCATCACACCGACCAAGTAAGATTCAACATCCCTGTCCAAGTGCTCGTCACCGACTCGTAGCAGGTTGCACTACGTACGGAGCCACGGACCTGTCCCGCAGCTTCAGTGGGAGACGCACCGTCTCATGGTCTTCTCGGATCCACCCGAGCTTATCGCAGATCCCAAGAGCTGGACGATGGACGAGCTTGCCGGTGGCGCCTTCAAGATCTTCGAGTTCCCCGTGACGATTGCCTGTGACGGAAGTACGCGCTTCGAATTATTTCGTTCCAAGACCCCCTCTGAATCCCGCTCGCAGACAGGCGTAAAGAGATGAGCATGCTCAAACAAACCAGCGGTATTGGCTTCACAGCCGCCGGTACGCCGTAATCATCGCATATATGCGTCTGCCCTCCTCATCGTGAGCCTGCCAGGGGTATCGACCTGCCTGTGGCGCGGCATACACGTCCGGGATGTCCTCCTCGCCAGCGGGCTGCGGGACCAGCCGGACCACGAGCGCTGGCATCTCCATTTCGAAGGTACGACCACCGTTCTTGACGCGCCTGCGGGACTGATGCCGCGTTTTGCAGGTGCCGACGAGTGCTCGGAGGGCAGATATGCGACGTCCATCCCGCTGATGCATGCTATGGATCCTTCGAACGATGTTTTACTGGCGTTTGGCCAGAATGGCAGGGTGCTGCATCCGGACCATGGCTACGTGAGCGTGTATGCCGTGCTATATAGTGCGGATATTGACTATTTTCTGTAGCCTCTCAGGTTCATCGTCCCAGTACGCCGCCAATTTTTCGATTGTCCGTACATTTGACTTGAAACTTTTAAGGGATTCGTTGGAGGACGCCATGTGAAATGGGTGCATAAGGTAGGCAACATGGCAGCGCACTTCTGCTCTAAGCTGACGTCGTTTTGTAGATCTGGGTTGCCAAAGAGCCGAACACATCGCATTATCGTAAAATATCTTTCCTTTACCGTATCTCAGACGTTGCTGATTACTCTCGTCCAGATATCTGGGACAATCGCATCCTTCCCTCGTTCATCACGTCCAATCAGGACCCCCTTGCAAAACTGTTGCGCTACCACGAGAACACCGCTTGCATGGACCAGGTGCGCCATCCTGCGCCTCCACAAATCAACGGTCTAACAATACAGTGCTGCAGATGCTGCAGTCAGTGACGTGCAAGCCCGCGCACAACGAACGCGTGCCGCTGCAGGCCGGCAAGACGTACACGGTCGAGGGCTTCGCATACACCGGTACCGGCAGCAACATCAACCGCGTCGAGCTCACCCTCGACGGCGGGAAGACCTGGCGGTACTGCTTCAAGCGCTACGTCGACAAGCCCCTGCGGTAAGCGTCCTGACACTTAGCGAGCCAGACCTGACATAGATCGTTCCTAGGTATGGAGAGAAGCACTGGGCGTGGCTGTTTTGGTGCGTCGTTCGGTACACCAGGCACGCTCGGCTCAGCTCATTTAGCTGTTCCTCGTTGGAAGGTCGTGTGAGGTTTCCCTGGCCGAGCTCGCCAATGCGAAGGAGTTTGCTGTACGCGCTGTCGACGCGCACTACCAGGTCCAGCCCGAACATATGGTGTGGTACGTGCGTTTTACGACGTCTAGCGTCCTCATGTTTAATGTTGCTCGCAGGAACATGACGGTGTGTGGTCCCATATTCTGAGCTCGTGCAGGATTGGTTCGACTGGCCTCCGCCACTCGTGTAGGGAATGATGAAGTGCGCCGCCTCCTTTCTCCTAGCTCATCTCTGCCCCTGACGATAGCTTGAAGCAACGCATGGTACCGCGTTCGCACCGAGATCAAGGAAGACCCGGACACCCACGAGACGGTCGTGCACTTCCTGCACCCCGTCGGGCCGGGCAAGGACACCGACGGGTGGATGAAGCCCAACCCCGAAGACGTCGACGACGGCGCCAAGGGCGGTCCCGGCAGCGACCGTGTGCTCTCGCTCGAGGAGATCGCGAAGCATGGCACCAGGGTGAGTGGTGCCGCGCGCGTTCGGGAGTGCGTGCTGACATTGAGTGACCAGGACGACGCGTGGATCATTATCGACAACAAGGTCTACGACGTGACGTCGGTCCTCAGCTGGCACCCTGGCAAGTGCTGTTCGCGCCTCCGGTACCCTAGCAGCTGAACTGCCCCACAGGTGGTGCGGAGGCTATCATGCCGTATGCCGGGAAGGCCACTGTCGACACGACCATCCAGGTACGCTCTCTTTTAAACAAGGAGCATCTGGTGTACAACTCACGATCTCGCGCAGTACAAGGGTATCCACGACAACTGTACGTTCGTTGTTACTGTACCACTTGGACGCGACTGAGGACTCGCGTCAGACGCAAACCAGAAGCGCGACGAGACCCTCATTGGTGTCCTCGCGGACGATGCGATCGAAGAGATGGAGAAGGACGCTGTCCGCGCTGAGAAGGAGCTCGCGAAGCTCAAGGAGGAGCGGAAGGGCCTGAGCCTCCAGCCCGACCTGTTCATGCGCGGCGTGCTCGTCGAGCGGAAGGAGGTGTCGCACGACACGCGGTACGCCCGCCGCTTGCCACCCGTCTCTCGCACCCTGACTCGCACGCAGGACGTACGTCTTCGAGCTCCCGAAGAAGGCCGACGGCGCGCCGGGCGTGCTCGGGCTGCCCGTCGGCCAACACGTGCTGCTCGCGCTGCACTTCGCGGACCAGGCCGTGCTGCGGCCGTACACGCCCATCTACCCCGTGCTGCCCGGCGAGGAGGACGGCACGATCACGTTCTGCGTCAAGACGTACTTCCCGACGGACGGCGGGCCGCACCCGCCCGGCGGGCTCGTGTCCAACTACCTCGACTGCATGCAGCTCGGTGCGTCGCGCTGCGCGCGTGCTCGTGGGTGGTGGCTGACGGCTGGGCCAGGCGAGGAGCTCGATATGCGCGGGCCCATGGGCGAGATCGTCTACAGAGGCAGGGGCGCGTGGCGCATCGAGGGCAAGGACTACCGCTTCGACAAGGTAACGACGCCGCCCGTGCTCCCCGCCGCGTGCTGACGCCGCGTGCTGACGCCGATGCAGATCAACCTCGTCGCCGGCGGCAGCGGCCTCACGCCGCACTGGCAGGTCATCCACGCGATCCTCGCGGACGCGGACGACACGACGCGGATCTCGATGATCGACAGGTGCGTCCTCTCCTTGCCCCTCATCGCTGCGCACGCGCGTCTCACGCCGCGCGCAGCAACAAGACGTACGCGGACATCCTCCTGCGCGACGAGCTCGCGGCGTACGCTGAGAGGTGCCCGGAGCGCTTCCGGCTGTGGCACGCGCTCTCGACGGCGCCCGAGGACGTCCCCGACTGGCCGTACGCGCCGGGCCACCTCACGACCGAGCTCATGCAGCGCCAGTTCTACCCGCCGGGCGAGGGCGTCGTCACGCTGCTCTGTGGGCCCGGCGGGCTCATCGAGAAGGCGGCGGTCCCGGGGCTCGAGGAGATGGGCTTTGAGAAGGGGGTGGATGTCTTTGGGTATTAGGGGGGCTGCTGAGGGGTGGTTCGGTGGTGTGCGTTAGGTCGGGACTTTGGGAACGTGGGACTGGATTCTGTAGCGTTAGTTCGTGTAGCATGGGATAGCAATGTTGTGTTGATTCTGTCATGCGTCATGGTATGTTCTTCACGAAGTGTCGGCGGCGCATATTCTGTAGAAATGGTGGTATTTTGCAAATGATCAGTATGGGAATCAAGACAGCACGATAGCAAAGAACATGTAGGAATAGGCATCATAGCAGAAAACTGTTCGTTCGTCCCATTAGCTAGGGCACAACTCCCGAAAGCGGCTCACTCACCTATGCGATCGTCTTCCTCCGCTTCGTCGACCTGCTCGCCTCGAGCGCCTCCTCCTTGCGCTGCTCGACGCGCTGCAGGAACTCGACCTTCTCGAGGTACCCTCCGCCGCGGCGGTGCGCGTCGAGCTCGTCGCGGAGCCCGGCCTCGGGCGGCGCGCCCTCGACATGAGAGCGCCAGTCCATCGCAGACTTGTCGAGCGTCGTGAGCCGCCGCGCCTTCTGCGCGCCGGGCAGCGGCGCGAGCAGCGTCTTGGGCTTGCGCGGGCCCGGCCGCTTCGCGGGCTTCGGCGGCGGCGCCGTGGAGGGCCCTGCGTCCGCTGAGCTCGACGGCGCGCCCACGGCATCTGCGGGGTCGCTTGCGAGGGCTGGAGGTGGGTCTTGGTGTGGGCCTGCGCCCGAGGGCTGCCAGCGCGGCCACTGCTTGGCTTCTGCGGAGTCTGCGGGGACCTCCTTGACCTCGCTACGCGCAGAGGCTGGTAGGCGTCAAGTTCGCGGGCGCGGGATGCGCAGGGGCGAGTACTCACGTTACGTCCTCGCCCGCGAAGCGGTAGCGCTTCGCGATCTTGACTGTCTGTGTGGGCTGCGGCTCGAGAGGAGCGGATGCCGGTGTTGAGAGCGAGGCTTTGAAGTCGGCCCAGAGCGTTTCGCGGTCGCTGCACGGGACGGTGAGATGGGTGTGCTCCGAGCGAGGACACAGCGTGCGCACCTCTTCTTCTTCGCCTCGTCTTCCTCAGTGATGCTCGCAGGAGCATCTTGCGGGTCTGTCAACGCTCGCTGGCGGCCTGGCTTAGGCTCTGTATGGGACGCGCGCGTCAAGGACATCCGAACCAAGCGGAGCGAGGGTGCGCACCGTCTGCGGGCGGGACATAGTCTGGATCGTCGTCCGAGTCAGATTCAAGCTCTCGCTTCTGTGGAGGCTGCATGTATGCGCTGGGCGGCGGGTGGTGTGTGCGCGAGACTAGATAGGGCTGCCGACGGAGGTGGCGGTCAGGAGCAAGTTACGCAGACGCCGGCCGTGTGGCGTGCGGGGTTCATTTGCTGCATGCAGCACATCTCTGCTCACAAAACATCCTGGATTATATTTCACATTTACAAAGTTCATCTCGCTGAACGTAGCAATGGATTTCCGAGGCCCTCAACGCTAGTTCGCACGAGGGCCGCGAGTCTGCTCAAACCTCATGCACGGTGCTCGAGGGCACCCGGAATGAACAAGTTGACCGATACTTTGAATTTCACTGACTACAGACAACCGCACTCAGGCTCATGTATTCTTCGCCGCAAGGCGAGAAGATCTCCTCGCAGGAGCCTCTTGGACTGGCTTGGCCTTCCGGGAGGCAGCGGCCTTCGCTTTGGCCGCCGCAGGCTTCTTGGGCGCCGGCGTGGGGGCGTTCTCCACGACCCTGCGTTTCCTGGTCGTCTTCGCACCAGGCTGCACCTCTTCCGGGTCCACAGTCTCCCCCGCGCGTTTGCGCTTGCCCGTGGCGGCCGGGAGCGGCGCTTCCTCAATATCGGCAGCCAGACGGGCAGACCTCCGTGTTGCACCAGGGCCTGCTGTCTTCGCGGCCTTGGGGGCCTTCGCAGCGGCAGTAGATGCTTTCACGGAAGCCTTGGAAGCCGCCTTCTTCGCAGGAGCAGCTTTCGCGAGTGCCTTGGGTGCCGCTTTCTTCGTAGGAGCGGAGGCCTTCGCTGCGCCGGCCTTGCGTTTGCGGGAGCCCTCTGCCTTTGGCATGGCAGCGGCCTTCCGCGCGACTTTCGCCTGCATAGCAGCCTTAGCCTTGCGAGGGGGCGAGTCGACCTTGGCTGTCGCAGCCTTCTTCACCTCTGGCGTCGCTGGTTTCCGCAAGACCTTCGTTAGCCGCGAACGCGAGGGCCGGCTGGGGCTGGCCCTCCCGTCGCCGCCGTGGTCCTCGTCCTCAGACTCTTCCGCGGTAGATCTGAGTCGCGAAGAGCCCACCGACCCACTCTCGACTGACCCGAGCTTGTTCTTCAGGGATGCCTGTAGGGGACGGGCCAGGGAGACGCCGCTGAAAGCCTTCCGTCGCGTGGACGTCGTCATCGGCAGGTTGGTGCACTGGTCGAAGAGGCAGTCGTCCTTGTAGTCGGCGAGGTCTACAGTAGGCTGGCCGTTCTCGTCGCAGAATGCCAGACGCAGGACCTCTTTCAGGGCGTCGTGTGTGTCGAGCGGGCGCGTCCCGTTTCCTGTACTTGAGGAGCCGTACGAGCTGGAAGAACAGATTGAGCGCGGGGTCATGCCCATCGCATCCTCGTCGTAGATGGGTACGTGGGACGGGCTCTTCTGCCTGCCCATACCTGTCTCGCGTTCCAGCCGTGTGGGCACAGTGGTCTTTGAGACCGCAGCAAATCTCTCGAGGGCGATCCGGTCAATTCGTTTGTAATGCCGGTGCAGCAGAGCGTACGCCTTCTGCAGGACGCGCTCAAGAGGCGTCGGGACATCGTCTGGCCGCTCAAACTCGATGGGCACCTCTGCGGCTCGGATGGCGAGGTCCTTCACGAAGCCGCCGGAGTACATTCCATTCGTGTTGCGATCGGCCCTGAGGAATACATCATAGAAGCGGTCCGCGAGGTCTTCGTTCAGTGCGTTCGCTACCTTCTGCTCCTCGATAGACGAGTTCTTCGACGCGGCCGAGGAGAGCTTGTGGAAGTGGAACCGCATCGCCATGTAGAGAATGACGTACACGAAAGACTCGATGTCATCTGCCACCTCTGCAGGCTTGAATGGGTACCGGAGGGACAGCGCGGACTTAAACGGCCAAGTGCCCTTCGAGCAAACATGTCAGACGCGACATACCTCCCGTATCATGAGGTCACCTACGGATAATCCGGCGGGCTCGACAGCAGCCGCACCGCTGTAGAGGTCCTCGGCATACTTCGCGAGGTCCCAATCGTTCAGGAACGCCTTTCCAGTCTCGTCGTCGATGAGAATGTTCCCTGGGCTAACGTCGTGATGCAGTACTTGAGCATCTTCCCAAGCTGCTGTGTGGCCTAGGGACAATCGTTGAGCTTGGACGACAGCGGCCCCAAATAAATACTGCTACGTACCAAGATACGCGTGTCGCACGAACTTGATCAGCTCATAAGAACCACGATATGTTTCCAAAGGCCGGCCGACCTCCTTCGTAATGAGGCGAGTGTGCACACGCTCAACCGCTCGAGTGAAGCGATCAAGGTGGCCCATGTACTTCTGAGACAGCGTCCGCTGATCGTCGATATCACCGCCTGCGATAGGGGTGACGATGTACTGGAGGGATTGGTGCTGTAGCCGGCTGTGGAGACGTCTATACACGTCCAATTCCGGGCGCCGTGTTATTGCCCGCCACTGGTCCTTCAGGAAGACGAAGCGCTTCGTCTCCAGTTCAAATGCGACGTAGCCTTTGGTGCAACGGCCGGTAGGCGATGCGCGAGTCGTGAGGGGTTTGCCAATGAAGTACCTCCGCTGTTCAGCAGGGAGTCGCTCCCCCGCGTCGTCGACTCCCTCTATCTGGGACGAGTTTTCGACGGATATCACAGGGCATGTAACCTGTATTTGATAATCAGTCGGTAAGCATACGCTGAGATGAGCGTTCTCACCTCATAGATAGGGTACATCGATTCATCTTGCGCCAGAAAGTCGTGATAGTACTTGTCCAGATGGGCCTTGTGCTTGGGTCGACACGCGCGAAGATCCCGAAGGCTAGCAGGCGACGCCAGTTTCACAGTGGGGTCGAAGCCCTGGTCCTTCGGCGAGAGATTGAGCAGGCGGTACACGATGTTCCGGAAGAGGTCGAACTGCGAGTGCAGGTCAATCGGCGTCGAGACGAGGCAGCCCGCGCGGTCGAATCGGAAGAAGCGGGCGGCAGGACCGGAGATGTAGAGGGAGTAGACGTGGGTGCGCGGCTGCCGTTGGAACTGTTCGGCGGCGTAGGTCAGGAACTGAGCGCGCGCCGTACGGCCTTCGGGGGTATTCCGGAGGAGGGGGATGCACACCCGCCCGTTCTTATCGGGATATGCAACGTTGAAGCCATAGCCAGAGTCTTCATCATTGCACTTGACTTCGATCGCAATGATCATCCAAGCCCAGGCGCACCTCGCTACGTCCGGATTGTCTTTCGCGACCTCACGAAGGATTGCCTTCGTAGCTTCGCGTATACCCTCTGGGTAGTAGGCTAGGCCGGGTCCAATGTCGAGCTCCTTCGTTTCGCAGTGTGTACCCGTGATCTTGAATTTACCTTTGCCTTTCGAAACCACAGAGAAGGAATTGAAGACCTCGCACTGTATACGTGATGAGCAATGAGACCATTTCGTTTGGGAGGTGAACTGGGCACGTTTACCAATGGAGTGTACCGAACATCTTCTGCTTCGGATCCCAGCTGAGAGAAGTCAATCGTGTGGAAGCCCTTGACTTTTCCAACGTCATCTTCGCTCATGTCCGGTCCAGGAAGAAGGCCCTTGAAGTCCTCCGCGGGAATCTCCACTGTGACTGGATCAATCTCAGCCAGGATTTCCTCGTTACGATCCTCAACATCGTAGACAGGATCGTCCCTGTATAGCGCATCGTACTCGGCGAACATCTTCCTCCTCCTCGGCGGGCACTTCTGTCCGCGCAGGTTTAGGTATGGGTCCAGGAAGAGGACTCGTTAATCGCGCCTTGCTCCTGCCTTTGTCGCCTGTGGATACAAGGTTTTGCGGGACACAGTCGAGAGCGCTGCCTTATGGATCGGACTCGAGCTCTGTGGGAGGAGTCTCTGTAGGAAGGATCGCTAGAAGCGAATCTGCCGGAGACAAGGAGTTGTTCCTCGAAAAATATACGCTAGCGAGCTTATCGTCGTCCGAGGCGTAATCTTGAAGTTCTTTGGGATCACCTGGGTCGTGAGGGAAATCCGTGCCAGCCCCTCGACTATAAGTGAGTGGCCATAGTGGTAGAACTTGAAAGTTGGGACCATACCTCTGCGTGCGCGCGAATCTTACGGGTCACGAAAGTGCGAGAGTGAGCCACACCCCCAGAATAAATGGGTAGGCCGCGCGTTCTAAAAAGAAATCGCGGCTTTGACCGTTACTGAGGCGGAGTGGCCAAGGCGAATGTCATAGCACTGGAAGTAAGCTGAAACTTCGATAGACTCATGGACTTCCTCTATCAACCACGTCTAAGCGTTAGAGTTACTTTGATCAAGTAGAGTAAATGGTTCAGAGCGAAAGGCACGTGGTCAAGATATGCTGGCCGACGACGAGGGGACCGAGAGTTAACTGAGAGTTTGAGACGAGCGCATTGTTGAGTTGTCCGGCACACCCGGAGACTGCCGCGCAGACAGTAGCGCCCGCGAATATCTGCCCAGAATTTCTCAGTATTTTACGCAGCAGTCGCACAAGAGCCTTCGCATGTCACAAGCTGCGCTTGGAGATCACGACGACACCATGGAGCCTCAAGGTGTCAAAATATCGTCTCTTCGAACTCATCAGCTTATACACACGCTTGCGCTTGCCTGCTGAGTGGCGGTTGGACTTAGTTAGAGGCGAGTCCTCGTCTGCGACGTCCTGCACACTTCGCGAGAACAGAGATGATCTATACTTTTGCAGGTGTATACGTCCTACTCTAAGGAATAGTCAAGAAAGACGTTGGAGCGCATTGACTACAGACAGCCGCGCGCGTTAAGGCTCACGCATTCTTCGCAGCAAGGCGAGACGACCTCCTTGCAGGAGCCTCTTGTACCGGCTTGACCTTCCGGGAGACAGCAGCCTTCGTCTTGGCCGCCGCAGGTTCCTTGGGCGCTGGAGCCGGCGCGTCCTCCACGACCTTGCGTTTCCTGGTCGTCTTCGCAGCAGGCTGCGTCTCTTCGGGGTCCACAGCCTTCTCCGCACGCTTGCGCTTGCCCGTGACAGCCGGGAGCGGCGCATCCTCCGTCTCGGCAGCTAGGCGTGTAGACCGGCGCGTTGCACCTGTGCCTGCTGTCTTCGCGGCCTTGGGAGCCTTCGCGGTGGCAGCAACAGCCTTAGCGGGGGCTTTTGCAGCCGTCTTCTTCGCTGAGCCAGCTTTCACGGAGGCTTTGGGGGCCGCCTTCTTCGCAGGAGCCCGGTCCTTTGCCGCGCCGGCCTTGCGCTTGCGCGAACCCTCTGCCTTCGGCATAGCAGCGGCCTTCCGCGCGACCGTCGCCTGCATGGCCGCCTTGGCCTTGCGCGGGGGCGAGTCGAGCTTGGCGGTGGCCGCCTTCTTCGCCCGTGCCTTGCCCTTTGCGGCCCCCGCCGCGCGCGCGGCCTTTGTCCGCTGCGGCTGCGGCGAGGGGCTCGGGCTGGCGCGCCCGTCTTGCGCCTCGTCCGCCTCGTCGGGAGCCTCGGCGACAGAGGCAAGGCTTGGCGACTGCGCGGCCTCGAGGGCCTTCCGCTTCTTGCTGGCGCTGCTCAGAGACTCCGCGATGACGCGCGCGAGGACGACGCCGGTGAAGTTCTTCCGGCGCGTGGAGGTCATCACGGGCTGGTTCGTGCACTGGTCGTAGAGCCGGTCGTTCTGGTAGATGGTGACGTCCATCGGGTTGCCGTCGTCGTCTTCGAATGCGGTAATCAAGATTTCGAGCATAGGGTTGTGCGTATCGAGAGGCCTCCCTTCGCTCACGCTGATGTCCGAGCCCGAGGATGAGCTCGACAGCGGCGTGCGCCTCCGACGATTGAGGCGGGGGTGGCCGCTGAAAGGGTTCTCGGCGTACTGCGGGACGTGACCCGAGTCCTCTTTCTCTGCCGCGACGACCGCCTCCCTGACAAACCGGCTGGGGCCACCTAAATCCGGATCGGCGGAAAACCGCTCGAGCGCGTTCGAGTCAACTCGGCGGTAGTGGCGATGAAGCAACTGGTACATCCTCTTCAGGACGCGCGCGAGGGGCACGAGACGTTTAGATCCGTCCTCGTTGAGCGTGATGGGCACCCTGTTAGCCTGAATAGCGATGAGCTTCAGGTATCCCCCGACGTAGTAGCCGTTCGTGTGTTCCGCGTCGTGGAAGATCTCGTAGAAGCGGAACGCGAGGGCCTCGTTCTTCCCGTTTGCTGCGCGCTGCTGGGCAAGTGACGCGCCCTTGGGCGCCGAGGAGGAGAGCTCGTGGTAGTGGAACCGCATCGCCATGAACAGTATGATGTAGACGAAGGATTCGATATCGTCTGCGAGCTCTGCGGGCTTGAAGGGGTAGCGCAGCGCCAGCGCGGACTTGAACGGCCAGGTGCCCTACAAGCCAGTCAGCCTATGGGCACCAAGATTTGACATAGGACTACTCACGGACACGCCCGCCGGCTCCGAGGCAACGACGCCCTTCATGAGGTCTTCCCGGTACTTGGCCAAGTCCCAGTCGTTGAGGAACGCGACGCCAGTCTCGGTATTGATAAGAATGTTGCCCGGGCTGACATCGTGATGCAGCACGTCGGCCTCCTCCCAGGCGTACGCGTGAGCTGGACGTCCAGTAAGCTTGAGTTAGAGCCTCGTTCGCAAACGAAAATAAAGAGGGTTGCATACCTCCGAATGCTTGACTGACAAACTTGATGAGCTCGTAGGAACCACGGTACGTGTCGAGCGGCCGGCCTATCTCTTTCGTCACGAGCCGCGTGTGGACACGCTCGACGGGCCGGACGCCGCTGTCGAAATGCGCCATGGACTCCTGCGACACTGTGCGATGTGCGTCGATGTCGCCGCCCGCGATGGGCGTGGCGAAGAACTCGAGCCCCTCGGCGTGCACGCGGCTGTGGAGGCGTCGGTAGACGTCCAGCTCCGGCCGGCGCGATATCGCCCGCCACTGGTCCTTGAGGAACACGAAGCGTTTGGCGTCCGTGTCGAAGGCGATGTAGCCCCTTGTGCAGCGGCCGGTGGGCGACGAGCGGGTGGTGATAGGCTTGGCGATCAGGTACGTCCGTCGCTCTGCAGAGACGGGCTCTCCAGAGTCGTCGACGTGCACAATCTGAGGGGTATCGCCCATGGAGACGACTGGGCATGTGACCTGTAATGCATGGATGAGACTACAGACTGGGTGGGCATAGCTGTCGACGCACCTCGTACATCGGGTAGAGGAGTTTATCTGGGTTCAGATAATCCCGATAATACTTCTCCAGCGGCGAGTTGCGCTTCGGCCGGTGTGCGCGCAGGGTCCTGATGTTCTTGTCCGATGCGAAGCAGGCGGTATCATCGAAGCCCTGTTGCTTGGGCGACAAGTTGAGCAGCCGGTACATGATGTCGAGAAAGAGCTTGAACTGGGTGCGAAGGTGGACCGGCGTGGAGACAACGCAGCCGGCACGGTCGAGGCGGAAGAAGCGGACGGCGGACGCAGACACATAGACGGAGTAGACGTGTGTGCGTTGCTGCCTCTGGAGGATCTCGTTCCCATACGTGGAGAACTGCGCACGCGATTTGCGGCCTTTGTCGGTGTCGCGGAGGAGCGGGACGCGCACTTGGCCTTCTGCGTCGGGCAGCGCGACAGTGAAACCATAGCCTGCTTCCTCTTCCTTGCATTTGACCTCGATGGCCAGAATCATGAAGGCCCAGGCGCATCGGGCCTTGTTGGGGTCCTCTCCCGTCATGTTCCGGAGAAACGCTAGAGTTGCGTCAGAGAGATTGTCCGGGTAGTACGCGAGGTCTGGACGGAAGTCGGTCGCGTTGGTCTCGATATGGTTGGCGGTCACCCAGAATCGTCCGTTGCCAGCTGATACGTCCGCCAAGGAGTTGAAGATGTCACACTGCACATATGCTCAGTTAGCGATGTGCTGCGCTCGATGGGGACGTGAGACGTACTAGAGGGTCGTACCGAACATCTTCTGCCTTGCTCTGGAGCTTCGAAAAGTCAATCGTATCGAAAGTCAGTACTTTTTGTGCCTCGGATTCACCCAGGTCTTTCCCAGGAAGACTGTTTTTGAAGGCTTCCGCGGGGATTTCAATGGTGACAGGGTCGATCTCAGACAAGATCTTGTCGATGTGGTCATCGGCCTTGTGAACGGGATCGTCGTCGCAGAGCGCATCGTATTCTGCGGCCATCTTCTTCTTGGGAGGGGAGCACTTCTGCCCGTGCTGGATGTGCTCAGGCAGCGGGAAAGGAGGAGGGGTGACGAAACGCGAGTGGCCCTTCCTTTTAATGAGAGATAGCTCTAGAACGTCGCGTCCGAGAACGGCCCCCTCTACAGGACAATTGGGAGCGCTGCGTTCCGGGTCCGACTCGAGCTCTGTGGGAGGAGTCTCTATAGGCGAGGCGGTCTTGGTGGACGGGGATGGGGGGCTGCTGGAGGAGGATTCGTCGTCGACAAGGAGCGACTCCTCGACAAAAGACTCGTCGGCGAGCCTGCCGTCGTCCGAGGCGTTATCCTCAGGCTCTTCGTGGTCGCCTGGGTCGTGGGGAAAATCTGTGGCCTCAGGTGAGTGAGTGGCCATGGTGGTAGAAACTGGGGACCATACCTCTGCGCGCGCGCGCGAGTTTTATGGGTCACGAGAAGGGGCCACACCTGAGCACAAATAGGTGGGCTGCGTGTCCCAAAAAGGAATCGTGACTTTGCGGTTACCGCGGCGGAGTGGCCCAGGCGAATGTGGCGCTGAAACTACGAGACTTCAATCAAGGTGTGAGTTTACTGTGATAAGACGCGTGTTAATAGCCGACTTACCTATAGTAAGCTGGAGTAAGTGTTCCAGTGCAGAGGTGACTTGAGCTGGCCGACGACGAGGTGACTGAGACGCGTATTGTTCAATTGTCCAATCGTGGACCGCTCGGGGATTGCCGCGCAGAGAGCTGTAGCGCCGGCGAAGATCTGCCCCGAAACTCTGAACAGTTAACGCAACGGTCTCGCTGGCGGCTTCACGGGTCATTGACTGCACCAAGAGGTGAACAATGCTTTTGAAAGCGTAAGAGAGAGTTTCTTGTAGGTCTACAGCTTTATGCACATTCTTAGGCGATTCCTCCGTCGGAGCGGCTATAGCCAGCAGACACAGAATTTCTCGTCACGTTCGTCTACCGCCGCTACTGCGAGTGCGTATCGCCTTTCAGAGCTCTAGGCGGTAAGGGGAGCAGCGGGAGCCTCTGATGATTTGCAGCAGAAGGCGGCCTCTTCCGATTTGCGACGTGCGTCTGCGGCGCAATCGCTTCCCTGAACGCCAACTGTACCAGAGCAGAAAAGGCGCATGGACCCCAGCGGAAATTAACGAGTAAGACTGCGGGAGCGGACACTGTGCTTCTCGGCCAGTACTCTGCCAGACGCTCCCAGTTTACCGTGGACCTGGGTGGGCTTGTGAGGATCCAGATCGTATGGATAAAATCGTAGAGTGCTCACAGCCCAGAGCCTCAGCCGCGTGGCGCTGTGGTGAGTGTTCATCCAGAACGTGGCAGAGGCACATGGCTCAGGCCGCTGGCCCTCGTCGCCCCTGCGCCACAAAGCATTCGGGATCCGCCGCAATCGGCAGCCTCGCTGGCGCTCAAAGCATCCGAAGGTCGACGACGCGAGTTCGAAGAGGAGGCGGGGCCATGTGCACGTGCCTGCGCTTGGGATAGTCTTGTGTAGCGAGAGTGTCGGAGACGACATCGCCCGACAGCGTAAAGCCTCTGTCGTGTTTCCTCACCCCCGAGTGCGCGACGAGCGGGCCGTCGCGACTATCGTCGCTCTCCGGGCCCGTCACGAGGCGAGCCAATATACCTGCAAGTCCGCGACGGCTCAGCGGGCCACGGCGCGGTTCGCGATTCGGACACGCAGCCCCGAGTCCCTGGATCGCGACAAGTCAACCACCCGCCCCAGATCCCCTGCCGCACGCACCGCGCACCCCGTTTCCGCCACACACGCCCGCAGCGAGAAGGGCGCGGTTTCTGGGACGCACGGCCGCAAAGAGCAGGTGCGCGCGCTGGAGCGATGGGCGATAAGCAGGGTGCACGCTTAGCCCCGGGCAGCAATTGGCTGCGCACGCGCGGTGGGCGGCGCGCGCGGGCGTGGCAGCGTGCGGCTAGATCTGGGGTTAGGACTTGTGCGGCGGGCGTGACGTGCCGCCGTGGCTCGGCAGCCCGACGCGCGCCGGACGTCCTCGCGCCGGCCCGGGCAGGGCGCGCTCGCCTGCCGTCGGGGGCCCGCGCGCGAGGAGGCGGCGGCGGCGCGGTGTGGCACGGCGGTGGAGGGTTTTTGCAAGCAGCCTGAATTTCCGTGCAATTTGGTGAAATTTCTGAAAATTTCTGGTGGATCGGGACGGAGCGCTTGGGCAGGACGGACGGCAGGGCGGGCGCCTGGGCAGTGGCGATGATGTCAGGGGGGAACGGTTGGCGTCGTCCGCCACCGACCCGAGATCGATTTTGGACAGAAAACCGAAGAGGCTTCGAAATCGCCACTTCACCGAGACGTATAAAGGCCCACGCACGACGCCATGCCGCCAACTTCAACTTTTCCCTGCCCCACCACGCTAGACTCCTCCTACCGTCCACATCCCCGCCAACACAGCCAACATGCCCGAGGGTACCATGCGCGCGCTCTACTACACTGAGCCCTTCAAGTTCGACGTCCGCCAGGTCCCCATCCCCAAGTGCGGCGACGACGACGTCCTCCTCAAGGTCTCGTGCTGCGGTGTCTGCGGCACCGACGGCCACATCCACGAGGGCGAGTTCATCGCCAAGTTCCCGCTCATCCCTGGCCACGAAGCCATCGGCAAGGTCGTCGAGGTCGGCAAGAACGTCAAGGACTTCCAGCTCGGCGACCGCGTCGTCGCGGACGTCGGCATCTCGGTGCGTACAGCCCTTATCTCCGGCAGGGTCATGTGTGCCTAACGTGCTTCCGTACAGTGCGGCGACTGCTTCTACTGCCGACGCGGCGAAGCCGTCCTCTGCGAAAACTTCCACGCGCGCGGCGTGACACAGGACGGTGGCTTTGCAGAGTACATCGTATAGTGCGTGTCCAGTGATCCCGTGCGCTTTGGCCGTCTGCTGACCGCGCACGCGCACACAGCAACCAGAACAAGTGCTACAAGATCCACAACCTCACCGACGAGGAGTCCACGCTCCTCGAGCCCGCGGCGTGCGCCATCCACGGCCTCGACAAGCTGAACCCCCCGGTTGGCATCGAGGTGCTGCTGCTCGGCGCAGGCCCGACGGGCCTCATCCTCGCGCAGCTGCTCAAGCAGAACGGCGCGCACCGCGTCGTCATCGCCGCGAACAAGGGCATCAAGATGGACATCGCGAAGCAGCTCGAGGCGGGCGACGAGTACATCGAGCTCGACAGGCAGAACCCGGGCCCCCAGTGGGAGCAGCTCAAGAAGGACAACCCCTACGGCTTCGACGTCGTCGTAGAGGCGACCGGTGTCGAGAAGCTCGCGCAGGACTCCATCAACTACGTCCGCCGCGGCGGCACCCTCATGATCTACGGTGTCTACGAGAACAAGGCCCAGGTGCACTGGCCGCCATCCAAGATCTTCGGCGACGAGATCAAGGTACGCTTTGAACCCTGCACGTCCCAGCTGGATCCTCGCTGACGCGCGCTTCCGCAGATCATCGGCTCGTTCTCGCAGGCGTTCTGCTTCCCGCGTGCCGTCGCCTACCTCGACAGCGGGAAGGTGAAGGTGAAGGGCATGGTCACCGACACCTTCAAGCTCGAGGACTACCAGCTCGCCCTCGACAAAATGAACAGCCGCGGCGCGGTGAAGATCGTCATCAAGCCTTGAAGGCTGTCTTCATGAAGTTTCAGGAGAAAAAGTCACGACCGGATTGTATTCTTTTTCGCTCTCGCATTTGTACCACCATAGAGCCGCAACTGTTTCCCCGTCGCCTGCAGCATAGTTGTAATTTATAATTCGCCTTTTCCCTCTCTTTTCTTACCAAATTTCGTGTGCGACGACGTCACTGGAGACGCGCCGCCCCATGTCCTGTCCGCGCCCCGTACGTCTGAGTCTGACACCGGCTGAGCCCGTCTGTGGCGCGACATGGCACAGCTCGCGGTAGCTTCTCGGGGCCCGGAGGAAAGAGCTCCAT
Organism: Phanerochaete sordida; assembly: GCA_019973155.2. Lineage (NCBI taxonomy): Eukaryota > Fungi > Basidiomycota > Agaricomycetes > Polyporales > Phanerochaetaceae > Phanerochaete > Phanerochaete sordida. Next base: position 337,788 of record BPQB01000034.1, read on the forward strand.
GCAGGTCATCCTCGACGTACCGCAGTGCTGGCGGGTCAACGTCATGCCGGTCATAAGCCGGACGCTTTGTGGCGTACGCTCTTCCCGGCGATAGCAGCGCCGAGGCGTGCCCGAGGAGGAATTGAGCTGCGTGCGGCGTGGAGACAGCGTCTGACGCGTCAATTTGGACTGGGCGACGACGAATGAGAAATACGCGCGTTGCTGGTTTCATGCGGTCGAGGGGGCGCCCGGACCCCGGAGACTACCCAGCGTCGGTCTGACGAAGGCAACCATGAAATGTGGAAGTAATATACAGCAATGAACGTACAAAGCCAGAAAATCCTCGAAAGCACGCACAAATCACTCTCAAAACATCCAAAACATCCAAAACACCCAAACACCCGCTCAATGACACGCCATCCCCCGATCCGTACCCCCCGCGCCCGCCAAGACCGCGTCGACGTCCATGCGCGCGTTGAACACGAAGTGCCCCACGGCCGCGCCCGCGACCGTCGCAAGAATCAGATACGCCTGCAACGCCCACGTTCAGCATGAGAAACCAGCACAAGGCTACGGCGCGCGAGCACGGCGCGCGACGCACGTTGTACGTCATGAACACGAGCATGAGGAAGAACGACAGGAACACCTGCGCGCCGTACAGCAGCGCGCGGCCCGCGCGCAGCGCGTCCGGCACGCGCACCCTGTGCCCCGCCGTCAGCATCGCAGGCCTATAGCCAAGCGCGGCACGCACCCTGGACGCGCCGCCGCACGCGCGCTGGAGAGCAGCGGCGCGGCCTCGTCGTCCTGCGCGCTCGGCGCCTTCTGCGTTCGTGCTGTGTTGAGGTGTGTGGCGATGCGCGCGTCGGCGACGCCCTGCGCCGCGCGGAGGCCCTCGAAGAGCACGCCGAGCGCGGCGATGGCGGCGCAGGAGAGCGCGAATGTGGTCGTGGAGGAGATGTGCCAGGCGCGGAAGACGATGCATGTGTTTTCTATCTGGGTGTTCCTGTTTGGGTGCACGGGGTGAGGGGAGGGGAGGGGGGGGGAGGTGGGGTGGGGGAGGAGGGAGGAGGGCGCGCACCAGAGCATGTTCATTGCGCAGCGGCGCATGGGCGGGGCTGCGGTTTGCATGGTGTGTTGGATGTTCGACACGATTTGGCTCATGGCTGCGATACTCCGGGTGCTGTGCTCGAGCTGTTGTGCCTCCACGCCGCAGGGGATGGTGACAGTCCGTGCGAGAGGCCCAACAAGGCCTCTGACCGCAGCGCAGGCTATAAGAAGGTGCAGATAGGCCTTGTCGGGAGCACGGCCCGATCAAGGGCGGGCGGGGCAGATGCGCTTTCCAGTGTCGCGCTAGCCTCGCTCTGTCGTGCTATGGCGCTGCCCCCGACACGCCTGAGTGAGGCAGAAGAGCGGTTTGGGGACCAGGTGACCAGCCGTATCCGTAAGTATTTGGGCCGCTCAACTGGCGTGCTGTCCTCATTCTTATCGGGGGTATCCCTGCTGCCTGAGCAGAGCAGAGCAGGCATGCAGGGCCCGTTCACGGCAGGGTAGCGCGCTGCAGACATGGAAGTCGGGCGTGGACGTGGATTGGTTCGACCAGCCGAGAGGCCCGAGACTGAACCGTTCCAGGCGCTAGAGCTCTGCACGTGCAGGCGCCACGAAGGCCTCGGCGATCATTTTGTACCCGGTCTTGCCGAACCGCATGCGCTGTCCCAACGCTGCCCACATCTTCACCCAGAAAGTTGGCAAGAAAAGTTTTATTTGTGGTAACAACACAGCGCAGTTGCTATGTGCGTTACGCTTCGAGGAACTTCACGTCTCTCCAGTACCTCATCCATGCCCGCACATGCTGCTCGTTCACCGGGGCGAGCTCCCGCACTGATGGACAGAACGCCCTCAGCTTCTGGCTCTCGTGCGTCGAGAAGCCTCCTGCTTCCAGCGCGACGTCTTCGGGGACGCTGTGAAGGCTGCGGCGGTCGATGCCAAACGCTCGGAAGTAATCGAGGATCTTGAGAGCAGGCTGGCCCTCTGTGAGTCGACGATCTGTACCTCAGCGACAGTGGGGACTTACGATGCGTTCCAAGTCTTCCTGCGTCGCGCCGTCGGCAGCGCGCTCGAGCGCTTCGAGCCACCAGCTGTAGGGCACGACGGCGAGTGGCTTGTCGCCCAGGCATGCGTTGATGTCGCCCATGACCTGCTTCCAGGCGACGGGCCGGGGGTGCACGGCGTTCACCAGCGTGGGCATCTCCTCTTGCGACAGCACGATGTCTCGGATGATGTCTGCCACGGCGTCCATGGGGATCCAGGAGACAGTCTAGAAGGTGTCGTACGTCAGAGGAGATGAGGAGCTGCAGACAGAGCTAGACGCACCCCATCGAGCTCGGGCAGCTTGCCCAGGGCGATGCTCGACTTGACGAGGATGGGCACCCACTCGCTGGTACCCCACGCCCCGGTCGCCGCCGCGCCGCACACCTGTCCGATGCGCAGCGACATGCACTGCAGCCCGCGCTCCGCCGCGCGCGCCAGCAGCTAGCCCACCCATCAGCACACACAGTGGCACAGCGCGCAACGACGCAGACGCACGTTCTCCCCGACGAACTTCGACGAGCCGTAGCCGGTGCCGACCGAGAGCGCGGGGTCCGCGAGCGGCGCCTCGGGCACGGGCCCGCGCGCGACGTCCCAGTCCTGCGCGGCCGACACGGACGAGACGAAGACGAGCCGCGCGCCGCGCGCCGCGCCCGCGCAGACGTCGACGAGCCGCCGCGTGCCCGCGACGTGCGTCTCGAACGACGGCAGCGCGAGGTTGAAGTCGACGCGCCACGCGTTGTGCACGACGTGCGTCACCTCTGCCTGAAGCTGCACACAGCGGGCCGTCAGCGGCGCGCGGGCGCGGGGGGGGGGGGGGGGGAAGG